>LR749621.1:47146-103984 GCA_902729485.2 Mus minutoides | reverse complement strand
AAGTGCTGGGATTAAAGGCGTGCGCCACCACTGCCCGGCTCAAAATCTTTAAAACATCAAGACAACAGCCCTGTTGAACGAAGAGCTTTACTTTGAAGATATATATATCTTAAGTTCCCTATATTTCCATCTTTGTGAGTTAGAAGGAAAGAATACCTTTGAAAGGTGTGGACTAGTGAGAACCACTTCTTAGGAGTAATCTCCTTAAAGAAATTAATGAAGGTTTTAACTGCTCCTGGTTTATTATCAGACAAAAACACCCTAGATATGTGAGACCGATCCCTCTCTGTTCTTGTTTCTGCATGCTTTCCCCTCTTGGTGCATTTATGCTATCATAACATTTGCCCTTAGGACCTCACTACCAACCACTGCTAGGACTACAAACCTCAGATTCTAGAACTGTACATAAATTAGCTTTTCTTCTTTATACTGAGTCTAGCCTTAGATGTTATCATATAGCAGTATTAATTGCCCAATATAATGTGGGAAAACATAAATTTACTCATAATAACTATAGGGAATCCCGTATTCAATTTCCCACTCTTTGTTTTCTGGTAGCTGTTCAAAGTTGAATTTGGAATTTATGTGCATTGCAGCAAACTCAGATGTATCTCAAAGGGTAAATTCAAAGGTAACCACAGAGAATGCATCACTATTCTGTGAGTATAGTTTCAGTGTGCAGGCAGTATGCTATAGTACTATGTCTGAATAAACTTTTGTATATGTTTTCATATCTCTTAAGGTTCTGTGACATATTTTGAGGGGTATCTTAGGTTTTCTGTTGTTAACTAAAAATGAATCCAATGGAAAATTTCGGTACTTAAAAATCTTAATTTCAAAATATTTAACAAAAGTATGATTGATAGCTAGTGTTTTAACTGTTTTATTTGCCACAATTCTAATGTCATGAATTATTATGTATATAATTCTACACATTAAGATCAATCTGCACATTTTGTAAGCGGTGGAAATAGATGAGGGATTTAATATGACAGGTGTTGATTTAGTAAGCTCCAGTGGAGAGAGAATTTTCTCCTTGACTGTGTGCCTAATACTTTTGGAAGGCAATGAGTGTTTGCCCGAGGCCTCCAAACATTGAACTTTTGGATCATAATGCTGAAATACATATTAAACAATACTTCATGTGTAATTGATTTAAAGTGAAAGAAAATCTGTAGGCCTTTTCTTCATTAATATACAACCTTGGTTCAATAAACTCTGACTGAGAGTTTTGAAATGATTTGCTGACACAAGTAAGCCTAGTGGGCACTGATAGTGGGAACAGGAGGGTAATTTATTCTTGTTTTATTTATAAGTTATTCTAGTAGTCTAAGATAACATTTCCTGAAGTGAGTGTTGCTTATTAGTGTCATTTATAACTCTGGCTCTTATTCCCTAATTCCATCATTAGCATTATGTTTATAGTTTTAATAAGTAAGAAATATTTGATGCACAGTGTGTTAAAATATCTACAATAAACAGCTATTCTATCCTCAAGTATTATATATATATATATATATATATATATATATATATATATATATATATATATATATATTCTTAGTAGGGACCTCTTTGGCAATAAGGAGTTTCTTTTTATACATTGTGGTGGTTGAACATGTAAGGATAATGGAATTTACTACCATCATGGAAACAAACCTCTGGATTTGGTAGTGATGGGCTGTTTAGAAATGTTAATTGAAGCAGAAAGATCAGCCCTAAAGAAGGATGGTACCATTCAATGGACAAAGGACCTATAGTGAATATAGAGGAAAGAATCAGCCCACCACCAGTGTTTATTATTCCCTGCTTCTGTACTGTAAATGCATGTAACATATCACATTACATTCGTGCCACAAAATCTTTTCAGCCATGATGGGACTAGGAGCAAAATTTACCATTTTTCTCCTGTGGGTTGCTTCACTCTCCAGTATATACACTGAACCAAATTGGGTCTCAATATTCATTTATACAGCTTCTAGTGAAAAACTGTGCATGTTCCTTATATGAAATCCTTTGTACAGAAGATTAAAATCCTTTCAATCAATAAAACTTAATTACCTATTTTTGTTTATTTAATTCTCCTACTTTACTTTTCTGTTTGATTTTCTCACAACATCTGACATTAAAAAAACATGGATCCTTGAGTTTTCCTATTGGCAGTTGTTCCTTTGTCCTTGGGTTATTTAAATAATTGATATTTTGCTTCTGTCCGAAATTTGAAACTCTTTCCAAACCTCTTTCTTAAACACCAAGTTTAGATTATATTATTTTCTTAATTTCAAAGCAAAAACAAACAAACAAACAAACAAAACCCATAAAATTTCAATGTTCTCATTTTGCTAAGTAAGAAACATTGGGTTTGTCCTGGACTTATTATTTTGTCTGAGAGGGAGAGAGTAGTAGAGGAAAGACCTTGGGTTGGGAATGGAGAAACACTTGTATAATTCCTGTTAGACAGTCTTCTTGCCAGTCAAAGCAATCTAAAGGAATGTTTTTGTAGCATTAATGTGTAAATGCTCTTTTATTTACCTGATGTAATTATCATATCAGAGATTTACTGCTGAATAAACTCACCCTTTCTGGTTCTTGTTGACCTCTGGTTGGCTGACTCAACTCAGCTCTTCTGGCTCAAACTCCTTTCTGACCAGACTGACTCAAACTGTTTTCTGTCAGCTTTTCACTGAATTGCTTTGCTTGGCCTCAAACTAACTCGGACAACTTGTTCTAATCTTCTGACACCTTCTTATTCTCTAGCTTCAACTACCTCTGCTGACTTGCACTGAATTGCATGAACTCACAAATGAACTCAACCCCACTGCACTGCACTGCCTCCCAACTGACTGACTAAATTGGCTAAAATGCTTCACTCTCTTTGCTCTGCTCTTCAATAGCTTATATCTTGAGAGTTGGGCATGTGCTATGTCTGACTCATTCTGTCAAATCTTTCTCTCATTTGTCACTTTGTCCTTTGTTTGCCCACCAATAAGGTGTCATTGTTTGGGATTGAAAGTATGTATTAAAGGCACTATTTGAAATAATTTTAGAACTCAAGACACAGTTTCCTTAATCCTGATGCACGCACGCACACACACACACACACACACACACACACACACACACACACACGAGTTTGAGGTGATTTTCATCAAGGTTAGTTTTGAGACCCTCAAAGTTTTATAGCGTTCTAGTCTATTCTCCTCTCTTGAGATTTATTTTGTTGTTGTTGTTGGATGTTTTCTTTGTGTACATATCAGATGTTGTATCCTTTTCCAGCCCCCTCCCAAGTCCCCTGTTCCATGCTCCTTCCTCCTCCTTCTGTGGGGGGTATTCCCCCACCCACACACCCCCTCTCACCTTCCTCCCCTGGCATTCCCCTATACTGGGGCATTGAGCCTTCACAGAACCAAGGGTATCTCCTCCCATTGATGCCCAACGGGGCCCGTCCTATGCTGCATGTGTGTCTGGAGTCATGAGTCCCCTCATGTGTTCCCTTTGGTTGCTGGTTTGGTCCCTGGAAGGTTTGGGGAGTCTGGTTGGTTGATATTGTTGCACAGGGAAAAATTTCCTGAACAGGTCATTAATGGCTTATGCTTCAGGATCAACTTAGATAAATAGGACCTCATAAAATTGCAAAGCTTCTGTAAGGCAAAGGACACTGTCAATAGAACAAAATGGCAACAAATTGGGAAAAAATCTTTACCAACCCTACATTCGGTATAGGGCTGATATCCAATATATGCAAAGAACTCAAAAAGTTAAGACTCCAGAGAATCAAATAACCCTATTAAAAATGGGGTTCAGAGCTAAACAAAGAATTCTCAACTGAGGAATATCAAATGGCTGAGAAACACCTAAAGAAATGTTCAACATCCTTAGTCACCAGGGAAATGCAAATCAAAAGAACCCTGAGATTCGACCTCAGTATATTGATGACTAAATTCTTCTCTGAGGTTCCATAGTTACATTTATTACATTTGTACATGTATTTGCTTTAGTCAATGAAAATCAAGTCAGAAAGGCTACGATCAAAAAACTCAGGTCACAGCAGGTGCTGGTGAGGATGTGGAGAAAGATGAACATTCCTCAATTGTTGGTGGATTTGCAAGCTGATACAATGATTCTGGAAATCAGTCTGGTGGTTCCTTAGAAAACTGGACATAGTACTATCTGAGAACCCAGCTATACCCCTCCTGGGCATATACCCAAAAGATTCGCCAACATATCACAAGGACACATGCTCTACTATGTTCATAGCAGCCTTATTTATAATAGCCAGAAGCTGGAAAGAACACAGATGTCCTTCAACAGAGGAAAGGACATAGAAATTGTGGTACATTTAAACAATGGAATACTAGTACTCAGCTATTAAAAATAATGACTTTACGAAATTTGTGGGCAAATGGATGGAACTAGAAAATATCATCCTGAGTGAGGTAACCCAATCACAAAGAAAGACACATGGTATACACTGACTGATAAGTAGATATTAGCCCAAGCCTTGGAATAATCAAGAAAGAAACAGATTTAAAAAATAATAATTCCAGTCAGAGGGATTAAAGGTGCATACTAAAGGCATGTCTGCATTCCAGTCAAATCACATAGTCCTAGCAGGTCTTGGATGTGATCAGAGCAGCCACCTTGCTGGATTAAAATTCCTCTACATTAGAGTCTGCAGGTAAGATATATATTACACACACACACACACACACACACACACACACACACACACACACAGAGAGAGAGAGAGAGAGAGAGAGAGAGAGAGAGAGAACAAATAAAACAAAATAATCTATACAAGTCTTAGGTGACATTGATTTGCAACATGTTTTGGGGAACATTACAGAAAACCACACCAAGATAAAAGTAAAACATGCAAATAAGATTGTATCATATTAAAATTATCTAAATATTAAATGATTAACAGACTGAAAAATAACATATCTAATTGGATAATATCAAATCATAGCTCTGATAAGTAATACATTTTAATATACAAAAGGAATTTGAATAATAAATGAATGTACAACACAACAAAGAAATGATCTGAGAATGAGCGAAAACATTTCTCAAAAGAAGCCATAATAATGGCTCCCAGGTTTATAGAAAATGTTTAACCTTACAAATCATCAAGAATGTTAACATTATAACCTGTAAATTTCCTATTTTCACACAGATGACCAGTGTTTATAATAGTGAAGACATGGTTAAAACAGGATAGAAAATAAGTAGAATGTCTATTATGGGGTAAAGGTGAATAATTCTACAAAATATCATCCAAATAATTAAAATATTACACGATCCCACTACTGGGAAAAAATCCTAATGCAGAATGCTGAGGAGATATCCGTTTTATACATTCACCATAGCCAAGATGTGGAAGTGTGGAAGTCAGTTCATTGACTAAAGCAAACACATGTACACATGTAATAAATGTAACTATGGAAGCTCAGAGAAGAGTTTAGTTATCGATATGCTGAAGTGCAGTTATTTGTAAAATCATAGATCAGTGTCCAAGATGAAATGTTAGTAAAATAAAACACAGAAAACCAGATCAGATGAAACTCACAGAAATAGAAATTCAAATGTTGCTTACCAAAGGCTGGGCTTTAAATATTTATATCACAGAAAATAAATTTATGTTAATCTTATGTCAGTTAGATATAATATGTAATAAAATATATAATATATAATGAAATATATGTGTATATATGTATATTAGAATATTCTGTTAATTACTTGTCAATGAAAACCAAAAATTTGTTTTCCTGCCAAGGAATTTATTTTATATTGGAGTATTCTAGAACTTTGATATGTGACCTTAGGAGAAAAATGACAATTTGTATTCGTAGTTTGCCAACTCTTTAAACCAAAACATCTCATACTGAGACCAACTGCAAAATATTGTAAGAATAAAAATTTGGTAAACTACAATGTGTGTTTCTGTGGTACAATTCCTAGGCCTTGTAGGATTCACATTTTTCCACAGAACAGCTTCACCCATTTCTCAGTTCATCATCTGCAAGCACTCCATATTTTTCCTGTCTTCCAGTTCTGCCCAAGGCCTGGCTTTTCCCCCTCTCCTCAGAAGTTCTAGATGTTTGGTGGTCACTTAAGTTTAAAAGGTAACGTCAATGTATTTCTTAGCAGTGACAGAAAAAATGACAATGCAACTAGCAATAAAATTTTTGAAAGGTAATATGAGGATATTTTTATATGTGAATTATTAGAAAGCATCATAGACATGGATGTTTTCTTTCTACAGGCCATGAAATTGATGTCCTTTAACATCATTCCTCATGGTTCAGTATGTGATATAAAATATGATCCTCATTGATATTTTCAATTTTCATTATAAATTGTAGTTTCTGAAACTTCTTTATTATCTTCTATGAAATTGTATCTACCAAGAATTTCTTACTTCCTAGTATATAACACTGCAGCTTTATAAAAACCTTTACTGACTTTAATTTATGTTTCTTATTTCTTACACAGAGTCTTGCAAAGTAGGCTAACAGTTAAGTAAGAATTCGAGTGCTAGCATAATTATCAGGTAAATTTCATTTTATTTGAAGAAAGATAAGTATGAGATGATATATCCTTACTCAGATGTTTTTTAATTCTTTTTTTAAAAATTTAATCTATTTTTACAGTCCAAATTTTATCCCCTTTCCAGTCCACCCTCTGACTGTTCCACATACCATACCTCCCTGCATCATGTCTCCAAGAGGATGTCCCCACGGCTTCACAGCCACCCCATCAGTCCTCCCCACTCCCCGGGGCTTGAATCCCCACTGTTTCACCGCCACCCCATCAGTCCTCCCCACTCCCCGGGGCTTGAAGTCTCTTAGGCTTTAGGTGCATCTTCTCTGACTGAGTCTAGACCCGGCAGTCCTCTGCTTATATGTGTTGGGAGTCTCATATTAGGTGGTCTATGTTGCCTGGTTGGTGCTCCAGGGTCTAAGAGATCTCGGGTGTCCAGGCTACTTGAAACTGCTGGTCTTCTTATAGGGTAGCTCCCATCCTCAGCTTTTTCCAGCTTTTCCCTAATTCAACCAAAGAGGTCAGCAGCTTCTGTCCATTGGTTGGGTGTAAATTTCTGCCTCTGACTCTTTCAACTGCTTGTTGGGTCTTTCAGAGGTCAGTCATGATAGTTCCCTTTTTGTGAGCACACCATAACATCACTAATAGTGTCAGGCCTTGGGCCTCCCCTTGAGCTGTATCCAAATTTGGATCTGCCACTAGACCTTTTCTTCAGGATCTTCTCCATTTTTCTCCCTGCAGTTCGTTCAGACAGGAACAACTCTGGGTCAGAGTTTTTGACTATGGGATGGCAACCCCATCCCTCTCTTGATGCCCTGACTTTCTGCTAGAGATGGGCTCTACAAGTTCCCTCTCTCCATCATAGGGCATTTCATCTAAAATCTGAAACTGGTAGAAAGGATGAGGTGACCATTTGATAAATAAATTATTTTGAGAAGCAAGTGCTTTTCCCAGCTGAGTGACTTACAGATTCAGAAAGGAGAAATTTGACATAAAGGGTAATATATTGTCTGAAGGGAAAGCTATTGTCCAGAAAACATGAATTACATTATTCTTGAAATAAAGTCAATCACAGAATTTTCTTCAGTAGTGGTCTTGTTTATAACAATTATTGACATCATTCTTGGTCTTACTAAGACTGATTCTGTGGGAGGACAAGTAAATTATATTCAGCATACCCCAGAGGATTATACTTAAATTAAAGTTGAAACCAGTATTAGAGATTATTCTTTATTTTCTGTGTATAGACATGTAAAGAAACAATGATTTTGTTTAAATCAACAACTAATTTATTCTCCATAGGTAATAGTAGTTTTTATTTCCTAAGGACACACCTTCCAATAATTATTACTTCATAGGATGTAAAATTTTCTATCTGGTATCATACCAAAAAAAATAAAGTCAATTATCAAAACGAGGGAAAATTACCTTTATTTTTTATAATATACAAAAATTTTCACTTTTTATAAAAAAATGTGGAACTAAAACATAAAAATATAGTGAAGAGACTTTTGAACATGTCTTTATAAATGGCCATCTTTAATATAATTAAAAACTAATTAATACTATACAAATACATCCTGAAATATGAGGGCATTATTACTGAAATGTGGCAGTATATAATGATAAACTCTTCTCAGTTGGAACACTGATTCACATTTATCTAACAGCCACAACATTTCTAGTACAGCTGATTTGTGTAGGATCATCAAGTAGGTATATGTATCAACTTTATATTTAAAATAGATATGTAGGTGTATTTCTACATACATTTATTTTTCTGACATCACACCACATTGTGATGTGAAAACAAGAGAAGAGGAGAGGGGAGAATGTGCATGAGTTACCTCCTATGGACAGCTCTATAAGCTTTTTATTTTACCTTTCATTCGAAGGAAAGTTGGAGCATTTTCATTTTATACATCCAGGCACCTGGCTAAAAACAGCACTTTTACTAAGTATGAGAACATTTGCTTTCTTTATTATTTCACAGGGCACATTAGCTCTAATTTGCTTCAGCTGCTAAGATCTAGTTTCCTATTTAGGTAAAGAATTCAATAAAGATTTTTCTCAAACACGAATATAGTTCTTCTTTCTTTCTTTCTTTCTTTCTTTCTTTCTTTCTTTCTTTCTTCCTTCCTTCCTTCCTTCCTTCCTTCCTTCCATCCTCTCTTCTTCTTCTCCTCCTCCTCCCCTCCCCTCTTCCTCTTATTTTCCCTCTCCCTTTCCCATTCCCCCTCCCCTTCCCCCCTCCTCCTCTTTCTTCTTCTTCTTCTTCTTCTTCTTCTTCTTCTTCTTCTTCTTCTTCTTCTTCTTCTTCTTCTTCTTCTTCTTCCCTCCATTCTACATCCCTCCCCCTCTTCCCCTCCCCTTCCCTTCTCCTCCTCTTCCTCTTCCTGCTCCTCCTCCTCCATCACTTCTCTTCTTCTTCTTCTTCTTCTTCTCCTTCTCCTTCTCCTTCTCCTTCTTCTTCTTCTTCTTCTTCTTCTTCTTCTTCTTCTTCTTCTTCTTCTTCTTCTTCTTCTTCTTCTCCTTCTCCTTCTCCTTCTCCTTCTCCTTCTCCTTCTCCTTCTCCTTCTTCTTCTTCTTCTTCTTCTTCTTCTTCTTCTTCATCTTCTTCTTCTTCATAACCTACTGCTTTTACAGTATTTAAATGGATGTTTCCAGACAGTTAAAATATTCACTGTTTCTTATAAAACACAACTAAATTACAGTTGTATAATATGCATGGGTATATGAACAAGGTCAGAGAATAAAGTCAACTGCTAAAAACATTTATTTGATAAGTAGAAGAACAAAGGATTATTTTAACTTGTCCTTATATCCACTGTAGTTTTTTAATTTAAAACATAAAATAAGATTTTTGCTAATTGACTGACTTGACATTCATTTCATGATATGTATTTGATGAAATTATATTCTATGTATAAAACAATGAACACTAAACCAGCATTTCTCCCATCAAGTGTGACATGAGTTGGATACATTGGATCACAGCTGTTTTTTATCAGTTTCTCACTACTGAGACTTAGGGCCAAACATAATGAGTAGAGAATCTACGTACTGAAGCATGTCCAGGGGTCTGCTTTAATGAATATATGAAGGTTCCTGGTCCAGCAGGTTAGTATAGTACAAGATCTGTTAATGTATTGATGTAGTCTTCATATGGGAATACAGTGTGGGTTTATGGAGTGTGTAGGAAATGATTGGAATAATACTTGGGAAAATTTCAGAGGCATGTAAGGGTAGAGCCTCATCACCTAAGGTTTGGTTTTGTCGTGAAGGGCTTGTGTGGTCATGTAGTTTGCAAGCAGGATGTGATCTCATCAGATTGTTTTCTATGAAGTGACACATCTGATGTCTCCTTAAAAATACTCCATGTCTTCATGTGACACACATGTACAACTATATTATCATTGGGCTCTTAATGCAGCTTTTAAGTCCAACACAGCATATGTTAGCATTTTCCTCTACTGATTTGGTATTTGTTTTTTCTTTCTTTGCCTTTCCTAAGAAATGATGTAATTCCTGATGGGACCTAAGCTTAGTGACACTTCTATTGCTACTTATGATTAAGAGTGTGTACAAAGAGAAAATTCACAGAATCTAAACCTTGGGGTACTAAATTGTAAGTTAAATTGAATATAGACAATAAGAAAACCAAGGCAATGACTTTTTATATGTCACCTTTTTATGTTTACTTTTGATTGTCTTACATTTAAGACAATAACTTAATTTTTTCCATAGCAGATGTGAGAGGACAGAGCTAACCAGGTGGAAGACTGGTGGCTAACTCCATGACAGGTGGCAGACTGGTAGTTTGGGAGACTAGGCCTAAGATTCTGTTTCCCAGAAATGAGAACCCAGCTCCGGGAACCTGTGGTCAGCCAACCACAACCAAGGGCAGGAAAACAAAGGACACCTTGTCATCAGGCCTGACATAAGAATAGGTAGCTAGAATGAGTAAACAACTCCCCTAGCCCACCACCTGGGAAGTCTCCAGAGCCTAACCAATTGTAGAATCAATCAGATCTCTAGAGATATTGCTAACCAATCAAGGTAAAAGGGCGCATACCCTTTTACCCTCCCTCCCTGAAATTCTCCTTACAAACAAAAAAAAAAGCTTGACCTGCAAGTCCACTAGGAGTCTCTGTTCTCAAATAGGTAGACACCTGTATACAGGAAATTTTGCTGATAAATGGTATTTGCTGTTACATACTGTTTGAGTCTGGGGTATCATTCTTTGATGAATCACAGAACCTTACACATGTATTGATCATCTAGCTTAGCTCGGCATATCTTCTTTTATTGTAGGTGATAATCAAAAACAAAACAAAGCAAAGCAAAGCAACAAACAAACAAAACCAAAACCAATAACCAAACCTCATCAAACCACCAAAAGCTGTCTGATAACTCATAGAGGGTAAGCATGTCTTCCGACTACTCACACAGGTATCCCCTGTGTTTTCCTCAATGATCTGAAACTCAGAGAGGGTGAATGATTTGTCCAACTTCAAACAAGGACGATATGATAGATTCAGATGTGCGAGCTTCATCCTAAAAGCCTATGGTACTGAAAGATAAAAACATCTACTGTGCTGTCACATTCTCCTCTGTATTTGAGATGTATTTAAATAGTTCATATGTATGCATTTCGTTCTGTGTGGAGACTAAATCTATATCGGAGATCCTGAAAAATCATACTTAATTGTTTGCACATATTGATATTTTAGTTATATTCCTGGAATATCTTATAAAAGTCACTAAATGCAGTAATTATGAATACTTTTCTTCTATAATATAGTACCAGTATGTTTCAATAATCTATTTTTTCCTTTTCTATTTATATAAGGGAATATGAATTAAATTTATCTACACATTTAGTAAGAAAATTTTAAAATGGTTCACCTTGGTTAGAACTATATTTTATAAACTTTCCCAGCCAGTAAGGGAAAAGGAGGAAGGGAGTCTGAATTTCCCTTGGATTTGGAGCAGGCCCCCAAGAGGCTAACCATAAATGTAAGAACTCCTTTTGTTTCATGCTTTATCTTAAATTATTCATGTGAATTCTGCATTCCTTTCCATACTACATCCTTGCTTGTTTTAATAAGATCTGGTTTAAATTATTTACTATTCAGGAAACAAATATCCATTTGTTGTTTTGTATAGATGGTACTTTTGCCTTCTGCCTATTGTGGGGAATAAAAGCAGTCACAGTTTCACATGCAGCTGTTGACAGAGAGTATTGTGAGTTTGTTGTATGTTACCAAACAATTTCTAGCAAATTACCTGGATCTGAGTGGCAGTTCATCATTTAAGAGAGAAAGGTACTGCATTCAGTTATTGTCACATTGATTTTTGTTATATTATCCTTTTTTTTTAAATTTCAAAGAAGAATGGCTCAATTTTAAGTGTGAGAGCTCTATGCTACACATTTCCTAGAGTAAGCCCTATATGGTATGGGGAAGCAGGATTTCAGAAACCTTTTCCTGGAACATGATGATTGAAGATGTTTGAATACAGCCTTTGACAGTTTCTAAAATGTCTTGTGCTAGAATCTTGGCTCCTGATATTGTTCTGTGGAAACCAGTGGGGCTTTGAGAGTTAGACCTTGTGGGAGGCCCTTATGTCAATTACAAGTGTGTCCTCAAAATTGACTAATAGACTTTCATTACTCTATTTGAACTCCTCTATCAAGAGGTAGTATTTTCCACCCATTAAGCTCCTGTCATTTTCGTACATATCTGACCCTCAACAAAGCCCAGCATGCAGTGGTAAGAGAATTCCTAGATTTATGATCTAAGTGAACTATTTTATTTTTTCAAGTTAACTAGCTTATGGATTTTTGTTATAGTAAAATACTAAAGATATTAATCTCAGTAGAAAATGTGTACATGGATGCTATGACAAGACATGTCTAAGGAGAAAAAGAACAAAGACTAGCTAAAGCTCTAAAATTAAGACTTAAGATATAAAAATATTTGAATGGAAAAATAGGGAAAAATATGACTTCGTGAGATTTTAAAACATTATTGGAAATGACCAACAATCTTATATGAGAATGACCAAGTCAGAAGAGACGTATGTGCTTAAGTGAAAATTTGTGTCATATGAAATAAATTCAAACATAATAAAGAAACAGGAATGTAGCTCAGCTAGTAAAATATTTGCCTGTCAAATGTAAAACCTCAGACTTAATCCCAGCACCACATATAACTGAGCTGGGAGGCAAACACCTGTATTTCAGACATTGGGAATTAAGGCAGAAGAACCAGGAATTCACTATCATCCTTGTGTATATAGCAAGTTCTAGGCCAGAAGGAATTTAGAGGACCTCAAAAACACACCACACACAAACACACACACACACACACACACACACACACACACACACACACGCACATACACACACACCACAACATGTCCACACATACACAGAAACATACCACAATAATGCTTACACATACAGCACACACAGACAACACACACACTCACACACACCACACATACATAAAAGAATGCACACAAGCACCCATTAAAACACACACACACAAACACATACATGCAACACACATATAAATACACACACACACACACACACACACACACACACACACACACACACACATGAATCAAAGCCAAACAAGCACACATGTGCACACACCCACCCATACACACCACACAACATATACAAATGTGTACATAGGTGCTGGGGATATATTGATGGAATTAATATAATAATGGAGTCTTTTAATTACTTAGATATTGTTTCAAAGGCCAAGTTATACTCTGATTCTAGCACTTCAGCGGACAGACACAGGTGGATCTCTGAGTTCAAGCCTAGCCTGTTCTGTAGAGTGAGTTTCAGGACAGCCAAACACACACACACACACACACACACACACACACACACACACACACACACACAAAAGCAAACAACAGCAACAACTAAGAAGTAGGAGGAAGAGGAAGAGGGGGAGAAAAAGAGGAAGAAGAAGAAAAGACATTTTGAAAAAGGCATTATTTTATGTGGGAATTGTTTGCCAAACAAAGAAAGCCGTTCAATGAAAAAAAATGAGAAGTTCCTGAGATGCCTTCACTTATCTTTTATTTTGCTTTGCTCCTTCTGTCAATCGTTTATTTGGATTCACGTCTTCCTTTACCCCTCCCCCATTTATGTTCTTGTAGAGCAAAAAGCCTCCTCGGGACCATTTTGCTTATACAGGACTATTAACATTCACATGAGGAAAGCTGGTTAGTAACTAAACTACTTCTTCGAAGAAAAAAAAAATAAAGGAAAAGTAAAGAGAAACCAAGTGTAATTTCCTGAGCTGTGCCAATCTATTGAGCATTTGACTTCAGGCTCCAGGAATATCATAATACATGAAGAAAAATCCATAAGTAAATGGGAAGAGGATGTTGCATGGATCCGCACATGTGTGTATGTGTCTATGAGGCTCAACACTTCTGAATGCAGAAAGAGGCTTGAGAGGTACTAAATGATGGATCAGGATGGATACAGGAGCTGCAAGCAGAGCACTCCGACCTGCTTTGCAAAAGGTCAGAGTGTTCTGGGTACAGAAATTGTCCATGTCACAGACATTAAAATGTAGAGAGTGAGGCAGAATGTCTTGAGATGTGCTAGACTCATGGCAGTGAGGTGGTCCATGCAGAACTTCAAGCCTCTCCCCCCCAAACAAACTGCCATTTACTTCTTTTGAGAGTTATCCCCACCAGAAAAATCTGACATATGAATGAAACTATTTTCCCCCCGCTTTGTACATGATCCAACACTTCAGTGGTGATTTCTAGAATATTTTCTGTTGTACTGACTTCTATACTCACACATTAATGTTAATCAACTACAAAAGATTTACAGTACCTTTGAAAAATTCTAATTTCTCTTTAGAGTTATAGCTTTCAGCTGTCTTATGACTATTACTGCTTAGTCATTTTATTTTTAACCTGAACTCTAAAGTCAATTCATTCACCTAGGAACAAACCCAAAACATTGTTTTTATATTTACATAACTGTGTTAAGTCTACAAACTGCCTAGAAAATATTGATCATTCATCAGGCACAGTTTGTTCTTGCACTTCTTCAAAGACAAGTATTAGAGATGGCAAAGTACATGCTCTAATTTTATTAAAAAAAAAACTATTATTTGACATCCAAGTTTTGGACAGAAACAAATATCTGTTGTTACAAAGTCTGATAAACGTATAGGCTTATGCTTGAAAAGAAAATTCAATTTTCCTTATAATGACTCTCTGATTATAAAAATTGTAGGAGTCAGAAGGAATGGAGGATACCAAGAGAATGTGGCTCATTGTGTCAACAAAGCAGGGATCGTACATTCACTCGTAGAGACTGAACTAGCAAGCACTGGGCCTGGGTGGGTCTGCTTATACATTATGGTTGTAAGCTTGGTGTTTTTGTGACACTCCTAACAGTGCATGCAGGTATGTCTCTGACTCTTTTACCTGCTTTGGGACTTTTTTCTTCTTATTATGTTGCCTTGGTCATCCTAGATACGAGGGGTTTTGCCTTGTCTCATTATATATTGTTTTTTCCTGTTCAGGTGTCTGCTGGAGGCTAGCTCTTTTCTGAAGAGAAAATGGAGGGGACAGGATATGGGAAAGAGGGAGTGGGAGAAGGACTGAGAGGAGTGGAAGGAGGGAAACTGTGGTCTGAATGTATTATAGGATATAAGAATCTATTTTCAATAAAAAAAGGAAAAAAAGTAAATATTTAACTGGAACATATATAAGGCAAGAGATTTTATTCCAGATCTAAAACCAAATTAATTTCTTGTTAAGTACTCATTACCATAAACAATGCTAAATTCTAAAATATATGCATACTTTTTATACTATATTATTTTTCTTTTCATTACAAAGTGAAATGACTAGATATCTAAATATGGATTTCTTTTTTTTTCAGATGACTATTGATTTTTTTATTTGAATATCATGATGGGAAATTACAAGGTGATTGTATTCATGTAGACTACTCATCTCTGTGTCTTCTGTCTTTTTTAAAAAGATATTTTCTTTATTTACATTTCAAATGTTATCCTCTTCCTCCTTCCTCCTACACTATCCCACCCAAACCCCTGCTCGTAAACCCATCCTCTCTGGCTTTCTCATCCTAGTACTACCCTACACTGGTGAATCAAGCCTTAACAGGACCAAGGGCCTCTCTTCCCATTGGTGTCCAACAAGACCATCCTTTGCTACATATGCAACTAGAGCCCTTGGTCTCTCCATGTGTATGCTTTGGTTGGTGACATAGTCCCTTGAAGCTCTGGGGGTACTGCTGTTGGTTCATATTGTTGTTCCTCCTATGGGGCTGCAAACGCCTTCAGCTAACTTTGGTCCTTTCTCTAGCTCCTCCATTATGGGGGAGAGGGGGAACCTTCTGCTCAGCCCAATGGTTGGCTGAGAGCATCGATCTCTGTATTTGTCAAACACTGGCAGATCCTCTCAGAAGATAGCTAAATCAGGCTCCTGACAGCAAGGAATTGTTGGTATCCACAATAATGTCTGGGTTTGGTGACTGTATATGTGATGGATCCCCAGGTGGGTCAGTCTTTGGATGGCCTTTCCTTCAGTCTCTTTCACACTTTGTCTCTTTGTCTTCTCCCATGGGTATTTTGATCCCCCTTGGAAGAAGGAGCGAAGTATCCACTCTTTTGTCTTCCTTCATTTTGAGCTTTATGTGGTCTGTGAATTGTATCTTGGATATTCTGAGCTTCTGGGATAATATCCAATTATCAATGAGTGTACACCATGTGTGTTCTTTTGTTATTGGGTTACCTCACGGAGGATGAAATTTTCTAGTTCTATCCATTTGCCTAAGAATTTCATGAATTCATTGTTTTTAATAGCTGAATATTACTCCACTGAGTAAATGTACCACATTTTATGTATCCATTTCTCTGTTGAGGGACATCTGGGTTCTTCCAAGATTCTGTTTTTTTTTTTTTTTTTTTTTTTTTTAAATAAGGCTGCTATGAACATAGTGGAGCATGTGTCCTTAATACATGTTGGAGCATCTTCTGGGTATATGCCCAGTAGTGGTATAGTTGGGTCCTCCTGTAGTAATACGTCTAATTTTCTGAGGAACTGCCAGACTGATTTCCAGAGTGGTTGTACCAGCTTATAATCCCACCAGCAATGGAAGAGTATTCTTCTTTCTCCACATTCTTGCCAGCATCTGATGTTACCTGAGTTTTTAATCTTAGCACCTTCTTAGAGTTTTTAATCTTAGCAATCTTCTGATTGGTATGATGTGGAATTCCTGTTTTTTTTTATTAGATATTTTCTTCATTTACATTTCACATGTTAACCTGAAAGTCTCCTAAACCCTCCCCCATCCCCGCCCTGCTCCCCTACCAACCTACTCCCACATATTGGCCCTGGTGTTCCCCTGTACTGGGGCATATAAAGTTTGCATGTCCAAGGGGCCTCTCTTCCCAATGATGGCCAACTAGGCCATCTTCTTCTATATATGCAGCTAGAGACATGAGCTCTGGAGGTACTAGTTAGTTCATGTTATTTTTCCACCTATAGGGTTGAAGAACTCTTCAGCTCCTTGGGTACTTTCTCTAGCTCCTTCCTTGGGAACCCTGTGTTCTATCTAATAGCTGACTGTGAGCATCTACTTCTGTGTTTGCCAGGCACTGGTATAGCCTCCCATGAGACAGCTATATCAGGACCCTTTCAGCACTATCTTGCTGGCATATGCAATAGTGTCTATGTTTGGTGGCTGATTATGGGATGGATCCCCAGCTGCAGCAGTCACTGGTTGGTCCATTCTTTTGATTCAGCTCCATACTTGATCTCTGTGAATTTCCCTGATGACTAAGGATGTTGACCATTTCTTTAGGTGCGTCTTAGCCATTTGTTATTTTTCTGTTGTGAATTCTTTGTTTAGCTCTGTACCATATTTTTTAATAGGATTATTTCGTTCTCTGGAGTCTCCCTTCTTTAGTTCTTTGTACATATTGGATATTAGCCCTCTATCAGTTGTAGGATTGGAAAAGACCCTTTCCGAATCTGTTGGTTGCTATTTTGTACTATTGACAATGTCCTTTGCCTTACAGAAGCTTTGTAATTTAATGAGGTCCCATTTGTCAATTCTTGATCTTAGAGCATAAGCTATTGGTATTCTCTTCAGGAAAATTTCCCCTGTACCCATGTGTTTGAGTCTTTCCCCCACTTTCTCTTCTATTAGATTCAGTGTATCTAGTTTTTGTAGAGGTCCTGGATCCACTTGTTCTTGAGCTTTGTACAAGGAGGTAAAAATGGATAGTTTTGCATTCTTCTACATGTAAGTTCCAGTAGAACCTGCACCTTTGTTGAAAATGCTGTCTCTTTTCCACTGGATAGTTGTAGCTCCTTTGTCATAGATTAAGTGATCATAGATGTATGGGTACATTACTGGTTCTTCAGTTCTATTCCATTGATCTACATGCCTGTCATTGTACCAATACCATGCAATTTTTATTACTATTGTTCTGTAGTACAGCTTGAGGTCAGGTATGGTGATTCTCCCAGAAGTTCTTTTTTGTTGGGAAAAGTTTTTGCTATCCTGAGTTTTTTGTTGTTGTTGTTGTTATTCTAGATGAATTTGCAAATTACTCTTTCTAACTCTGTGAAGAATTTAGTTGGAATTTTGATGGGGATTGCATTGAATCTATAGATTACTTTTAGCAAGATGACCATTTTTATTCTATTAATCCTGCCATATATTTCTTTTTAATTCTATAAACAAACACATATTTTAAAACTTTGAATCTGTCAAATAAATTTTTAAATCCATATTTTTTATACATTGAATTAATTAATTTAGTATGTTTAGTAAGCCATCATAGAACTCTAATTTGTGTGAACGCTAATCATCACTGTGTATTTTCTCTGTTTTCCCTGTTTGGTTTTCTAAAGATAAAACAAACAAGAACCAAAATCTGAAAAGAAACAAAACAAAACAAAAACAAAAAAAAACAAGAAACAAAAATAACAAAAAAACCAAACAAACAAAACAGACAACGTCCAACTGCCTACAAATCATCCTTCTAATCCATCTGTTCTTGGACACATTTAGAATTCAGGTATATTTTCTATATGTTGATGAATATTTCCACCTAAAATGGAACATGAGTGATGTTCGTATGCACTCTGATGGTCATCTGAGTTCTGCAGTATCCTTCCCTCAACATGTTTACCAATTCACTGAGGTGTTTGCTGTCTCATCCATTTTACAAAGTCATTCTGGTCTTCTCAAACATATAAGACTGTCTTGTGCCTCCTGTCCAGTTTTCTTCCCATTTTTGCACTTTTTCATTTTTTTTAAAAAGGTGTATTTATTTTTATTTTATGACTATATATGTTTCACTTGCATGTATTGCAGAAGGTAGAAGAGGGATTTGGATTTCTTAAAAATGGACTGCATGCCTTTAATCCCAGCCCTTGGGAAGCAGAGGCAGAGGCAGAGGCAGAGGCAGAGGCAGAGGCAGAGGCAGAGGCAGAGGCAGAGGCAGAGGCAGAGGCAGAGGCAGAGGCAGAGGCAGAGGCAGAGGCAGAGGCAGAGGCAGAGGCAGAGGCAGAGGCAGAGGCAGAGGCAGAGGCAGGCAGATTTCTGAGTTTGAGGCCAGCCTGGTCTACCTAGTGAGTTCCAGGAGAGTCAGCGCTATACAGAGAAACCCTGTCTTGAAAAACAAACAAACAAACAAACAAACAAACAAACAGACAGACAAAAAAGGACTGCTGCATGGGAACTGGGAACTGAATCTAGGTTCCCTACACAAACATACAGTAGGTGCTCTTATCCACTGGGCCAACTCTCTAGAGCCCTAAACAACTTTTTCTAATTTCTCAGGCCTTAGTTTGCCTTTGCCTTTAATTTTCCAGGACTTACGTACGTTCTGAAAGTCTTCTTTCATCCATCAGGAGGAGCAGTACATTAACATCATACATTATCTGAGCCACTTACTAGTTGGCTATTAATACTTTTCTTTTGCCTCCTTATTATCTTGTTTCCTACTGTTTCCTTTCAAAGCAAATGTAGATAGGTAACTAATATTTTCTGAATTAATTTTTTCAATAAAATAAATAAAATAGTTAAATTGATAGTTTCTGGTTCTCTATCCTAAAGCATACCAATATTTAACACATAGAGGTGAAATATACATTCTTGAAATTTGAGAGCTCTAGGTTGGCAAGAATGACATGTCACTTGCTGCCTATTTTTTCATCATTAGATGCGATATATATATATATATATATATATATATATATATATATATATTAAAACAAACTGCACTTACTGTATTTACTGTTTTAACCAGAACACTTTGGTATATCAGTAACATGTAAAAGATTACATTTTACATTTATGTTGCTTTGATTGTTGTTAGTTATCATTTATAAATACTTGAATATCGTTCTCTTCCTTATGTACCTGAATGTCCTTGAATTTTGCTTAATCCCTGTACTTAGTATTTGACTTTGGTAACTCATTAGGAAGGAGGGAAGAGAAAAGGGGACCCTACACAGTTCATGTAAAAGCACCATAGACGGAAGGCTAAAAATATCAAAATAGGTTTGTGAAACTTTATCTGAAAACTACTGTTTAATTCTACGCTAACTTCCCTTCGTGTTCCCTCCCCATCGCCCTCGGTAGATTCACAGCATTTCCAAAGCTGCTTTAGTTCAGAGGTAAGGTGGTGGGGCTGCACACCTGAAAAGAAGCTGACCCAAGTACAAATGAAAGGTTGGGCACCACAGCAGGAGAACAAGCCGTTGGCCAGGGATCAAGGCCTCAGACACACTGAAGAAAGGGAGAAAATGACAGAGGCCACGGAGACAGGCGCCTCAAGATTTCAAAGACGTCACTTTCATCATGGTCTACAAGAGAAAGAAGAAAAGGACTGATGTTCAAAGCGTCTTAAATTTTTTTGTTGCTCATAAAGCCCTGCCTCTGTCCTTTGATTTGACTGCTAACAGCAGTGCATTTTCAGGATCATGAGGGGCTTTAAGATCACAAACTCAGGATAGGTACAGCAAGTTTCTTAGCACTTAAGAACTTGGGAAAAGAATTTCAGTGGAAACCATTGACCCTTGCATTACTTTCCAGCCCTTCCCATTTTCTACGTGCTAAATTTTTCCCATAGACAAGGAAGCACTGGGACAGAACTGGAAAAAAAAAGATGAACAACAGTGAGGTGAAGGGAAATTTCCCAGTCAAATGTCTTCTGTTATCAAGAACAAAGCACACACTGAAGGAGTTACAGAGATCATGTGTGAAGCTGAATCAAAAGGATGGACCAACCAGTGACAGCGGCTACCAGGGATCCCTCCCATAATCAGCCACCAAAATAAACACTATAGCATATGCCAGCAAGATAATGCTGAAAGGGACCTGATATAGCTGTCTTGTGGGAGGCTATACCAGTGCCTGGTAAACACAGAAGTGGATGCTCACAGTTAGCTATTAGTTGGATCACAGGACTCCCAAGGTAGGAGCTAGAGAAAGTACCCAACGAGCGGAAGGGGTCTTCAACCCTCTAGGTGGAAGAATAACATGAACTAACTAGTTCCCCCTGCGCTCATGTCTCTAGCTGCATATATGGAAGAAGATGGCCCAGTTGGCCATCATTGGGAGGAGAGGCCCTTTGGTCATACAGACTCTATATGCCCCAGAACAGGGGAATGCCAGGGCCATTACGTGGGAGGGGGTAGGTAGGGGAGCAGGGCGGGGACGCGGGAGGGTAAGGGAAAATTTCTGGATAACATGTGAAATGTAAATGAAGAAAATATCTAATAAAGAGGAAAAAAATGTCTTCTGTTATCTATGATATCAGCAACCCATATTGAAACTTAGGAAAGAAAAACTTGTTTTTGATATTCTAATTTAACCACAGTATTTCTTCCCCTTTCTTCTCCCAAGCCCTCCCATATATCCCTTACTGTCTTATTTAAATATATGACCTCTTTTGCATCAACTGTTATTATGTGAATATATTAATTATATATACACAAATATTCTAATATAATCTTTTGAGACCATAAAATGTTATATATGTATATGTTTTCAGGCAAAGCATTTGGCACCAGACAACTACTTGCACTCTTCCTTAGGAAGGATCACCTTCCCTGCACCTACATTTACTGAGTTGCCTATACTTCTTCATGTTGAGACATGGTGAGCTCACTAAAAGACCTGTTTTTTCTCTCCTAGTGTAGATCAGAAAATAAGTAACTGATGAAGGGCTGAGATGCCTGGTATTATTGCTATCCAAAGCTGTTACCTTATGTAACATGTCTCGTCCTTGCTATTCAAAACTTTGCACTTATTACCACCCTCTGTTTTAAGAGGATGTTAATTCTGTCATGAGTTAAGAACAAATAGAAGGTAAGATGTCAGAAAGAGGCCACCAAATCTATGAACCTCCAGTTCTTTAATATACGGAGAATTGTAGCTTTGAGGAATCACAGGGAAGCAACTAAATAATATAGGATGTATCAAGAATGTCTGACCTAGTTCAATACACCAGATTCTTTGTGGCCAAATCAATGTGTATCTACCAGGGTCCCTAACAATTGAGATTGTTTAGAAGAAATCATCATGGCAGGCTGCAAGAAGTTTGAGAGATTCATGGTTCTTATAAATAAGAGTGAAATTTCCATCAAATCATCCTATTTTTATGCTCACCCAGTGATGTAGCTTCTCCTGCTTCCTTTACATGTATACTTCATCTCTCCATGAAAGAAAAAAAAAAAAACCTTGAAGGCTGACATAGTGTATTTTTCATTCTATAGAGCATTGAAGAGAATGGATAAGAATCAGTAGGATCAAATGCTATTAATAACTACCTAATGACATATTTTATCTTTATTCAACCTTTTATATAGAAGGCAATTCTGCCTCTAAATGGCCTTTGTAATTTTAGCTCTATATTCTGGTACAATTCCTGTTCTAGACATGGATTTATAAACTGAGTATAAGCACTTTTATGGAAACTTGGGGTTATATTTTTCACAATCTTTATTCTGTGATCCAGGTTACAATAAACTAAGAGAATGGGTGTACTTCATCTGGAGGTTACAATTTAAAGAATTGTAACTCTCAGAAGATAATGATCATCAGATACAGTGTTACATAATGATCATCACATGTGGTATTAGATAATGGTCATTATATGTAGTGTTAAATAATATCCATAGATATTGTGGCAGATAATGATCATTAGAACCAAGGTTAGGTAATGATTATCAGATTCAGTGTTAGGTAGTGGTCATCATATACAGTGTTAGGTAATATTCATTATATACAGTGTGAGATAATGGTCATCATATACAGTGTTAGATAATGACCATCATATACCATATTAGATAATAGTCATCATATTAAGAATTAAATCCTGGTCATTGTATGCAGTATTAGATAATAGTTATCAGTTACAATGTTAGATAATGGTCATTCGATGTAGTGTTAGATAATGAACATTTTTTGCACGGGTAAACCATGGTAATCAGATGCAGTGTTAACTAACAGCCCTCATGTATGATGTCTGCTCCCCCAAAATTGTTTCTGCCAGTAAACAGATAATACCTTCATTACCAATGAACTCATAGCACTCTCCAGAGGAATTCATTCCTAAAGACCACTTTATGACTTCTTTTTCATCTCCTTTGTGCTACTTTGATATGTAGCCCAGATATAAATGGTACATGGGATTCTCTAGGAAGTTCTAACCTGTAAATACTCACAGTCTAGTGTTTCAAGTGCCATGATCAATGACATTGATTCTTAACCCTCTGCCTCTTCTATAACTGCACATCCTCAGATTCTTCTATTTGAGTATATTGAAAGACTTATGGAAACTTCTATTTTTTCACATATTTATAACAGTATTTGCTTTCATTCTAATCCACAATTGAGTTGGCTATTTCATATTGACCACAGGAAGATGGAGTCATGAAACTGTGGTTATAGAATTGAATTTATAGTTGACTAGATTTGAGGACAATAATGGCACCTTAGCCAGTGACAGCAAAATGGTATTTGAAATAATCATAATCAAATATCTCTAGAAGGTTAGCCATGACAATTACATACTTACTTCCACTGAAAGTTATAGAGGAAATAAGTAACATGAGGATTATGTAGCTGGCTTTCTGCAACTCTGTTGGGTAATATAAAGAAAGAACCCAGATGTCCTTCAACAGAAGAATGGATGCAGAAAATGTGATACATTTACACAATGAAGTACTACTCAGCTACAAAAAACAATGACTTCATAAAATTCTTAGGCAAATAGATGGAACTAAAAAAATATCATCCTGAGTGCGGTAACCCAATCACAAAAGAACACACATGGTATGTTCTCTGGAAAGTGGATATTAGTCCAGAAGCTAGGAATACCCAACAGTTCACAGATCACATGAAGCTCAAGAAGAAAGAAGATCAAAGTGTGAGTGCCACAGTCCTTCTTAGAAGGAAGAACAAAATACTCACAGGAGCAAATACAGAGACAGCGTGGTATAGAGACTGAAGAAAAGGCCATCCAGAGACAGCCCTGCCTGGAGATCCATCCCATATACAGTCACCAAACGCAGACACTATTGTGAATGCCAACAAGTTGTGGCTGACAGGAGCCTGATATAGCTGTCTCCTGAGAGGCTCTGCCAGAGCCTAACAAATACAGAGGCAAATATTCACAGCCAACCATAGGACTGAGCACATGATCCCCAATGGTGTTGTTAAAGGACAGAAGGAGATGAAAGGGTTTGCAACCCCAGTAGAAGAACAATATCAACCATCCAGACACCCCAGAGCTCCCAGGGACTAAACCAACAACTAAATAGTACACATGGAGGGACCCATGGCTCCAGCAGCATATGTAAGAGAGGATGGCTTTGATGGGTATCAATGGGAGGAGAGGTCCTTGGTCCTGTGAAGACTTGATGCCCCAGTGTAGGGGAAGGTAAGGGTGGGGAGGCAGGAGTGGGTGGGTGGATGGGTGGGTTGGGGAGCACCCTCATATAATCAGGGGGGAGGGAAAACAGAAAAGGGGATAACATTTAAAATATAAATAAAGAAAATAGCCAATAAAAGAAAAGAAAAAAAAATCAATACATTAGTTGCATTCCCAGCTCACAATCAGTATATATCTGCAATGTGTCTGTAATTATATAAATTATATATATATCATGCATCTAAACATTTACTATTCATTTAAAAATTAAGAACTAAATTATTTTTCTGTAGACAACTACATTGGAGGATAATTACAAGTATAAATGTCCATAGACTCATATTAAGCTTTGAGCCATTAATTTTTAAAATTCTCATCAATAAGAGGGAAAATATAATTAATACAACATAAATATCATCATAGATAGTTATTTTCTCATTTCTGTCCTATAATAATACCTATACCACCACTCCTGGATTCCTAGACATAAAAACATAGTATTTTGTTATTTTACCAATGCTATAATTTGAGATTTTAAGTGGTTATATAAAAGCTTTATCATTTTAAAGGGAAAAGGTTTAATTCTAACATTTGGCTCATGTTGAGATTTAGTGGTGGCTTTTTTTTTTCTCATAATGTTTCATGTTTGAAAGAGTCTCTACTAGTGTTGCCTGGTATTCCATAGAAAAGTTATCCATCAGGAAACAGTCAATGTTTATAAGAAGGCAACACATTAGAAAACAAGTCAATATATTTAAGATTGTTACTTTACATGACATTTTCCAAGGAGCTTAGATTTATTACTCTCTATTCTCTCCAGAAAACAAGGCTCTAAGCCTTTGATCTTTGACAAGAGATGTCTGCTTGTCTTTGATATTTTCATAATGCTGGCCCTACTGCATTTAAGATTTTTGCTCTCCTAAAACTAGCTTGGAGAGTAATATTCACTGGAGAGGTCATGACATCAGATGTGTGGAGTGGACGGAATGGCAAAAACCGTATGTAGTAAAGCTTAATACAAATCAATGAACAACAAGGTCAAGTACCCCATAGTCACATGTGGTCCTACACAGCTGGAGCCAAAAGACATAATGCTTGCTTGGCATTGTGAAGCTGTGGAATAGGCAATAGTAAGGGAGCTAGAATTATCATTTTACAAAATCATGGCATTCCATCAAGGCAAAAACACAGAATAATAGCATATTGTAGGTCAAGAGAGAAGATAGACTGGATTTCATAAAAGAAATAACAAGAATGGAATGGAGAAATAGAGGCTTCATGATAAAAAACAGATCAGACCTGAGAGACTGAAGTGGATACTGAGTTCTGCTTTAAACTCCATAGAACTTCATCTAAAGGCCAGTCTTTGTTTTATTCGCATCATTCAAGCAAAAACAGAACTTGTTCTACAATGGTAATTGAAATACAGTTGTGCGGAGGATACTCACAAAAATTCTAGTATTTGCTGTGATGAAACAAATGTGCCTTATAGGAAGTTTATAGGAAACTTTATGAAGCAAGATTTGTTTAACTGTATGTGCACGTGTTTACCTGTAAATTGAGTTGGGACAGTACATGTAAATGAGAATTGTATAAAGTAATGCAAATGTTAGGATAGAGAACCTGTGAGACATGAAGACTTTCTTATTCTAAAGAGTCCTTAGCTGTCAATTAAGAGGCCAACTTTTTCCTTTTCAGAAGCTTCCAAAGTGTTTAAGGATGCAATGTGCTTTGGTTTCTAAGCACAGATTTAATCCTGATGACAGAAAAGCACAATTCTCACTGACCTCCTTGCAAGGTCACTTGCGCTAAGAGCTGAAGATGACCTGCCGAGGGACTGTTTGCTTTTAAATCAAATCATTCATAGCTTATATGCCTTTTTCAAGGAACTGCTGCTAGCTTGAACTCACAATTGCTGGTCTTTGTACTTGTCTAAGGCTTTAGAATTGACTCTAGCAGCATTAAAATGAAGTGGTGCTCAGCTAATGATATCTAATATTGGGGGTGCAGCTCGTTGCTTTTAGACTCTTTGCACAGTGGCTTTTTGAAGGGAAAAAATCCATTAAGATGACTTGGAAAACACAGCACAGACATCCTGCAGAGATCTTTTTCTTCTTTTCAGTGGGTTTCAGAAATCTTCCAGTCATTAACTAAGTCATAGCTCGAATACCTCTCATGTTCTCTCTCTTTCACCTGTGTGGATGAGGCAAATTCTTTCAGTTTGCAAAATGCATCTGTCCTATACCAGGGTTGCCACATTTTGATGTACATATATGGCTCTGAAGGGACACTGTGACCAAGATAATCCTTATAAGACCTTCTAAGAGAAAGCATTTAATTGACACCTTTATGACTGTTTTAGAAATTAGTCCATGATCATCATGGGAGGGAATAGGAAGCCACAGGCAGGCATGGGCCTGAAAATTTACATCCATCATGAATTAGAGAGAGAGAGGGAGGAGGGAGGGAGGGAGGGAGAGAGAGAACTTGTGAGAGAGAGAGAGAGAGAGAGAGAGAGAGAGAGAGAGAGAGAGAGAGAGAGAGAGGCAGACAAAGAGAGAGAGAGAGAGCGCCTAGTGTAGCCTTTAAAACATCAGCGCCTACCTCCCCACAGGGATAAACCTCCTTCAACAAGGCCACACCTACTTCATACCCCCCCCCAAATTCTAATAACTGGACACCAAATATTCAAATATGAGTGGCTTTTTATTCAAAACATCATACCCTCTGTGCACTTAAAGCTTTCCATTGGAACAGCAGTCTCAAATACATATATTTGAGAAAATAGGACAGTTGCACAACATATTAGTGTGCCATATAGTGTTAAACATTATAGCCATAGGTGGGACCTCATTGAATAGTCTCAGGAAACGGGAGCACTGGAATATATTGCTTACAGTTCTATGCTTAACATGTAGACGGTGGAAATATCTGATCCTATGAAAACAGTATATCATCCACACCCTAAAGTAGTTTACATATTTTATATTGGAAAATAACAATTATGTAAAAGAGACATGAGATGATACTTATTTCAATTTTGTGAAAACTTTTATGGAATTAGACAGATTTTTCAGCCTAAAGGGTAGGTATAGTATTTGGATAAGTAGAAGGTTAAACACCAGCCTATTCACATAGTGACCAATGAAATGATCACAGTGTGTGTGTGTGCTGACAGTGTGTATAAACCAGGATATAAGCTCTGGGATTAATCATGTAGCAATCATCAATCTATCTTTAAAAGTTTCATTTAAAAATACCATATTTTCATTTTCTACTTATATGCATAAATTTTTATTAACTTTTACTTTATTTTTTCCTTAGTCAGACACAGTTAATCTCTAGCTTTGGGGACTGGGTCTAATTTATATAATATATAAAAAGAAACATTTTTTTTTAAAAAAAGTGCTGTTTCACTTAGGTGATCACACCAAATATGGGTAGAATCTCACATTTTTCCACCTTCCTGGTGATCACTTCATGTAAATGGATGGCTTTCTTACAAGGTAGCACTTCAACTGTGTTTCATTGAGTAAGTTATTTCAATCCTTACATATAAATAACTTTTTACATTTCAGATAATGAATTACATTTGTAATTAATATACTTAGAAAGAGGGGAGTGATATAAAATGATGTGTAAGACTTCAGACATTGAATATCCGTTGGTGAAAGGCAAAGGAGTTCTCAGAGATAGGCTGAAGTCTGGTTTAATCAGTGGAGTTAAACATGAGGCGTGTGTGTGTGTGTGTGTGTGTGTGTGTGTGTGTGTGTGTGTGTATTTCCTTTAAAAACCAATTCTTCATTTGTAGTGAGGCACTATACATGATACCTTGGAAGCATTTTAGATGTGCAGAATCAAAGAAGGTCTTCTGTCTCCTGGGAAATATAACTTCAGAAAGAAAAGTTGTGTGCTCCCTTAGCTGCTGGGGTAATGGATGTCAGATAAACTTTGTTGTTCTCATTCTGTCTTGCAACACAAGCTAGATTTCAGACAAGCTGTCAAGCTTCCCAAAGGTTTGCATAGCCTTCTTCTCTGTAGGTGATGCCTTTCCCAGTGAGAACTGAAAGGGAAAACATATCTAAAAGCACGATGAAAGAGATGAGGAATGAGATAATTGAGGATTTCTGATCCCAGCGCTTGCCAAGAGCCAAAATCAGCTTTCTACCAGGACTCATTTGAGATGTTTCAGAGTGTTGAATCATAGCATATGGGGAAGTACCACTGTGGAGCTATACTGTGCTACTGATAACTTTTATTTTTAGTTTGATTTGGAAATTTGATACCCAAGAGTACAATCTGTATTTTGAGATTAGCAATGTATATTTTAACTTTTTTGTATAATTGAAATTGATTTGGTTTGAGGATTTGGCATAATGTCACTTCCATTGCATTTAATAAGTATACTTTTACATTTTGATTATGTGTATGTGTGTGTCTGTGTGTGGGTATGAGTACAGGAGTGGTGTCTGTGTGTGGGTATGAGTACAGGAGTGCTATTGCCAAAGGAGAACAGAAGAAGGTGACTGATCCCTGGAAGAAACTGGAGTTGTATTGGTTGTAAACTGTCTGATGTGGGTGCTAGAAACCAAACCCTGGTTTTCTGCAAGAGCATTATGTGTTGTTAAATATTGTGTTTCCATCCTCTTGTGCAGCCCTGGCTTTTATGACTTTTTAATGTTTTGTGTTTTTGAAGAAATATTTTGACCTTTATGAGTATGAAGTTATATACATGTTTCTGATGTTTTACAGCATGCTGCTTGATTTTTGTCCTTTTTCTTAGTAACCACCATAGACTATGAATAGTGTCTTTCCATTGCTTTGAGTACATTAGTATTTCTTTTGTGCACTCGTTGCGATCTTTGTTTTCATAACCATGACCTGACTCTATCTGGGAGAAGAATGTATGTATATATTAAAGCTTAAATACCCATGGTGAACATTTCAGCATAGAATGAACATATGAGCCAAGATGGAGGTTGTATGATATGAGGATCTCCATGCTGATGCAGGTGAGGGTTCTGAAGCACCTGTACAAGCCATGAATACTTTGGAAGGCTTCAAAGTTGGCAGCTGGGACATTGTTGCCTTCTGAAACTGACTTAATTCTAGCACCAGAGATCTGCTATTGCCAATTAACTGGGAGTGTCCCACCACAAGGAAAAAGAAAGAAAGGAAAACTAAACAACTGCTAAAGAATAACGAAATCACCCAAGGTAAAGATAGAAAATAATTTCTTTAACAGAACTGTCTGTGTTTAAATCATGGGAAAAAAAAAATCTTCAATTTCATGTCTTTGATGTGTGGTCTTTTATTTACTTTACTTGAATTCCTGAGGAGTGTTTGGTTGTGTTAGCTCTCTGTGAAGGAGACTGGATATGTCAGACCAGTTTCCAGACCATCTGCTGCCACAGCCTGTGCCCTGGCTAACCTTAAGGGCTTTGAACTTCACTTTGCCAAGAGACTGTTTTTCAGTATATTATTTTGTGAATGCACATACATATATACACCCTTAGTTTGAGATTCAGAGATGAATTCTCACTCTCCCAGAGATACATCAAGGAGGAAAAAGTGAGAGAGTTTGAATGCATTGCTGAGCTCCACACATTTTGTAACGGTGCCATCTTAGCCACATATTATTATGTGCTTTTCTTGAGAAAAATCATTCTTTTTAAGTAGCAGTGGTAGAGAATAAGAATTTTCATAAATGTGCACATATTGTGAACAGTCCTGCCAGGTAACAAAGCAGGTGCTCAGGAATATAACTCCTTCTTTTGGCTCCTCAAAACTCCCAAGATTCCTTATATATAGTCGGAGTTGGTGTTCTCTATTATGCTCATTCCTAGATAAGTGGTGATCCTTCACATATAGTTGACAGAGTTGATACTTGATCAAAGTGATCAGAATAAGAGATTGAGTGCTCAACTTTAAAAACAAACAAACAAGCAAACAAAACTAAAAAAACAAAAACAAAAAAAACACCCCAAAACCAAAAAGCAAAAACAAAACAAAACACACATTTATAATAACAGGACCCACCCACCTGTAGCACTGAAGGAGAGGAAACAGAAAGAATGATGTAAGGGCAGATAATTGGGAAGGAAGGATGCCATGTAATGCTGTTTTGGGCACATGGTCGCTACCCTCATAAAGCCATGCAGCTGTGGTCACCTGTACAACTTGAACAAGATGAAACCAGTCTATATCCCAGCCTAGACAAAACAATTGATCTCCCGACTGCATCTCTTATGTATGAGCTATGGGAAGCAGAGAGCTGATTGTGGATACACATGACCCTATTTCCTTGTACACATATATTTCATTATCAATATTTTTTTAAAAAAGTAATAATAATCAAGAAAGGCTCCCAGCTTGCCCACAGCAGGAGTGGGATCCTTCAGTCACACTTGCCAGGAGTGTGGCTTGCATATTCTAAGAAATGATTTTTCCAGTGATGAACTGCACCAGACTCTCCCCTGCACTGCAGATAAGAAAGATGAAGTTTACAAAACCATTTTTGAGATGGGACTGGGCGGATTTCCAGGATCTGGACACAGTTGGGTTTTGACCTGAAAACTCTTTGGTTATTTTTGCTATAGCAACTAAACAGAAATGTCCTGTTCTTCTTACTTTGCAAAACCAAAATAAGAAGCATTTGATTAGAAGAAAACCACAAATACTAAAACAAACTTATGAGAAAGACCCAAGGGACAGGACTAATGAGCAACTGTTCTGAGTTAGGTAGGAGCTGATAAAACAAACAAATACACACTAAGAGTTAAAGTAGAATGTCTTTTGTCTGCAATCATGACCTTCCCAACATGAGTGCCTGGCTGGATAAATAAAATGACTGCAGGTTTGTATTATTCTTGCCCATTAGAAACCAAAAGTCCTCTACATACCCAAATGGTTGACACAGCATACAAGTGTCCAATCCCACAGAAAGCTTAAGCTACATTGTTTCTTTCAGAGGCGTTCGCCCACCATAATGAAGCCAGTGGTTCCATTTATAATTTATCCGTCTCACTGTATTTCCATGCATAAACAGCTGAAGACTTAATACAAATAAAATTGCCTTAAAGCTTTGCTGAATATTTAAACAGGTTTTGATGGGGAATATTAAATAAAAATACAGTATACGGTCTGCAACATAAACTGAGCTACACAAAAGCCCTTTAGGCTCAAGAGAGGGAGAACTATAGACATTTTAATTTGCAGTCCCAAATAAATCAGCACATAGCAGAACCATTCCATATTTAAGCATGCTTTTTCGATAAAATGACACATTGTTATTTTTTTCACTTTTAATAAAGCCAACCCAATGTTTTCTTATAATCATGTGAATGGAAATATATATTTTAAAATATAAACCCAATTTAAAATATATAACCATGAGAGAATAAATAATGTTGTAGTTTTAGAACACAACAATACAAAGACAATTTTCACGCAACCTCAGGATCTTAGAGCTTATTAAATTTTTCTGTAGTCAACATTGACCTTTAAAAAATGCTTCAAGCTAATCTTAAGGGGTTTGCTGCCCCATAGGAGGAACAACAATATGAACTAACCAGTACCCCAAGAGCTCCCTTGGACTAAACCACCAACCAAAGAAAAACAAATGGTAGGACTCATAACTCTAGCTGCATATGTAGCAGAGGATGGCCTTGTTGGTCATCTATGGGAGGAAAGGACCTTGGTCCTGTGAAGGTTCTATGCCCCAGTATAGGGGAATGGCAGGGCCAGGAAACAGGAATGGGTGAGTTGGTAAGCAGGGGGAGGGGGAAGGCGATAGGTGTTTTCAAAGGGGAAACCAGGAAAGGGGATAACATTTGAAATGTAAATAAAGAAAATATCTAATAAAATTTTTTTTAAAAATTCTTCAAGCAAAACCCAGTGATGTCCTGTCCCTGAAAAGAATTTGCAGCAGGGATAGTGGCTGCTTGATTATTAGTCTCTTGATTCCATTATTTTCATTAAAAATATTAAAATAAAAACTCAATCTGAATTTTTAAATATTCAATTCTATTTTATTCTTTCTTTAAAATTTCAAATTTACTCTCCAAAACACAACATTTGATTTCTATTTGGAACCTAAATGTATTAGAACAACACATCTGCTTAATGATTTTATTAATGAGCATGCTGTTTATTTTTTCATAATCTAATACCTCTTTCGATTATTGTGCATTAAGATTCTTGTAGAAAAGGTTGTCACGATGGCTCAGTAGGTACAGAAAGTTGCTGCTTATCCAGAGAGCCTAATCCCATCACCAGGATGGGATGTAAGAATCAAGTGAGAGCTGTTTACTTCCCTGATGCGACACACAGACACACAGACACACAGACACACACACACACACACACACACACACACACACACACACACACACACACACAAATAAATCCACCAGCAAATGCAATTAAAAGATTTCAGTAGATAAAATTTCATGAGTGGTAAGAAGTGGTCTTAATCACTGTACATGAAGACTTCAATTATTACAGTATCGTGACAAACTTTTCCTGGGAGAAATACAACATATATGTAGTTATATCTACTCAACCCAGATGTGGGCTCATTGCATCAGAGTCCAAGTTGATGAACCAATGAGCTTTTTTATTGGTGTTACTTATAGCGGTGTTTGAAGGAGAAGGTATTCACAGGATCGGAGAACATCCAAACTAGTCATATGACTTCAAAGCCTACCCTGAAATAGATGACAGTTCTAAAAAGCTGGGGCTCCCTTCACAGTTTACAAGATAGCTCAGTTGTCCAAGAGATCTTGCCTTGGCATTGCCAGTGAAAGACATAGTTCTGACCCCAGAGGAATAAATACATGATTTATTCTAGGGCAAATATAAGTGACTATGGCTAGATACATGTATTTGAGTCTCCCAAGATACACTATCCAACACAGAAACAATTTTTAGGGTGTTAGAGTAACACAACAAAAAGAGAGAGAAATATAGGCTCTTAAAATACAAGGCAGAGACACTGTACACTGGAGAGGCAGTTTACTGCAAGATGTATAGATCTCCCTTATATTCAGATGCTATTTGGGTTTTTGGAACTAGTGCTCTGCTAAGTTAACATATTTGAAAGTTTTTTTATCTATTACTTATAAGATGGCAGTTGTCATGGTGTACATGCAATAGCTATCCAGTTGGCTATACTATTCCAAGGAAAAGTAAAATTTGGCCCCAGACTAGCAACATTCCAACCTGTCCTCATTTACTATTCTAATCCACCAGCTTGTCTTTGCCCACAAGCTTTCCTTTTAGGAACTCACATTCACATAAGCATGGCTATTCAGAATTTCTTCCCCAAGTAATTATTTATTCTTGGATTACCTAATTTTCTCTTTCTGAGATAAAACACTATTGTTTCAGATAGCCATGGGGCTCTTTGTAATTTGATGCTAATTATGTTCTCCTGGGAGGGGCTGAGAACAAGGAATGAGTCAGCACTCAGGTGATTTCCTGTAAACCTGCTTTCCACCTTAATTTGTAAAATAAAGGTGAGATTCATTGATTGGGCAGATGAAGAGAGGTGGAGCTGAAAATTGGGAGAGAGGAGGAGGAGGAGTAGAAGGAGAGCAGAGCAGAGCACTTGGCCTGGAGAAACCGCAAGTTCTAAGGGGTCTCATAGATGGGGAAGATGGTAGTGCAGGGTAGTTCTGCCCAATCTAGGCACACAGAATGCATTCATATTAATTGAGTAGTGTTTTCATTGTTGGGCATATTTGGGTTGGAGATTTACCTCAACATACTCTGACTAAGAGAACTTGAAAGAAAGCATTTAAATTGGGTTCCTAGTTTGAGAGACTCATACTAACAATTCGGCCTTCAACTTTCATGTATTTAGATTCAGTGCTACCTAATTTTTATAAACTGTCACTCCTTTTTGATTTTTTTAATGGGATATTTTATTTAATTGCATTTCAAATGTGTTCCCATTTCCACTCTTATATTGAAGAATTGCTTAGGACACCAAACACCTTAACTCTGGAAAACAAATAAAAGGGAAAGGGGAATGACATCATATCCTTTATGGTTCTACTTATATAACATTACTCAGATCCAAGTCCCTGTGTGTGTGTGTGTGTGTGTGTGTGTGTGTGTCTTTAAAACTACAAGGTGTTCAGTTTGTGTTGGCTAAATACCCCTGAGTCTGGAACCTCTCTTGAAATATGATCACCATCCTAGTTATCATACCATTAAAGAAAACTGACATTCTCTTCTTAAATAGCAATTGCATGACAATACCAGTTGGCTTATTTTTCCCCTTTTTGTTAAAATTTTTGTCTGGTTTAGGATTATGTAGGTCTTGTGCATAATTTTACAATTTCTGTGAATTTATATGCACATTTTCTTTGTTGTGTTAAAAAAAAAAAAACAAAAAAACCTTTACCTAAAGTCATCTACTACTCAGGCTTCGAATGCCTTTAATCCCAGCACTCAGGAGGCAAGGCAGGTGGATTTCTGAGTTTGAGGCCAGCCTGGTGTACAAAGTGAGCTCCAGGACAGTAAGGGCTATACAGAGAAACCCTGTCTCAAAAAACCAAAAAAAAAAAAAAAAAAAAAAAATTTTTTTTTTCACCTCTCTCCTGCATTGCCCAGTTGTAGGTATTGTGTTAATTGTCACCTTCTGTAAAAAGTAACTACTGTTGGTGAAGATTGAGTGATGAGCCTATCTATATCGGTATAGCAATAAGTCTTTAGGAATCATTTTAATGTTACACTCATTTATCAGGACAATAGTAGTATGTTCTTTCTCAAGGCCTATAACCTATCTAGACATAGGTTCCTGGCTTCATACCAGTATTTTACATAATTTTGGGATTAAACTTTGGTCCTCATGCTTGTAAGGCAAGCAATTTATCAACTGAGTTACCTCCTAATTTCTTGGAGATTACATGTCTAACATTTTCTCTTTTGCCCATATTTAATCTTAGATGACAGTGATGTAGGAATTTTTAAGCTTCAGGATGGTAATTGGGGTCCTGGTAAATTGATACTATCATTTCTGCTAGTTCCAGACTGGCAAGTTCTCCTTAGATGCCACCTGTGTCATGGAGATTGGAGAGACTCTTGTCCCTTAAGAAGACATAGGGCACTATTGTGGTGTTGGGAACAAAATAAAAGGGGGGGGGGGGGCTGGAGGCCATGGGGAAAGTAGGGGAGGAAAAAGATACCCAATGCCCTGCAAGAGTTTCCCTATTCTCTGGTCCATCAGGCGTGGGAAGGCTACTACTTACCCTATCCACTCATCCCTGTGTGGGCATTCCTCTATCCCACTCTTCAGAGGGTGGTCAAGGGGCAGCCCTGCCTGAGTACTCCCCTGGAGCTACTTTGCTAAAGCCACCAGGGTTGTGGGAGAAGGGGAATAGGGAAGAGGTTTCCAAAACTAACCAGAGTGTGCAGTGGAACTTGAAGGAGCAGGGCAGAGATTCTATGGTTTAAGAGCTTTATTATAGAAACGCAGGGGAAAGAGAGAAGGTAGAAGAGAGAGAACAGAGAGAGAGAGAGAGGGAAAGGGAGAGGGAGAGAGGAGAGGAAACAAGAGAAAGAGAAAGGGAAGAGGAGAGAGAAGTGAGAGATGTGAGGGGTAAAAGGAAAAAGGAATGAGTAAGAGTAAGTGAGTTAGGTTCAGGCTGAGCACCCATTTTATGGTCTTCACTGTTGCTAGGTAACTGGGGAGGAGTTTGGCCTGAAGGTCAGAAGCTTGGGCCATTGTTTATGTGACCACTGACCATGCTTCTCTTGTGGGGGCTGTGGGAGGCAGTACCTTAGGCAGGGGCCAGAGTTCCAGGAGCATGAGGGAATGCTTGTTCTTTTCTTCTCTCCTGGTCCCATACATTCTATGTCTTACAGGAACACATTAAGATATTTGTCTTTCTATTTTTATTCTTCTTTTATATAAAATTAACTCAGTTGATGTATCATGGCTTTAAGAATTTTCTAGGATGCAGTGAAAAGAGGAAACAATTATTCCACTCTGTATAATGTTTCCATGAAATAATATAAGAAAATTAAAGTTTAAATGTTTGCTGAATAAGCAACGCTGAAAGGATAGGAAGATGTCATAGAAACATATGGGCAACAAGATGGCAGCTTTACAATACAATATTTATACACAGCTGAGAATAAGTTGTATCACTATTGCTCTCACTCAGCCTTCCATTCTGTTTATAAAACACTATTGAAATTATGTGTATATATTAACATATATATACACATATATATAATATATATGTACATAGATATTATTGATATATAATACATAATATATTATAGATTATTGACCAGTGAAATTGGCTCAAAATACCTTCCCAAGACATCTGTGTCTTAATCCATTAATGAGTGAACATGTTACTTTACCTTACAAATGGAGCTTTGCAGAAATAAGCAAGCATTTTGAGGTGAGGTTATCCTTGATTATCTGTTTGGATCTGGTATGAGTGTGAGAGACTTTATGAGAGAAAGAAGGTGATAGGATCTTAGGAACACAGATGTCATGACAATCTTTAAAGACAGTGAAGGGCCCTATGAGACTAAGAATCAAAACTTTAATCTTTAAAAGCCAGGAGAAGCAACAGAAGGACTTGTTCTCCTAGGGCTTTCAGACAGAAGAACACTGTTGACACTGGCACTTAACCAGTGCAACTGACTTTAGATCATGGCCCCTGGAAATGTAAAAGGATACATTTAGATTGTTGTAAAATAATACTTTTGTGGTGGTGCTGTAAGGACCATAGAGACAGATTGAGAACACTTGCTGTGTGCCGTACTTTAGACTGTGGATTTGGTGTACAATCTCAATGTTCTAAGGATTCTGTGTTCTCTTTAATGGTAGTGCAGGTAGGAACACATGGTAGGAAAACACACACACACACACACACACACACACACACACACACACACCACTCAATCATACACTCCAGAATAAAGAATGTATGTTCTTCATTGACATATACTCATAGATTCAAATAAATTTCATGGTTGATTGAAAAAAACTGTGCTTTAAATCACCTGAATCCCATTTATTATCTCCGTGTTCATCCTAGAAAATCAAAGCAAATGTAATTTTTTTAAACAGGACACGTTAAAATAAATGGTGATGCCTATTAAACCTTAGGAATGAAAGTAACATCCCCACGGTGAGAGTCCAGAGGAGGAGAAAATTTCATAAAATACAAAGATGGAAATAAAAATGCAAAACTACAAGCACCCACATGTGAAAGGACAAGCCATAGGACAAGTTTGAGAGGAAGAAAAAAAAGAACAAAAAGCAAAAGAAAAAAAAATAACCATACAGGTTGCAGAATTCTATTTTAAAATTTGTAGAATGTTAGAATGTTATTATGTCATGAAATATACATCTTTTACATTTTCCTTTTGACACATGCAGATGAAGAAGTTCCTGGTGTGATTGCATTTATGGAAAAGTTGATAGATCAGCGTTAAAATGTGAAAAGTGACAGAGATTCTTAAAGGAGGGAAAAAAACCCTTTGGAATACTGATGAGAAGGGACAGTGAGCAGGGAGTGCAGGCTTCATTGGCATAGACTTTATTTTCCTGTCTTATCTCACAGAAAATATCACGTCCTCAAAATATCACCTACTCTGAATAGCAAAGGCCAAATTTTGTGTTTTTGTGACAGATGATTACATGCAAAATAATGGCCTTTTCTTTGGCTTCTTAGTTCTTTGTTAGTTTAGAAAAAAAATACCCTGCAGATCTCACCGATATACTTTTTTTTTAAAGTCTCACTGGTATATGGGTCTGTCGGTGGTTATAAGTCTCACTGGTATACGGGTCTGTCAGTGGTTATAAGTAAGTCTCACTGGTATATGGGTCTGTCGGTGGTTATAACTGCAGAGGTTTTTGCATGAGCAATCACACTTAGTGTTAGGATGAGGAAACACTGTGTCCTAAAAGAGAAGAAAGATAGGGATACGGTTCTGCAAATGAGGAGTCATTTTTTTAACCTCTATTTTATAATTTACAAAGACATCCATGAATATGGTTTCTGAATTAAAGATGGGTTATGAAAAAAAAAAGGATATTCCAGCAAGATTTTGCTGACAGGACCCTGATATAACTCTCTCTTGTGAGGCTATGGCAATGCCTGGGAAATATAGAAGTATATGCTCACAGTCATCTATTGGGTGGGACTCAGAGATCCTAATGAAGGAGCTAGAGAAAGTACCCAAGGAGCTGAAGGGGTCTGCACCCTATAGGTGGAACAACAATATGAACTAATCAGTACACTCCCAGAGCCGTGTCTCTAGTTGCATATGTAGCAGAGGATGGCCTAGTAGGCCATCAATGGGAGGAGAGGTCCTTGGTCTTGTGAAGATTATATGCCCCAGTACTGGGGAATGCCAGGACCAGGAAATGGGAGTGAGTGGGTTGGGGAGCAGGGAGGGGGAGGGTATAGGGGACTTTCAGGGTAACATTTGAAATGTAAATGAAGAAAATATCCAATAAAAAATAAAGATGAGTCATGGATGTTTCACAATCTCATTACACACACGGTAGATGAGAACTCATATGTGTGTGTGGCAGTCTATCTCAGTAGTTTTCTACTTGATAACTAGCACTTACAAGAAAGGAGTTAGGTATTTGAATGGTAGAGTTACTCTCATAGGGCCAGACTTACTTTAATCAATCAGCATTCACAGGAGTGGGGAGGAGTTTATAAGCAACAAGGTTGGAGGACCATTACAGAGATCGCCAAGAGGTAGGATGTGCCCAGGCTGTGTTATAGGCACAAAGGCCTTTCATGATTTGGTATTATATTCATTTTTAAATTTATTTCTAGCTATGGAGACTTTGAAGAATATTTTGTCCTTGTTGCTGTTATCTGATGACTGTTTAGTACTACGGAGATACAGACTTTTTATTTTTCTTATTAATATCAGGTAAAACTTTGAAATTATAAATTCCTCATATTAGAGTACTAGATTTATCCTAATAGTACTAAATACTAAACCTACCAGGGGTTATGCAAATGATTATTAGATATTTAATCTAAATTATTTATTATGCAAATATGTTTCCCCGTAGATGTATCTAATATACATTTTAGAGTTACTCCCATTGTAATGCCTAATAAAATTTATTTATGGCATAATTTCAGACATTTTCTTTTTCCTAACCTAGAAATTCTTACTCAAAGTCAGGATACAGCCTCATTAAGCAAAATTTGTATTTGAAGTATGCGGAGGTGGCTCAGTCCGTAAATTGCTTTCTTGGCGATTTTGAATTTTTGAGAATTACAAACAAGACAGTAGAGTGGATACTGAAACCCTGAACTCTCCAATTTTCAGTCCACACACCTTTTCCACCCCGGCTGGCTTGTTGCTCTTTATCATGTGTCCTTGGGGTTGGAAATGGTTATAATTATCTGGCCTGTAATATTTACACACATTGTAGGATCCCAGTGGAATAATGTGACATTTCTAACCATGCTGGAATAATATTATTAGGCAGTCGAGAGTGCTGTTCACTTCTCCAGGACCTAAGGAGAGAAATTTAAAAAGTGCTTCCCTTTTGGATAGTGACCTAGGATTTTCAGTAATATTCACATCTAGGCCAATGGCCATTGTTCTTTGCCAGCCCTGACTCCTCATCCATCATCTCCAACTCCAGCACTATTAATTCTGGCTTCCTCAGAGGCCATAGGCTGCACCTCTCTTGGCCTCTCTTCCCTGTAAGCACATACTTTCTCGGGATGTTCAGACACAAAACAGTGAGTGCACAGACATAATATAAACTCATTTCCTGGAAAGCGCTTCCTTTCTCTGGCACTTGTTTCTGTATCTCACATTCGGATGAAATTAGATTTTCAGCTTCATCAAGAGGAAGTGTCATTTGAAGCATATTTCTCACACACCCGTTCCTCTGAAAACCCTCACACTGTTTTGTCTGGTGTGTCTTATTAGAAAAATCCCACTTTTTTTTTAATTTGCATTTTTTCCTTCAGTAAACAACCTATTCTCTGTAAGTAAAGGACCAGTTGAGAGTGGCCCTTGTCTGACACAATGCGGAAATACAAGTGCAAAACTCAAGTGAGACCAGAAAGCAAATGCTTGCTTGACACATATCAAGTGCTTCCTGAGCTTTCATAGTCAAGATTTTTATTCCTTTTATTTTCAGTCTGAAGGATCGATCTCTAACAGTTTAGCAGATGCCCATGTGAGATTTGAGTGGGTTCTTTTCAACCACAATTTTCTTTAGTTTGAAATTATTGTTTTTGTTTTGAATATACTGTTTCATTAAAACAAACAGATAGTTGGATTAAGCATGATGGACCATTTATTTCCAATATATTTGAAATGATTTACAAACCTTAATTGTAAAATATTAGAAATAGAAAATGAAAAAGTATCTCAAATAAACTCTAAACATAGAAACAATTCTGACAGTTTTATATCATTAATGTATCTGTCTTAAATTTAAAAAAAAATAAAATGAGAATTTGTAACCTGGTTTCCATTGTAGAAGGAGGCCATATTTGAATTTGGATATAACATTAACACTTAGCAACTTTTTTCTTCCTCTCTCTGTTTAGTTTCTTCCTCTTTAAAGTGGATATTTAAAATCAATAAAAATTAGTTAATTCCTTCAATATGGATTTACCTAGGTAAATCTTATTGAAATGGCATTGATGATTTCAATCCTAGACACACCTAAGAATTATGAAGAGGTTCATCTCAAAATAGAGAAGCAACAACTTAACATGGGAAGTGGGATGACTTTTGGCACAATACATTCCTTTTGAATGTTTTATTATTCTAGATTTATTACAAATATACATTTTTAGAAAATATGCCATATATCTTGATATTACTTTCCCTCTCCTAATTCCCCCAGATTTTTCTCACCTTCATAACTATCTAACTTTGTGTTCTTTCTCTTTCACAAAAGAATCACATAAAAAATCAAAATAAGGAAGCAAAAGACTGAAAGGACAGGAAATGCCAAATCAAAAACTCCACAGAAATAACAACAAGAGCAAAAAACCATGTAATTGCGTTTGTGTTGTCTGACTACTCCTGAGCATAGAACCTGTCTTGGAACGTGGCTGATAAACACAGTGATATCAAGTTTTATTCGACAGTTTGTGCCTATGAGCCTTTTTTCTGTTATGTGTGTATATGCACCAAGTGTAGTTCTGGCACCTCAGGCTGTCAGAAGAGCTTGTTGGATCTCAGAGAACTGGAATTCAGATGGTTTTGAGCCTCCATGTGACTGCTGATGACTGAACGTCAGTCCTGCCAAAGCAACAGGTGCCCTTGATTGCTGAGCCCACATTCTAGCTTCCATAAATATTTATTTTTAATTAGCTTACTTATACTATTTACAGATAAATAGGTATATTAAGATATTCCTTAAATATGTATAATATTAATTCTAATAGTAAAAAATGATCAATCATACTGCTCTTAGATTAAAGATTTCTTAATATTGGATTAAAATAGCCTCCACCTTGTAAATTGGTGGTTAATTGTCCAACTGTAGTTTCTTTACAAAGTAAGGATTTAATAAGACTGTAGATAACATAACACTTGAAATGTAAATGAAGAAAATATCTAATAAAAGTTGAAAAAAAAAAAAAAAAAAAAAAAAAAAAAAAAAAAAAAAAAAAAAAAAAAAAAAAAAAAAAAAAAAAAAAGAAAAAAAAAAAAATCAGATTTTCTAAAATTGAGATACAGAAGAGATATCTATATATTTTGATCACTGCTTATATTCAGCACTGAAGAAGCCAAAACATTTTTTTTATCAAGGTGTCAAGGAATCATTATAAAGCAGAACCAAATTTGTCTTTTATATAAAAGAAGTCATTGAAACTGCCCTCTGAAATGTTATTTCATGGTTTTTCCAGTACATCTATGGAAAATGAATTCTCACATTCTGAGCAATTTAGGAGGAGTTTTGTGTGTGCATACAAAAGCAGAAGTAGAATATTTGAATACAGTCTGCAAAATATTAATTAAATTCTACTTCAGGATGCCTACTTGAAAGGTTTCATAACACATTCAAATTCATCTCATTCTGTAGAAATAATAATACAAACAGTAACTGACAGAGTCACAGTAAAGATTAATCTGAACAGCCAACTAAAATGTGACCCTCATTCCTTGCATTTGCATCAGTGTGATAGTTTCTGTTCTTTTTCAACTACTCAATACATTGTGTGTGTTCATCTGTGTTGTCCTTGTCACATAACTTGATCTTATTGCTCTAATCCTGTTTGTCAGATTTAGCCATTGATTGACTCTCAATGTCCAGAGAGTTACTTTTTGTCCCCAGAAAAAAAAAAAAGACCCATTGAAAATACCTTTATTTTCAATTAAAGTCACAATGCTTTGCAGGGAGTTCAGAATTAGTCTTCATTCCTTCTTTTTTCAGTCTTCATTCCTTCTTTTTTTTTCCAATTTTTTATTAGATATTTTCTTCATTTAAATTTCAAATGCTATCCCGAAATTCGCCCATACCCTCTCCTGCTCTCCTACCCACCCACTCCCACTTCTTGGCCCTGCTGTTCCCCTGTACTGGGGCATATAAAGTTTGCAAGACCAAAATCAAAACAACCCTGAGATTCCACCTCACACCAGTCAGAATGGCTAAGATAAAAAATTCATGTGACAGCAGATGCTGGCTAGGATGTGGAGAAAGAGAAACACTCCTACATTGTTGGTGGGATTGCAAGCTTGTACCACCACTCTGGAAATCAGTCTGGAGGTTCCTCAGAAAATTGGAAATAGTACTATTGGAGGATCCAGCAATACCTCTTCTGGGCATATATCCAGAAGATGTTCCAACAGGTAATAAGAACACATGCTCCACTATGTTCATAGCAGCCTTATTTATAATAGCCAGAAACTGGAAAGAACCCAGATGTCCCTCAACAGAGGAATGGATACAGAAAATGTGGAACATTACACAATGGTTTACTGCTCATCTATTAAAAACAATTAAATTATGAAATTCCTAGGCAAATGTATGGATTTGGAGAGTATCATCCTGAGTGAGGTAACCTAATCATAAAAGAACTCACATGTACTCACTGATAAGTGGATATTAGCCCAGAAACTTAGAATATCCTAGATACAATTTGCAAAACACATGAAACTCAAGAAGAATGAAGACCAAAGTGTGGACACTTTGCTCCTGCTTAGAATTGGGAACAAATCACTTCTTCTTAATAACGGACATATTTGCTTTCTGCCAATCAACTTCTTTTTATTTTACTTAAAAAAACAAAACAAAACAAAAAACCACACGGAGATTGCAATTTAATTACATTGTTTCTTTCCTCCTTTTCCTTCCTCCAAACTTGGCCATACATATTTCCTTGCTTTCTTTCAAATTTAAGGCCACTTTTTCACTAATAAGTACACACACACACACACACACACATATGAATGTGTATATATAGATTATATTTAGGAATGTGTATACATGTACACACACATATACACACATATATGAATGTGTATATATAGTTTATATTTAGAAATGTGTATACATGTACATATATATATATATATATATATATATATATATATATATATATAGTCTTGAAGTGCCAGGGTCAAGGGATGGGGAGGATTTGGGGGAGGTGTTGAGGAGGGTTAGAAAGGAGCTGAAGGGGTCTTCAACCCTATATGTGGAAGAATAACATGAACTAACTAGTACCCCCTGAGCTCAGGTCTCTAGCTGCATATATAGAAGAGGATGGCCTAGTTGGCCATCATTGGAAAGAGAGGCCCCTTGGTCATGCAGACTTTATATGCCCCAGTTCAGGGGAACACCAGGGCCAAGATGTGGGAGCGGGAGGGTAGGGGAGCAGGGCCGGGAGGGGGGAGGGTATAGGGAACTTTCTGGATAACACTTGAAATGTAAATGAAGAAGTTATCTAATAAATATTGGAAAAAAAAAGAAGTGGGGGGTAGGGGAATTGACCCATTCAGAGGAGGAAAGGGGAAGGTTTGGGTGGAAGGATTGTTGGAGGGGGTGATCTGGAGGTAGGCATGTGAGTGGGATGTAAAGTGAGTAAGTAAAAATTAAATTAAATTTAGAAGCCCTGCCAATTTCTAAAATTGCTTTGTAATTTTGTGCAGAGAGAATTTCCATAAAAACAGATCACAAAATATACTACTAAATTAGATTATATCTGTTGAGCTTTATCCTCAACTTAGATGCTGATATTCATCCCAATCATCAAAATTCTTCAGCCTAGAGATGATCCTGAGATATTTTAAAATTAAATCTGTTCTCAAGTGAAAGATATTTTTTGGCATCATGGATATTTTAATGCATGCTGTAAGAAGAAAAAAAACAACTCTTTAGAAAAAAATGTTATCCAAATATTTTGAATAGTGAAATTTGTATCAATTATAAGTGCCTTCTCTGAGTAATTTTAAAGAAACATATTTATATAATCTGGAAAGAATTGGCCTGCTCATTAAAATTACTTTGTCTTGTTGTAACTCTCTATATAAGCAAGACAAATATCAATTGTGTCAAACTTCAATCAGAAAAGTTATCTGAATTTAAAGTTAATTTATTGTGAGATTGACTTGCCATATGTTAAAAATAAAACATAACATTATTTGTTAACTGCTACATTTAACCAATATATACTTAATGTAGATTTTAATGTCAATGTAGATTTTAAAGTCTCAACTTCCAGTCAGAATATACGAAGATTACTAGCTCCTTTGTATTAAGAAATTGTTTGTTCATTAACTTGTCTTTTGTATGGCAAGTGATATTGTGTCAATTTTTTCACATTCTTACAATGATAGAATTATAGTTCTTAGGTAATTTGTGAAATCACACAGCCCTTACAATTCTACCACAAGGTTAATTTGACTTTACAGTGAAGATAATTTCTACTGATAAAAGCCAATAGACTCCATCCCTATGACAGGCTGACTTATGAAAATCACAGTTACATTCTTGTTAAATAAATATTCAATTCCAGACTTCACTCATTTTTCTTCTTACTCAAATTATATATTTTTTTGAATTTTTAAAAAATACTCTAGAAGTACTCTGAATACAGTCATATCTAGTTAAATATAGAATAAGAGAAGACATTTTATAAGAAAATGTATCACAATAATATAAAGAAATGTCTTATGTATCATTGATATTTCCTTAACTATGACCTAAAATTTGAATGTACATTGAAAAAACTACCTTAGTTAAAAATGCATTAAAACAACACAGTATAATATGTCACATAATATAACGTATGTATACATGTATGTATATTTTTATATTGGCATGGATTGATGTATGACAGAAGAGTATATCATTTTGTAGAGAAAAACAAATTTAAAAGTAATAGTTTGGCAACAGCTAAGCAAAATATATAAATATAACTAAAAAGAAGGCACCACAGAGCTAAAATATTGAATTATTTTGATAGTGAACTTTCATTATCCAGAAACATCCAGAACAAAGAAAAACCGGCTTTAGCTATCACAGTTTCAATCAGTTTCCTACTTACCCTGCTACAATTTGTAGTTGTGACAAAATTAAGACAATACCCCAGAGGAAACGCTCTACCTAACCTTATTTTTATTAGAAGAAGTCTTATTTCGTGACAGTTTCAGTTCACACAGGACATGAGATTGTGATTTAGAGTCCATAGTCACAAAGAGAAATCAGCTTGTATATATTTGTCATAAGCCTAAAGTCCATGATTCCTGTGCAGAGCTGTCTCTTTAATCATTTGCAAAGTGTTTTAAAACAGGGTTCTTCAGACATCTCTTCAAAAGGACTGAATTCAGAATCTCTTCAAATGGACAGAATCTATATGCTCAGGATTCCCACAGGAAACCCTGCTGAAGAATCAAATTTCCTACATAATTTTGCCAGGAACTGGCAGGGGTTTGTTTCAAGGAGAAAATATTTTACCTCCAGCCACAAATGCCCCAGCTCTGCTAAGATTTATAGGAATTACCCAGTTTCTTTGCTTGAAGAAATGGCTACTTTGAAAGAACAACTGATACCTAAAACTAGTAGGCATGCCCAAAAGGTAGGACTTCCCAGCATTCCACACACTTAGTATATTTGTTTTATTTTGTGTTTGATGAGAAAGACAGATCTTGGAACAGACAGTACTTCCCAACGTTCAGAGAATCAGGCAACAGTGGACTCGCACAGTATTATCCCTTCTATTTTTTTAATCCAGTTTTCTCAGGTTTTTAAGCAGAGGGAAAATTTCCCCATACTGGCAATTGGGTGACCATCAGTGAGATGTTTCTGCAACGGAAAACTTAAATTTAAGTTTTGTTTTCTATGTATAGATTCGTATTATGCAGCAACCTGCAGCTTGATCATTCGCCTTTAACTTCTGGTTCACTGATACTTTGTGAGAGATACAAACTTTTTAACTTTCCATTGTCTTTAGGCTAGAGGAAGGTTAGATAGGGAGAGCCAGAACTGCTAATGCCATATTCATTTATGTTAATCTTTGCTCCCATGATAAATATAAAATCAGGTCACACTTACCTGCTCCTCAGGGACCTCAGCTGAATGAGTTCAACAAGGAAAATTGTTCTTCATGATCAACACCTGAATCCTTTGTATTTTATCCAGAAAAATCCACAGACCTTCTCATGTTGCTTATTTTGAAGGCATTCATCATTCCAATTGTTCTGTTACCACAAAGAAGACATAATGATATCTTGGACCAAAGACATTAAAAACTTGCCCACTTTTACAGAGTGATGAACTCAATGGACTCAACAAGATAAATACACATTTTCCATAGCAGAATCTACTATGATATTTTTTATTGATTGAACCTAGTATAGATTACCTTGCAAGATACCATCTTGATTAGTTTTCTATTCCTGATAACATGCTATTACATACTACATTGGTTATGCAGAAGAGACATTTATCTTCACTCATAGTTTTGGTGAAAGGTAAAGAAGACTGCATCCTATGCTAGCCTTTGTCCTGGTAGAATCCCAGCATAGTACAGAGAATATCCCTATAAGATACATGAGCTTTTGTATAGAATGGTCTCATCACTCTCTTTTCAGAACACCACCTGTATTTATTCCTGGACCTGAACTCTGATAACAGTGTCTAATTCTGATCAACTTTCAAAAGCCACACCTGGATAGAACATAGATTAAGTTTTCACTTCCATCAAAAAATGCCCACCAAAGTTGACCCAAGTTTTCAGAAGGAACACAATCTGTTCACAACATGGTAGATATATTTTTGTCAGATTATGAATATCTATTGACTATATTTTTTAAAAATAGAATATTCAATTTCCAGCCCACAAATGGACAAGATACCTTTACCAGCTGTACATCAGACAGAGGGTTGGTGTTTAGAATATCCAAAGACCCTAAAAGACTAAACACTAAGCAAACAAAAAACTTCGTTAAAGGTTTGATCACAGAGCATAAAAGGGAGTTCATTAGTATTTTCCTCTCCCTTGCCCCACCCCACTGTGTAGTGAATCATTTCAACACAATGCCTTTGCCACACTTTTCCTTCCACACTGACCCTGCCATGATGGACTGGACACATACTACCAATCCTGTTGGCAATTACAGAATCAGGTATGGCAGCACAAATAGACTTCTTCGGTTACTTTATAGATCTTGGAAAAAATTAAACCTCACAGTTGTTTTTGCTATCCCAATCACACAATTTTTCACTAGTTCCATTTTTTACTGATAATCTTAAAATATCTCTTACTTTCAGATCTAAGTATATTATAAACAGTACAGGATATTAATATTTAACGTGTTAATCATACAATACATATATTATTTTACTTAGTTGCACTTGAAATATTTTAAGTATTTCAAAAAATTACCTTTTGTCATCTTATTCAGAGAATTTAGGCGATCATTGTGAGGAGAACTAAGTCCAAAGGCAATTATCAAACTGCCAAAGAGCCCTATAATAAAGAGAATTGTTAAGGACTCCTGTTTAATTAATCAGACGCAGAGTGTGAATTTGCTTAAGACAAAAATGTTGCTCCCTTCAGGCATAATTATTTTTCCTGGATGGTTTCATTTATCTTGAGAAGGCAGAAAAAAAAGAGACAACTTCCAAGATAATTATCTAGATGTGAAGCTTCCAGTAAGGTTTTCATATATGTAAAGAGAATTTCACTAACACAATTTATTGCTAAATGAATTCTGTATATGTGTACTAGACAGAATATCCTAGGAGAGTCTTTATTCAGTAGGGCTTAATAAAGTAAAACCACCAAAAGTAATGTAAGATCATAGGTTGGATCTGTTCTGAGATTGATTGATATCAAGATTCTAAGTCACTGATCTAGGGGATATTAAATACTGCACATTCTCCACTATCCTGAGTTTATTAAGATTTACTACCTTAATGTTTACTCTGCTAGCCAGGTACGCATCTAGGCATACAGCCATATGTTTACTTATTTCACATTTGTTTAGCATCTGCTTTGTGCCAGATGCTATGATACATATTGACTTCTATAACAAAATAAAAATTACACATGGCTCCAGAGCAGAGAATGAGAGCAGGGCTATTCAACATCTCCTTCATTGTTTGTTTTTTTGTTTTTGTTTTTGTTTTTTTTCTCTGTATAGCTTCTTTGTGCACTTACACTTTTACACTTGCTGGCTTAATAGAATATCCTTGGATGTTATATTAATTATGCTTATAAAACACTACATTCACATTTCTTTTTTTTTTTTTTTCTTTTTTTCGAGGCAGGGTTTCTCTGTATATCCCTGGCTGTCCTGGAACTCACTTTGTAGACCAGGCTGGCCTCGAACTCAGAAATCTGCCTGCCTCTGCCTCCCAAGTGCTGGGATTAAAGGCGTGTGCCACCACGCCCGGCTCCTACATTCACATTTCTTTATTAGTTTTTTGCATAACCGCAATTCCAGTCACAGAATGGACCTCAAAAAACAATCCTTAAGGTTATAACATGGTCAAAGATGAGAAGCAAGGGAGTGAGAAAGTTCACTGTGGTCAGTTTTGATGCCACTAGTGAGTTACCCTAGCTCTAATTCATAGCTCCTCCCATGGCCTCAGTGAGAGATGTCTGATTAAACTCCATGGTTCACAACACAGGACCAGAAACGAGAGTCACAAAAGTGGGTGAAGATATTGTTAAGAGAACAGAACATTCAACGGTGGTAAAAACAAAACAAAACAAAACAAAACAAAACAAAACAAAACAAAACAAAACAAAACAAAATCCAAAGTTTTTTTGATTCTCTGAAGCCTAACTTCTTGAGTTGTTTGTATATATTGGATATTAGTCCTCTATCAGATGTAGGATTGTTAAAGATCTTTTCCCAGTTTGTTGGTTGTCATTTTGTCCTATTGACATTGTCCTTTGCCTTATAGAATCTTTGCAATTTTATGAGGTCCCATTTGTCTATTGTTGATCTTAGAGTGTTCTGTTCAGGAAAATTTTCCCTTTGCCCATGTGTTTGAGGCTCCTCCTCACTTTCTCTTCTATTAGTTTCAGTATATCTTGTTTTATGTTGAGGTCCACTTGGACTTCATCTTTGTACAAAGAGATAAGAAGAGACTGATTTTCGTTCTTCTACATGCTGACTGCCAGTTGAGCCAGCACCATTTGTTGAAAATGCTGTCTTTTTTCCACTTGATAGTTTTAGCTCCTTTGTCAAAGATCAAGTACAGAGCTAAACAAAGAATTGTTAACTGAAGAATATTTAATGGCCAAGAAGTACCTAAAGAAATGTTCAATATTCTTAGTCTTGGTCATTAGAAAAATGCAAATCAAAACAACCCTGAGATTCCACCTCACACCAGTCAGAAAGGCTAAGATCAAAAACTCAGGTGACAGCAGATGCTGGTGTGGATGTGTAGACAGAGGAACACTCTTCCATCGTTTGTGGGACTGCAAGCTGGTACAGGCACTCTGGAAATCAGTCTGGCAGTTCCTCAGAAAATTTCACATAGCTGTATATGAGGACTCAGCTATACCACTAGTATGGGGAGGAGGGAGTTCATGGGTGGGTGGTGGAGCACCCTCATAGAATCAAGGGAGCAGTGATGAGATAGGGGGTTTTTGAAGGGGAAATCAGGAAAGGGGATAACATTTGAAATGTAAGTAAAGAAATATACAACGAAAGAAAAGAAAAAAGAAAAAGAAACAAACTAAAAGAGATTCAGGTGGAAAGAATAATAAAATGTATCATTACAGAATTGTTAAAAATAAAACAATGTGTCATTGCTTCTATATTGTCAATTAATATTTCAGTGGAGTATCATTAAATTTTGTTTTTGTTTGTCTAGCATGTTGATTCCAAATCTACATAAAGAGAAAAAGCAAAAACAAAATCTGCAATCAATTTTTTTACAGTGAAGCAAATTGTTAGTATTAAGCTTTCATCAGTAAAGTCTTAGTTGTCAAGTAGAAAACCAATAAACATGTAAATACTTACATAAAAGCTGTTCAGTTATATAGGCTATCTTGGAATCCTTGGAGTCCTTAAGCATCCATCTGATTTCTCATCTTCCCAGTGAGCAAATGATGGACCTGTGCGTCTGTGAGTGCAGGAAACAGGATGTGCCCAGAGACAGCACTTCACTGCATTCCTGGGCATCATTTTATAGGAAACTGAGATATTCCTTGAGACTTAGAAATCATGGTATGCACATCCCACTGAAGACTCAACAGCCAACAATTACTTATTTGCAGTAACTGAGATGGCTATGATATATTCTTTTAAGTAATCTCACTTGTTACATTGATTTTGACAATTTTTTTTCCAATTCATTGAGTTTTACTTTTCGATTAGATTGATCTCTCTAATAAACAGAGTATTTTGTTTTAGAAATAAAGGCACATCTATAATTTGTAAACTTTCATAGATAAACATAGTAATTCACTTATCACTAACATAAAATCTGTATCTACACTCAGTTGATGACTTTTTAGAAAAATATACAATCTGGCTGGCTGTATTTGCATTACTTCAGCTATGAGAATATTTGAGGGATTTTTTTTTTGCTGTTTTTTTAAAAATATGCTTTAAATGAAATACACTTAGAACATTTTCTCTTCTCCCTACCTTCCCTCCTACCCTTGTAGCTAGTCTTCCCATGCATCTTCACTTTCAAGTTAATATTTTTATTATTATAGTTATATATATATATATATATATATATATATATATATATATATATATATATATATACATATATACAAGTATGTATATATGTGTATGTATTACATAGATATACATACATACAAACCTACATGTATGCATACATGTATACATGCATGTATGTATTTGTGTGGAGATATCTATCATCTATCTATCTATCTATCTATCTATCTATCTATCTATCTATCTATCATCTATCTATCTAATCTTGGCGGTGATTTGTATATGGTTTCAGAGTTTGTAAGCCTGCATTGAACAACCAATAAAGAAGCTCATGCTTAGAAGAGGTTAAGACTTCTGTCCATAGGGGTTGTTAGTTGCCTGCCCCTCTTTGTCTGAGGGTGGGAAAGCTTGGAATTATACTCCTTCCATGCTTGCACTGACATTTTGATCATGTCATTCTTGTTTATGCTGGTATTTCTAGGAGAAACTGTTTTTCAGCAGACTTCTTGGTATTCTGACCATTATCATATTTCTGTTTCCTCTTCTGCAATGTTTCCCGAGACACTGATGCAAAGCTGTGATATAGGTGTATCATTTGGGACTAGGCTCTGATGCTGCTAGGTTTAAACCAACAGATGCTTGCTATTATATAATCTTAGTAACCCATAGTACATACATAGTACATACATAGTACATAGAACTGATGAGTTCATCCAGTTTTCACTGTATTTATGCAAAGAATGGTCTTCTAATAATTTTCCAATACTTATTGGATCAATGGGTAAAGTAGTGACTTTATTTTTATTGTGTGTATATTGGGAGAAGGACCAAAAGGACAGTCTTTGTACTCCAGGATAAACTCAAATTCATGATCTTTCTGCCTCATATTCCATTAATTCTTGTATCACAGGTATATACCACAACTCCTGGAATAGTGGCAGTTGCTTGGTAAAAGGAGAGCTAATAGACTGTTTAAAGAGTTGTCTTGCACTGATCTATTCCAGAGCTATCCAAAGAATCCTCAGGACAGCTGTGTGATAGGATATGCTGTACAAAAATGAATTCAGGTGAACTGAAAAGAAATGGAAACTCTATGAAACTGATAGTTGGTGGAGACAAATTTTCCTCTCTTGTAAGTGATATTTAATTACTTTAAAATTTCTCAGTAATTCCCCCATTACATAAAGTCCAGAACAGTGGCTTCATGGAGCAACACCTCAGGAAACCCCTCTGGAGATTTTTTAAACCTATTTCACTCTCAACTGGAGCTCCAAATTCTTATTTCATAATGTTTCTTATCATGTCACAGCCATGCACCTGCTCTGTAGTCTACTATTATGTTTTCAGAGAGATAATTGAAACCTGGTTCTCTCCATGCCCCAAATGTCTTGGTGTCTAAATATAAATGAGAAATACAAGGATAAAATTTAGTGCTACATTAATCCAGAATGGATTCTTTGCATAGTAAGTCACAGCATATTTATCTCTGTATAATTTTTTCCAGCACAACTAAGATATACTTAGAGAAATTAACAACCAATAATCACCAGTAATATAATAATGTATACATAAGAATTATTAATTCCCAATACATAGTACAAACATGCTTATAGGCATGCACACAAGGGGAAAAGATATATAGTACCTCCTTGTGCCAAATATAATATTGGGTCTGGTATTATAGCCTGCTTAGTATATGCTACTATTGTCATAAAATTTAATTTCCCTTGCTTATAGTAAGTATTATCTTTCTATCTCTAATATTCTCTGGTCTCTTAACAAATGTCATGCCTATAGTTTGTAGTAACCTCCACTCTTGCCCCTTATCCATTTCTTTGGTGTATAATTGGTATGATGCTGATTTCATTCCTATAAATAGATCAAAACACATACTCAAAATTCTAAGTGTTTAAACAGTAGATTTCCTTACAATATAAATGCTGCAAAGTTGAATGGCCTCTTTACAGTTCATTGTGCATATCTGCTCACATTTCTTTTTCGAGATATGCAGAGCCATCAGAGTCACACAGACTAATTGTATTTTGTTGCTTTATTGTGTTTATTTGATAGAAATTACACAATATCTGCCTGTCTTTCTTTTGGTGACAATCACAAGCCAAATTGCTTTGTTCATCCCACACAATGCTCTTTATAATAACAATGGAATCCCGTTTCTGTAAATTTAATATAAAGAAGCCCCAATTCTCATTGTTGTTGAATTTGGAAATAACATCTATTAATTTTTAGGAGTGATAGATATACAAAATGCAAAACAAACAAACAAACACAGACACATAATAAGGCTGTGGGAGCACAGGAGTGGTAATGGTGAGGTACCTACAGAAAACCCCAGAAAGCTCATACTCTCCCAGAAAACACCCTTCTAATAATGTTAATTTTGAATGTCAGACAGTAAACACGCAGTGAGAAAATAAACTTCTGTAGTCTGTGTAATTAGAAATATTTTGCCATGGCATCTGGAGCAGATGAATATACAAGCATGTCAAATTAACATTTCTAATAGTGACTTCAAACTTTACAGGTTAGCAAGCCACTATTTTCCAGAGCCCCTATATTCATATTCATTCATTCTTCATGTTTGAATATAGATATTCAGATATATAGATATAGATATTAGAGCATACATATGGCCATTACTCATTGAATGTTGGGGTAATCATTTTGTACTCTGTAGGAAGGTGTGTCTCTGTCATTCCTCATCTGCCTAATGAATTCTCTGATTGGTTTGATAAATAGCTGATTCTGGGCAAGAATAAATATCTAGGCAGGAAAGGCCAGGTCAGACTTCTAGGCTGAGAGAGTCACTGTGAGAATAAAGAGGCATTGGAGAATCTTTAAGCATAACAGAGAGGAAGGAGGTTGGCCTTACTGAGTGAGAGAGAGGTAAAGAACTTGGTAGATGTGGAGTAGAATTAATGGGCCCATTAAGTGTGAGCTAGCTGGAAGGTAGCTTTGCTATAGTGCTTTTATATGTAATAATTCTACATTTATTTGTTTAGTGACTGTTTCCACATAGTCTGGCGAAAACTGCACTCTCATTATGTCTCTTATTTTACTATGGGTTCAAGATAGTCTTGTGATAACTGTACTCTATTCTGTCTTTTATTTTAATGTATAAGTATACATTTAGTCCTCATGAGTCCTAGATCACTGTCTCTTTACCCATCCTGATTTCACATTATTCCAAGTGAATTCTTGAGTAAATCCCATAGCAACCTTTTACTAAGTGTAACTTTGTTCTTACTGTGTGCTAAGTGCAGCTTTGTTCTTCAAACTCACTTACTTAAGATATAACAAAAGCTATATATGAGATCTATTTATTGACCAACAGATCGATCGATAGATAGATAGATAGATAGATAGATATAGATTATAGAACACATAGATATAGAATATATAGATATAGAATATATAGATATAGATATAGAATATATAGATATAGATATCGGTATAGAATTTTGGTTCATGTTTTCCATATGTGTCTTGACTTATTTATGGCATCATTTTGCATGTCCATTATTAAGTCTGATAACAATAATAAACCCTTTGCTTTAAATATTATCCATCATTTCCCCTAAATATCCACAGAAACTGTGATTTTAATAGCAAGTAAATTTAATTCTTATCATTCCAGGTGAATACTTACAGTTTTCTCAGATGTTTCCACAATATCTAGTTTTTCCTAGTTTTAGAAAGGTTTCTTGAATGATAATTTTCAGTACTTACTCTGCTTCTATACTTGGTGATTATTGTTTTGAATACTATGGATCTTGTTTCTGTGTGATATTTTTATTTTCTCTCACATTAACTTTATTTCAAGCCCTTAATGTCTTGAAGGCTGTGATTATTTGTCCTGTATTCCGTTTAGTTTTGTCTTGTTTGTCTAAGTGTTTTCATTCTCTTGTTTCTTTTTCAAAATTAAGAAATAATGCTTGTATCTGTTAGCTGAAGCCTTTCATTTTGTAATTATGTAAATTTATCTTTAGGACAATATTATGCTATTCTGTATCTGTTTATTCATTTGATATGTGACTTCAAGATTTGGTCATGGCTTTTTAATGATATATTTTAGAACAGCTCTATATATTAATAATTAACTCATAGAATCCTTGATTTCTTTGTGATTTTCTTGAAGTCTTCAGAAGTAGGGTGATTTACATTCTGGAAAGAATATGGCTATTGTCTCCTCACTTTTTTAGGTCTTCTTCTTTCTCTATTACCCTATTCCAGAATGTGCCCCTTAGTGAAACTGAGGGGAATCTTTATGACACGGAATAATTGGTTGTCTAAACTTGAGCTACTTTAGCATCTTATGACATGACCGAAGTGCCTTTGTATTCTCCCAGTATTGTGCTGGGCAATGCCTCTTCCAGGTCTGGCTGTGATGAACTCTAGCTACTTGTTCTATACATATTTCACTCAGAGCTTCTGCTACTTCCCAGCATCTCTTTTGACACCAAATATACCTTGTGGCTATTTGTAGTTTCTCTTTACTTGTTTGTATATTTGGCCTTGTTTTATATCTTGCTATTGTGTTACTAATACTCTCTGTGATTTTTTATCTTTGCTATTTATCTGTCCGCTTTAATATGGGTAACAGGAGATATTTAAACATTACAAAATATCATACAGTAACTAGCACCATTCTTTTTGCAGACAGGGTTTCTCTGCATAGCCCTGGCTGTCCTGGAACTCACTTTGTATACCCGGCTGGCCTCGAACTCAGAAATTCGCCTGCCTCTGCCTCCTGAGTGCTGGGATTAAAGGCGTGCGCCACCACTCCTGGCGCACCATTCTTGAATTAATACCACAAATTCTTGGGATTTTTATTAACTATTTGTTTGTCTTTGTCTGCTTTGCTCCATCCTTGAACATTCTTTAGTTTGCCTTTCTCAGATTTGGGCTTATGAGGCCTTTCATTTCCTTTATCCTAGTGTGACATTTATTGGATAAATTGTGACTGGTGCAATTAAACTTTGAAAATAAATACAAAGACTCAACAGTTTGAGGGTGGACTGGGAGGGGGATGACAACTGGACTGTAAAAAAAATTTAATAATAATAATAACAATAATGGAGCGCCATCTTTCCTCTGAGCCCAGCGGACACAGCTAGGGACACCCCAGGACTTTAAGATCGCATTGGGGTTACGC
>LR749621.1:19053-36225 GCA_902729485.2 Mus minutoides | reverse complement strand
AATATATTAAAATTTGTTACCATTGAAGCTACACAAATATACAAGCTGAAAATTATATACCCATTTTATATACTTAAGGTATCAATCTAAACTAAAACAAAAGCCTTTCTTCTACATTTGGCAAGTTGTATGCTTATTTAAATACTTGAGACATGACTTTTAACTCTCAGTGTTTAATATTCTAGAACATAACATGTGTTGTGATGCTGTGATACTTAATACAGTTTGCACAATAAAATAGTAATATGCAGGCTTAATTTTATACTCAGGAAGCAAAAATCAACAACAACAAAAGAAGTCCAGGTGCCTATAATTTTATAACATTACCGATATATAAGAATTAAAGTATGCAACATGATGAATAGTTCACAGGTGTTGGGCAAAAATGACAGGAGCTTACTTTCCAGATGAAGTAGACAGAAGAAAGGCAAAAAGCAAAGCTAGTTCTACCTGGAAGGTTGCCTGGGAAACCAGACCATGGCTGTCAGACAATGTGAAAATGCACAAAAAGTCCTGCAGCTTTAACCCTGTGCTTTCAGAAGCCTTTTAAAATATTTTCCCAACTCCATACTTTCAAAATCAAAATATTGAACAGATAAGATTTGTAACATAAACTATATAAATGGCAAAAATATTAAGCATGTAATAGCATAGCGAGAAACTCTTTGCTGGTGCAATCCAAAGAGTTTAAGTACATAAATGATTTAACCATAAGAAGGGAGTGTAATGATTTTCCTTTCTAACTTAAAAACCCATCCATGTGAGACAATATTTGATAAAACAGGGCTATTCGCACTCTCTTATCTTGTCCTGCCAGGTTCCTTCTGTTTCTTATCTTTGCTGACTTGCAGAGACTCCTGGGCCCACCTCCAGATTCTTCTTGTAGTAGTAATATTACAGGTTATCTCATCTCTCCATGACCAGGCATATCCCAATGCAGTGCCTCTGTTGGTTCCTATAGACACACCCTGCAGCTCTAAGCATTCTCTCAAATGGAAGTTGTAGCTTCAGCACCATTCACAGTCACAGGTAACTCCATTTCTGTTTGGAAACTATTGTCCCACCTTAACTACAACAATCTTGACTATATTTATAAAATCGTGGGCACTCAGTTCAACTAAGTTAAAGTTACTGTTTTATGCTTTTAAGTATGAAGATATTTGTTACAATTAAAAATTATTCCCTGGGAAATATTTGCTATAAATATGATAACTACAAACCATATGCCCATTCTGCATATGGGGGCAAATCTAAAACAAAATGCTTTTTTTAGACTGTTCTTTTTATAGAAGATGAAAGGGTATGGATAGGGAAAATATGAGTTAAACAATAAAGAACACTATTTAATTGAAATTTAATGATTAATTAAAGTATATAGTACATATGTAGTTTAGTGGGAATGCTCATTACATTCTGCTTTCCTCAATAAAGTCAATATGCTTCTATTATTAAGAATAATAAAAATACCTTTTATACTGATGACATCATTATGTGGATCTCTATTAATATCTACTAGCACCTATTTTATTGAATGTAGATTCTTTTCTCATATATGATGTCCTGATTATAGTTTCTCCTCCACTTCTCTTCCCACTTCCTCTCTACATCCCCTCCTCTCCCAACCCATTTTCTTTCTGTCTCTCTTTAGAAAACAAGCTATTATTAGTCAACAACCAAATATAACAAAGTAAAGCATAACAAGATGAAGCAGAAACTATCAAATTGAAGTTGACACAACAACCCAACAGGAAAGAAAGAGTCCTGGGTGAGAGCACAAAAGTCAGAGACCCTCTCATTCTCATAATCAGGAGCCCCGAAAGAATACCAAGCTAATAGCTGTAATAGATATGTAGAGGACCTGGTGCACACCTATGTCAGCCCTGTGCTTGCTGTTTCAGTCACTGAGAGTTCGTATGTGTCATGTTTTGTTTTATCAGAGGATAGTGTTCCCTGGGTATCCTCCATCCACTCTGGCTGGTACACTCTGCCTCCTCGTGGCTGGTTTTCCTGAGCTCTGGAGTGGAGGAATTTGATGGAGATCTTCTATGTAGACTCTCTTGCTGCATAATATTTGGCTGCAGGTCTTTGCATATGTTTCTATCTGCTGCTGAGGGAAACCTTCTGAAGATGGCTGGATAAGGCAGTGATATAAGAATCTACCATAATCACAGTTGGAGTCATTTTATTTTTTAAAGAACAGTAGTGTTTTGTTTTATCCTAGGTCTGTGGGCCATCTAATCTCTGATTCTTAAGTTACCCAAGCAGTATCACTTATATTTTTCTTCTCATGGAGCAAGTTTTAAATCCAATCTACTATTGATTGTCTACTCCCCCCAAGTTCTGTGCCACCTTAGTCCTAGCATAATTTTCAGGCAGGACAGATTGTAGGTCAAAGGCTTTGTGGCTGGGATCAATGGTGTCCATATTTCTTTTTCAGTAGTGTGAAAACAGCCTTCACCCACCAAAGAGTCTAGATCATAGGGATGAAGGTTCTGTATATCCAACCAACTCAACCATGTTTAATGACTTCTGTGGATGTTGTTGTCTGCAATGGTGCACTGATGTCAGTAAACAGAGAACTTTTGGCTTAGCAAACAGCCTGGGTTGTTTCAGGATTTCCATGGGATCTACTTGGGTAACAATTCAGTTGAATGCTCACTGTTCTGGCCAGTCAAAGCCATGCTTGGCAAGAACAGATGGCCAGATGAGATTCCATGTACCTCATTATGAGGAGTCCTCACTAGGTTTTCACATCAATTTTCAGATGCTCCTCCATTCCAGCTGACTCTATCTGTACTTTCTCCCACACTATCCATGGCATCTCCTATTCTTCCTGTTCCCTTTGTTCTTTTCTTTACCTTCTCCAAGTTCACCCTTAAAATCTATTCTGTTTCTATCTCACAGGGATATCCAAGTGTATACCCTAGATTTCTCTTGTCTCTAGGTCTCTGGATTGTAGCTTGGTTATCATTTACTTGACAGCTAATAGACAGTTATTAGTGAACACACACCGCATTCATCTTTCTGGGTCTGGGTTACCTCACTCCAGATTTTAGTTGAGTTATTTGTTTTCTTAATGTCTAATTTCTGAGTTCTTTATATATATGGATATTAGTCCTCTTCTGTATATATACATGCATATCCAGTTTAGTTAATTACTCATAGCTGTGTAAGACTCAAGGTATTTGACAAAGTGTTTTGTACTCTTCATGAGCTAAAGAGTCTGGAGACAATTCAAGTCATGTAAAATTCATTTAAATATTCAAGTTTACCACTAATGTTAAATGATGAGACTTGCGATTTTTCACCAGAGTAATGTGACAGCAAGGTTCATCTTGATGCATCTGGCACTGATCATATAAGACACAGCCACAAGAAACATCAGGAAGCAGCAGGGATGGGTGAAAATATTACATGAGTAAAAATACTAGGCAGTGTGCTATAAAATAGTTTCTCCTAGAAATGGCTGCATAAATGTGACTGAAACAAAAGAAATATCAATGGGCTTGGTAACGTGGAAGGAGGGTTATCTCATGGCTTGTCATCTCTAGACAAAGAACTACAGGCAACTGACAATGTCTGTTGGGAAAGGAAGAATTGTTCTCTCCAGTGGTCAGCCCTAAAATCATGCACATACAAAAAATGCACTCCATTGATTTTATTGAAATGTTTGCACAGATGTATATACCTGTGTGTGTATACAACATTAATAATCAAATTGAAAGGATATATCAATATTTGAATACGGATTCACAAAGGGGTTGGGAGTATTGAGACTTGATTGGGGGTGTGCGAGAGAGGAAAGGGAAGGGGGAACTCTTTCTCTCTGTCTCTCTTTCTCTCTCACATATTTCTCTATATCTATAGTCTATATATTTCTATCTTCCTCATCTCTATCTCTATCATTTGTAAGAAAATTTAATCCAGCAAAGTGGCTTCTCTGGCAAGGGATCACATCCAAAGACTTCTAGGTCTATGTGATCTGGCTGGAATACAGACACACCTTTAATCCTTCTGGCTAAAATATAGACACACCCTTAGTGCATACCTTTAATTTCTCTGGCTGGAATATATATTCACCTTTAGTACATGCCTTTAATCACAAACAATTACATATAATTGAGGGACAGATAAAGGGACAGAGTAGAAAAAGATTCAAGAGAAGAGACAAGAAAGAGATCCTCCTTAAGAGCAGTGCTTCGATATTAGCCCATAAACCTAGACTACCCAAGATACAATTTACTAAACACATGAAACTCAAGAAGAATGAACATCAGAATGTGGACACTTTGCCAATTCCTGGAATTAAGAACAAAGCACACATTGAAGGAGTTACAGAGATCATGTGTGAAGCTGAATCAAAAGGATGGACCAACCAGTGACTGCTGCAGCCGGGGATCCACCCCATGTGTCAGCAAGATAGTGCTGAAAGGGCCCTGATACAGTTGTCTCATGGGAGGCTATACCAGTTCTTGGCAAACACAGAAGTGGATGCTCACAGTCAGCTATTAGATGGAATACAAGGTTCCCAAGGAAGGAGCTAGAGAAAGTACCCAAGGAGCTGAAAGGGGTCTTCAATCCTATAGGTGGAAGAATAACATGAACTAACTAGTACCCCCATAGCTCAGGTCTCTAGCTGCATATATAGAAGAAGATTGCCTAGTTGGCCATCATTGGGAAAAGAGGCCCCTTGGTCATGCAAACTTTATATGTCCCAGTACAGAGGAACGAACTCCAGGGCCAATATGTGGGAGTGAGTAGGTAGGGGAGCAGGGCGGGAGATGGGGGAGGGTTTAGGGGACTTTTGGGATAACATGTGAAATGTAAATGAAGAAAATATCTAATAAAAAAAAAGAAAAAAAAGGAGCAGTGCTTGGAGACAGAGTTCAGTTCAGATCAAAGTGGTGCAGTTTGGTGCTGTTCAGTTGAGAGCAGTTGAGCTCAGCTGAGTTCCTGCAGTTCTGTTCCATTCTTTCAGTTCATGCAGTCAATGTAGTTCAGTTCATGGTGTGCAGAGGCAGTTTTTCCAATCAGAGCAATCAGATGAAAAGAGCCAGTTTGGAGAGGAGTTTTAAAGCAAAATAGCTGAGTTGAACTAGCTAACCAGAGTTCATAAAGAACTAGAAATGGTGAACTTATTTAGCAGCAAGCTTCTGAGAATGAAAATACATCTGGCAAATTAAAGTTTCATTCACAATGTCTACATAATACTTTTAAACACACTAAAGTACTTATTTGAAGCAATACTTTTAACTACAAACTCTTTATTGCTATTCCTATATAAATTCAGTAATTCCATTTATAAATATACTTTTGAGTTACTCAGATCCATGAATACCCCAGATCTCCTTTGCAAGATTTCCTTTGGATTCCTATAATGAGTCAGTGACTGGAAAGTAACTTGAAGATGAAATATCCAAAGCAGTGTGCAAAGGCAATGCTTGATTAAGGTCATTTGAACGTAATCTAAATAGTAGTACTTAGTACAATATAGTGACTTTAACATTTTTATTTCACAAAAACATACATTGTTCGTCTAAGTGATCATTTCCAAAGCTCTTCTCCAGAGTTACTTTGAACATTTTATTTTTATGTGACTTCTCAAATTATTTTTATATGACTTCTAAATTTTAAGCATAGCTTTAGGATTAGCAATTATAAAACCAGTGCTATTTGCCTAAAATACTCAAGGGTAGATTCCATGCATTTGATTATGTATGTGTAGAAACTGAAGTCAGACAGTTCCTCATAAAAGCATAGATTGATAAAACTACACCTCAGAAGTCATAGGTGTCAAGAGAGAACTCTGTTCCCATAAAAACAAGTTACTCCAATCTAAAAAATATGTTCCTCTTTCACCTGCATTGCCTCATAATACTTAGTCTCTTTACTGAGTAGCACCTGTTCAAAAGAAGTGCCAAAGTATAAATATTTGAGCAGACTGGAATCTCTTCCTTTGCCAAAAACTTACATTGTATTGCAAGAGCTGGCAGGATGATTGGTGACTGAGAGAGTCATTTGGAGTGTTGAAATTTGCTTTAGTGTGGAGAATGTTTAATATCAGAAACACTGAATGTTCACTCATAAGGCCAAACATCAATTTAGTATAGAATGGGATGGACTTTCCAACATTCTAGTAGTTCAAAGCAGATGGGATGTGAAAATTAAAATATCCTGAATCCTACCCTTATTTCAGGATAGGTTCTATTCTTCTTTGTATCTCCATTTCATTTCCTATTTTCCTTATTTACCATTCATTCATAGACAAAAGGAAAATGCATTTAGAAATATTTTCCTAATATGGATATTCATCACTGAAAGCCTAGGACACATTCTGATAATCACAAATATATTAGTTTTGCAGTCATTGTGTGGATGTTATTGTCATACTTATACAAACACAAATAGTACATCCTACCTCTCCATGCTCACTCTTTCTAGGCTACAGGCTGTGATATCTACAGTATAGGTCATACAATTTGTACAGTTAAATATAGAAAATGCACATAAAATGTGATTTAGGATATTTGTACCACAAAATAATGGCACAATGGTTTAGGAAACTGAAAATAAATGTAAATGTTATGATGGGATATTTCTCTAATGAGTCAGTGAGTGAATGGCTTGGGATATCACTGTCCACTACTGCAGGTTATACATTCACTAGGCTATAATAAACATTTATAATAAACATTACAATAGGTTGTAAAATAACAAATTAATATCAACACATTATAAATTTGCTTTTCTTTCATTGAAAACAGATTTTTTTTCTTATAAAATATATTTGAGTATGTTTTCCTCTCCCTCTACTCCTCTCAGGTAATTCCCACCTCCCTCCAATCTAGATCCATTACTTTTTGTCTCATAATAGAATGTAAACAGGTTCCAAAGGGATAATAATTAAATTAAATTAAAGAAAACCAAACTAGAATGTTAGAATTGTATAAGATAAGCTGACAGAAATAAAAGGAGAGAGAAGGGACAAGATACAAAGAAGAACTACTTGTTTAAACAACCTGGAATCCCATAAAAAAACACTATAAACACTCACACACACACACACACACACACACACATATATATATGAGGAAAAGATGTTCTGAACACAACACCATTAACATGAGCATTACATCAACAATTAGTAAGTGGGACTTCATGAAACTGAAATGCTTTTGCACAACAAAGGTTGCCATTATTTAGATGAACGGACAGCCTACAAAATGGAACAAGATTTTTAACAACTATGCATCTGATAGAGGGCTAATATCCAAAATACATAAAGAAGCCAAAAAATACATATCAATAAATCAAGTACCCCAATTAAAAATGGCATACAAATCTAAACAGAAGATTCTCAAATGACAAAATTTAAATGGTTATGAAACAGTTAAAGAAATGCCAGTAGAGTTAGAGGAAAGGGATATTAGGGCAGGCTAGAAAGTTAGAGACAGCTCCTGCTCCTGGTGTTAGTCCCACATGAAGATCAAGCTGCACAACTATTACATGCATAGGGTCAGTCCCAGGCATGCTCTGCTCACTGATTTGGTAATTAGTCTCTATTAGCTCCTATGGGCAAAGGTAAGTTGATTCTGTAAGTTTTCTTGTAGTATCCTTTGTCCCTGTGAATCCTTCAATCCTTCTTCTTTCTCCTCCTCAGAATTCCCTAAGCTCTATCTAATGTTTGGCTCTGGGTCTCTGCATTTGTTTCCATCATTTTCTGGGGAAAGCTTCTTTGGTTATGGCTATGCTAGACTCCTGTCTGCATGCAAAGAAAAATACCACTAACAGTTTCATAGGAGGGCTCCATTTCATGGCATGAGTCTTCAGCTAGGTTGGTCATTAGTTAGCCATTCCCTTTATTTCCACTCCATCTTTTACCCCTGTGCATCTTGTAGACAGGAAATATTGTGCGTAGGAAATATGGTGGATTTGTTGGTTTCCTAATCCCTCCACTGGAAACCTTGGCTGGTTACATGAGATGGCCTTTTCAGGCTCCATATCCCCCATTTCTAGAAGTGTAGGGGTCTAGCCTCGACACAGTATCAGAGTTCTGGAAGCAGAGATATCTGGAAGATGTGTAATAAATATACACAAATTACTTTTTGGGTACAAACTGACAGGCAATTTTTCAAGGCTTCTCTCTCTCTGCTCTCTCTCTCTCTCTCTCTCTCTCTCTCTCTCTCACACACACACACACACACACACACACACACACACACACACACACACACCACATACTCTTCCCTCAATCTCCACATTTACCACACATGCTTTCGACTTGCTCTCTGGCCCCTTTCTTGCCTCAGTCCTTTATTGATACTCTAACATCAGGTAGAAAGAAAATTGTATAATCATTGCCAAATCAAATTCAAAATAATAACCACATCCCACAAAGAATTAAGGATTATAATTATTCCTCAAAGTTTCAAGCTTTTTCTATTCCTAGGCCTGTAGCCAAAATAATAATAATTGCAAACTTATCATTATTTAAACTTTAATTTTAACTTATTATGCTTCAGAGCTCAGAGCTGTGAGGTAAGCTACTTGAATTTTCTTGAACCTCTAGTGATAAATGACATGGGCAGAGCTGCCAGGCAGTGAGTAGAAAGAATCAAGTTAACCCTTATGTCAGTAGTTCCGCTAGCCTTCTGCTCCTGCGCATTGCACACAATGACTCTCCAAGAGTTCCAGTGTTTTGACTTAATTTTACTAGTATATAATTTTATGTATTTTATACTTGTTTATCTGTGAACCTCTCGTAAATATTATGCAAATATTATTTTATAAATTCAATAGTTTTTTTTCTTTCTTCAGGTTCCAATATTAGCTCTACTTCATTTTCTAATAACTTCTTTAAACTTTCTTTGCAAGTCAAGCATTTATCTGGAACTACCATGGTGCAGTTATTACATTGTTTCCAATATGAGAACACACAACATACATCTGGGTCATTACAACTGCTGTGCCCCTATGCCTCAATTTTTAATTATTTAAGAATCATTACATCAAGAAACACCGAGTTTCACAGAATTCACCAGAGCAGAAGGAGAAAGAAATAGAAAAGTCAAATATAATAGAATAACTATACACACCAAGATCAACTGAAAATAAGTCAAGCTCCAATGAAATGTATATAGCTGTTGTAATGGGCTAAGGTTAGGAGAAATGGGAACAACTGCTAGTTAGTTAGTTAGTTAGTTAGTTTGTTTTCTTGATTGTTTTTTTTTTTTTTTCAAAGAGCTGCCTTGGGCTACTGAGATGTCTCCATCCTGGCTTACTGCAAGAAGTCCCTTATTTCAGATGGAGGGTCCCCTGGAGGCATGTGTCTCCTGCTTCTCAGGGTCCCAGATGCCACCCTATTTTTACAAGGAGCTGTCATGGAATTCTGAGATGTCTTCATCCTGGCCTACTGCCAGCAGTCCCCATCATGACAGAGGTATGCTGTCCCCAATATAGAAGTCTTAGGTAGGTTCACCCAAATACCTGCCTGGGAATTTCCATTTTCCTTGGTTTCTAGCTCCTCCAAAAGATGCCCACTGTCTTAATTAGGGTTTCTATTCCTGCACAAACATCATGACCAAGAAGTAAGTTGGGGAGGAAAGGGTTTATTCAGCTTACACTTTCCACACTGCTGTTCATCACCAAGGAATTCAAGACTGGAACTCAAGCGGGTCAGGAAGCAGGAGCTAATGCAGAGGCCATGGAGGGATGTTTTTTACTAGTGTGCTTCCCCTGGCTTGCTCAGCCTGCTCTCTTATAGAACCCAAGACTGCCAGCCCAGAGATGGTCCCACACACAAGGGGCCCTTCCCCCTTGATCACTAATTGAGAAAATACCCCACAGCTATGTCTCATGGAGGTACTTCCCCAATTGAATCTCCTTTCTCTGTGATAACCCCAGCTGTGTCAAGTTGACACAAAACTAGCCAGTACACCCACCTTATCAACTCTAGTTGTCTCTCCCAGTACTTTCTCCCTTCAACTTCCCAGCAACTGATACTTCCTGTTCCCATTTCCACTCTGTCTATCCCTTATCTATTCTACTTCCCCCTTTCCATGAGATTTGATCTTGCTCTTTGGGCCCTCCTTGTTACTTAGGCTCTTTGAGTTTATGGATTGTAGCATCATTATCCTTTAGTTTATGACTAACATACATTTATAAATGAGTACTCAACATTTTTATCTTCCTGGATCTGGGTTACCTCACCAAGGATGATCTTCTCTAGATCCATCCAAGCTCCTAGTCTTACTGCAACTTAATATCCATGGGATATCTCCCATTTTCTGAGGAGAAAGGGAGAAGATACAGATGGGGAGGGAGGGAAAGTGAAAGGGATGGAATGGGAAGAGAGGAAGGAGTGGAAACTGTGGTTAGGATATAAAGTAAATACATAATTTAATTAATAAAAATTAAACATGTAAACATGAGATAAATAATACAAATGATGCCACAAGTTAACAGCGATTTAATAAACACCATGTACAAACAGATATATCTGTAATGGGTAGATAGGATTAACATATATTTTAAATATTCCTTATTCTTCAGAGAAAAAAGTTGCGACAATTATTTGGATCAATTTTAGAATATTTAAAACAAGTAAAGATTAAGTTTCAAGGGAAAAGTAGAATTGTTCAACATCTTTTTCTCACTAGAGAAATGAAAACCAAAACTATTCTGAAATTTCATCTTATATCAGCCATAGTGGCTAGATCACTACAAGTGACAGCTCATGTTAGTGTGGATGTGGAATAAGGGGGACATTCAATTATTGCTAGTGGGAGGGGAAACTTGCACAGTCACATTGAAAATAATATGTCAGTTTCTCAGGAAGATGGGAATTGGTCTATCTCAAGATCCAGCTATACCAATATTGTTCTTACAGTCAAATGATTCTTTATCCTACCACAGAGACATTTGCTTAAACGTGTTTATTGTTGTTCTATTTATAATAATCAGAAATTGGAAACAACCAAGATAATCCTCAACAGAAGAATAAATGAAGAAAATGTGTTACAATGACAAATTAGTCAGCCATTTTAAAAACATGAAATGAAACATTTACAAATAAAATGAATAAAACTAAAAAAAATTAATAATCACCCGGATTGAGTTATTCCAGACTCACAAATCCAAAAAGACAAATGTGATATGTATAACAGATAATGCTGTATGCCAATGATAACCAAACTACCCTCTATAGAACCACAGAGGGTATGCTTAAAGCACAGGACTAAATAGCTCTTGTTAAGTAGACATGTTTTAATTCAGGCACATGTCTACTCTGGCAAGGAATCATACCTAAAGACCTTCAGAAAGTCTGTGGGATCTGGCTGGAATGACATACTTTTAATCCCTCTAGCTGGAATACAGGCACAGCCTTAGTATACCTTTAAATTTCAATGATGGTAAGCAATCAGCCATGTTTAAAAGTGACATTTTATTGAGGGGCAGACAAAATGAAGAATTGCCCCAACCCTCAGGAGAAGAACACAAGGAAAATAGGTGATTTAAAAGAGCAGCACACACGTGCACACGTGCGAGTGTGCACGAGCACACACACACACACACACACACACACACACACAGAGTCAGTTTCAGCAGGACAATTTTACAGAGACAGTTTGCAGAAGACAATGAGAAGGAACAAGAAGATTAAAAAATAGGTTGCCACAGTTTGTTTGAGACCAAGCATTGTAATTCAGTGAGATGTTGATGAATTGGATCTAGAACATCTGAGTTGAACTAGCCAGCCAGAGTTCAGAAAGAGCTAGAAAGAATAAGTTTATTCAGTAGTACACCTGTGAGACAACAATTACATCTGCCAAATACATCTGGGTAACTACACAAAGTCTTCATTGCTACCTGCTGGCATCCTAGATACTGGATGATGCTCTTCATCAGTAAAGTGAAGTAAAAGATAGTTATGGATGGAAGGGAGTATCTGGAACAGGAGGATCAAGAAGGATGGATGAGAGGGAGACACGGAAGGGAGTATGGGAGAGTTGATTAAAAATCAAGAGTCACTTGAGCATTATGATGGAAACCAAACACAGTATAACTTTTTAAAATATATACATATATGAAGGTGATCTAATTGATAATTGGGTAATATTCTTCATTCTATCACAGAGTAAACAAACACCAACTCAGTCACAAACTCTTCCATCTATAGTGTTGACCTGCCTGCAAAACATCCTAGGGTCATGGTGGAAATAAAGATTATTTGAATAAACAACCAATATTGATTCGACTTAAGCCCACTCCATGACATGGAGCCCATACATAATATTGCTTTCATGACCGAGAATCAGGAACTATATAGCCCAGGGGCCCAGAGTAAAAACCAAAACTACTGGTATGAAAAGAAAAGTAGCAATAAATTGATTCCTAATAACACTCTGTTATTCTCATAGATCAGTGCCTCATTAAACCATTACCAGAGAAGCTTCCTCCTGTAGCAGATGGGAACAGATTAAAAAAACACCTAGTCAGATATTAGGCAGAGAATTAGTGACATTAGAACACTCAGTGCTAAATGGGATGACTACATCAAATCCCTCTCCTCAGTGCTCAAGCAACCAGAGGCTAAAAGAGGCAGGATGTAAGAGCCACAAGGGATGCAGGTCACCAACAAAACAAGTCCCTGTAAATTAACATAAACCTATTATAGCAACATCTGAGCCAAACAAAGACTGGCATGGGTATGTGTAAAAATAACCTTTATTTACCCAGATGTAACTGTCAAAAAAAAAAAAGTTTACTGTTGACTAGGCCCATCTTTTCTATTCTTTTACACTCTGTCTTGTTCAACTTAGCTGTTCTGGCTCAAAATTCCTCCCTAAGCTGTCTTCTTTCTACTTCTCACTGAATTGCTCTGCTGGGAAGAACTGCCACTGGATTCTATGAACAGAATTTTACTGACTTCACTGATTGGATGAACTGAATGGAACTGCATGAATTCAACTCAACTCAAGTGCAACCAACTGGAAGACACTGAACTGTACTGAACTGAACAGAACTCCACTGTATTGGCTAAACTCAATTGAACTGCCTTCCTTTCCCGTCTTAAGTAGATTCTCTTTTCTTTCTGTTCTTTTGAGAGTTATGATCTTTTCTCTGACTCACCTTGTCAAATCTTTTTCTGATTCATCAATTTTTTTCTTTCCCTCGATTAAATATCCCTTTCAAACATGGCTATTTCTTTCTATAAACTAATGTTACCATCATTGTTCCAGATTAAAGGTGTACACTAATGTGTCTGTATTCCAGCTAGATGGATTAAAAGCATGTCATTTCATCTGGATTAGAGATGACAGACACCTAGAAGGTCATTGAATGTGGTTCTTCGTCAGAGCAGCCATGAAGCTGGATTAACATTCTTCTACATATCTTGATTAGGTCCTCTGCATATGTGTAAATTTGCTCTCTAAACTTTATTTTAATTTTCATAACAATTACTTGAACTATAAATAGATTATACAGTGCTTAAATTTTTTACTTGGCAATATCATTCGCTATTTTTAAAGTGTTAAACACACTTACCTTAACAGGTTGACATTATACATATCACCCTTTTACACCCACACATTGTGTCTGGTGCAGTGGTATACATAGAGCCTCATTCCTTATGTTGCTGACTTCTTCACAATAGTGGGAAAGATCTACACAAGGCTCTTACTTGTTATGTGCCATGATTATTCATGGTGCCTTGTTTTATTTGTTTCTTTTGCATTTTGTTTTTAAACTACAGGTTTGTTTCTGAGAAAATAATCTATTAAGGAATACTCTATCGATGACAACCTGTGGATTCCAGTCCATGTTTTCAGAATCTTTAATAAACTTTCTAACTTCTGCTCATGTCTGCTGAAGTGTTTGTTTTAATATTTAATAATGTTCTCCTTGATTCTATTCTCCATCAGTTTCCTTAAATTCATACTTTATTCTGTTATACATACTTGTTTGTATTCTCAGGGTGCTCCATCAGCCAGTTCTTTAGGAGTTCCTCAGTGCCATCCTCACCTACTCTCAGGCCAACATGCTTAGGCATCTCTATCCCAGTATTGCTGAACAGACACCCACACGCACACCCCCCCACACACACTAACTCACACGTATACCATCTCATCATCAATAGCTTGGCGACACCTCTGAAGTCACAAGTTAGAGTTGATATCTTGAATATCTTCTTCCACAGGATCCTTGTAATTCTGTGATAACATCTTCCCAAGTCCAAGAAGAGTTCTTGATGAGCTTTGAAACCGAAGTTTCAAAACTGCTTCTGCATTTCTTTCTGTGCTTTACCAAGTTCCAGCAACTTTGTTATTATTCCCCTGCAGTACAGTTTTAAAAGCTGCAGTAAATCTTTGGTCCTTTGGTCGTATTGAATACATGGTGTCCAGAGGGAACAGTATCACTTTGACATAGGGTTGATATCAACCAATAAAAGGAGAAAGTATGGATCATTAAGAGAACAATCAAACTCTTGAAAGCTTTATTTTTCTTTATAGCCATCAGTGAGTCTTAGAAATGTCTTAAAGGAGCCCGGGTCATTTATGTCCTGATAGGATTGAAGACTCTAGGTTCTCATTATTAGATCACAAATAGTTTGCATTTGTTATCAAGGAAGCCTCACCCTGTTCTTAGGAGGCTTGAAACATAGCATTGTCTCAGGTCATTAAAGATGAAACTCTTTACAGGCATCGCTTTCCAGAAGAGAAAAGTTGAGGCTCCATTGAAAACTTGCTCTGGCAAGTCATTTTGCTCTACTGGCTTACCTAATTTCCAAACCGTTTGGCTGCTATTGTATCAGCACATGCAGGCACTTATACTTACCAGATGGAATAAAATTCTGAAATCTACCATAACTCACAATAAATTTATTCTCAACCTGTATTTTAAAGATCAGACATATGCCCCATGCTTTGGCCATGATTGTCATAGTGAGGAAATCAGTGTGTTTCTCCGTGGTCTTCAAAAGGGTTATTAGAAGTTTTTTTTTTTTTTTTTTTTTTTAATGTCTGATGTAGGCTATTTCATTTTGAGTTTCTCATCGTCTCATTGCCTCCAATGAAGCATAAACTTTAAGAGCTTCTGTCACTTTTCTCTTGTACTTTAGAATCCTATCTCCAGTGAAATGGAAAACACCTGACCAAGGCACAGCAGCCATCACTGACGTTCCATTCTCCTTCCCCTTAATCACTTTTTAATTTAATTTCTAAGAAAATCACTTCATGTGACCTCTTACTGACAATGCTAGCAAATGTAGGTTTTATGTTAAGGGGCCGTGATTAATACAATGACTGAAATCAAATCTTGTACACAAAGGGAAAAAAAAAATGCTGCCAGAAGACTCACTAAAATCAAGATAAATGAAGTTACTAGTCATGCAACACAGCATGCATCATTACATCTTTTGCTAATAAATAGGAAACAAGCACAGCAAAATGGTAACAATAAACATTTGCAAATATCTAAGCCAGCATCATAATAATCTATTATCATAGGCCATATACGATGACATATAATATTACATATAATATAATTTTCCATTCATGAAGTAAATACATTTAAGCTGGTGTTATCAGAACATATGAGAACTATGTTGTGGTTATAAGCAAAGGCTATGGTATCATTGACTTCATTCCAATGTTTAATACCTCTGTCATAGAGAAGGTCTGTCACTGTGATGTCACTGAGCAGCGCATGACAGCAAATACATCTCCCTTGTGTAGTCTTTTCCTTTTGCCTACTGACAAATTAGTGACATAAATAGCCCTTACCAAAAGAAAAAAATCAATAAACTGTGGATTATTGAACCTGGAGCAGACTTTTACATTGCTCTGTTCAGTAATATTTGTAGCATTCCCAATGCCATCTGGGGTAGGAGTGTATGGTGGGTGAGTATGAAGATTGCACAAACTTAAGCTCTAGAACAGTAAATAATACACACATTAGTGTAATATCATTCATCTCTAATTCTTAAAAATTCATCTAAATCATGCCCTTTTGTCACAAAGCCTCAGGCGTTATTGTGAATAAAGAGGTAAGATGTTAAGAGCTAGCAGTAGTGGATGACTGCAAGAAAACATTGGTTTTTAGACACAGCAATTGCACATACGAGCCTACAGTGGTTGTGACAGCATAATAATACCTGACCAAATCGTATCATGGAGTGGGAGGTAGGCACATGGTTCCTCTGCTGGATCAACAGGGATTGGGAATTGATAGCTTTAGGGAGACAGAAAGGGAAATTTCTTTAAGGTTGTGAGCATTGGTAGGAGGATGTCTACACACTCAAAATTATGTGGAGATAAGCTGGAATCAATGAATCAAACAGAGAGACATGAAGTTGGGTAAGTGGGAAAGAGGAAGAGTTGGGAGAGTGGGAGCTGCATAAGATCAATTACATTGTACGAAATTCTCACAGAATTCGTCAATACAAAATAAAATTTCGTTATCTAAGTGCAGTTCTACAGTAGCTGTTAAATGGCATCTATTACTAAATTATGCTTTTAGTTGTCTATCATTTAATTTGAAAGCTGTAGAAAATGCTACCAATGTCAGTTCATTTTCTTGACTTACTTATTTTCCCTTCAGAGAATATCCACTGACTACTCTTGACTTTAATATCTCCCTTATAACCTCTCACTCTCTGTTTTCAGTTTGTACATTTAAAAAGAGAAAGAGTTTAATCTGTAAAACATCTTCCATTTATTCAGTGGAGGTGTCTGTGGAGTGTTTCAGGCCAACTTGACTGTCTCCATCAATACTTGAACTGGAGTCACAGCTAATCAAAATGTATTCAGAAACCATGTAAGACTAATCAATATTGTACCAACTTGAAACCCAGCATGAAGCTTGATTCAGAAGGAGTGCCATGAGCATCCCTAACACACACACACACACACACACACACCACACACACACACACACACACCACACACACACACACACACACAGAGACACATACACAGAGAGAGAGAGATATATTGTGTATTTCTAAGTCTAATATGTATATATCACTATATCTATCTCTATATATCTCTATATTATCTCTATATCTGTGAATCTATAATTTATATATCTATATACCTATATAGATATATAATCTTTGACATATATATATATATATATATATATATATATATATATATATATATATATATA
>LR749621.1:0-18953 GCA_902729485.2 Mus minutoides | reverse complement strand
CAAATTCTATGTCAAAACTTACAGAATCTGAACTATGGTATAAAATCTGTATCAATGTTTATTTAAGTGTAATGCAGGATCTATTGATTCTAATACAATAAACTAGAGACTTATAGACATTTAAGAGTCAAAGGTGATTAGAGTTCAGAGAAAACTTTCCATGGACTTCAGAGTAAAAGTAAATCTTTTAGTACTGGCCAAGTTGACAGAGTGACAGTCATGACCAGAAGTCAAATAGGCAATGACAACTTAGTCTTGCTACTTAGAAAAGACTGAACCACTGATCTATTGAAATGAAATGTCAAAGGGGCCCAAGATCTACGATGAATCCATGAAAAATTACAGGGGTGATACTTGGGGATTCATCAATGGAAATGTGTGATGCATGGATTCTTCTATAGTTAAGTCGATTGCACTTGCTCATTTGTAGGGCATGTGGACTGTGCTACTAGATGGGCATAAGAACTGGTGAGGAGGGGTGTGCTCAAAACCCCAGAATATTAGAGATCTGAGACAGTAGGAGAGGAGCTGCACCCTCCCAGACTCTGATATCTGCTCTGACACAGGTAACCATGACCACTGAGAGGACAATGGACAGCCACTTAATGCAGAACCTGGAGTAGTTTTCCATGCAAATAAAGCATCACCAGCGTCTCAAACTCAGCCAATTGAAAACACTTGTCCCTAATATCCCACCATCATTGCATCTAGCTGTATATCTAACAGGGCTCTTTGGCAGGAGCACTGTCGCTGGACCTGAGACCCCTATTGCCTGTCTCACATAGGCTGCCCAAACTTCTTTATAATTCTCTTAAAGTCTGTAATATTTCCAGTAGTCCAGGCCAGACTGGGTTCCTGTGGAACTTCTCTGTCACAGGCTCCAGTTCACCCAGATAGAGGGGAGAGGAATGCAGACTCATAGTGCCCATTCTGGACTTTGCCTTGCATGTGTATTTGTGGAGTACATACACCTGCAGAGAGGCAGAACTGAACGTGGTACTATAGTCATTGGCCTTCTAAAAGTAAAGTATTTTTTAGTTGTATTGTGTTGAATTTTAACAGAGGGTCTTGCTGTGCTCTTAGCTGACCTTGGCCTCAAAACCATATTCCTCATGCCTCAGGTTCCTTAGTGTTGGGCTGTACATTTTATTCTTTTTTTTTCTATGATCATTATAAAATGTGATTTTATTACTTAAAACAAAATTCACTGATCCAAATTGGTATGTTAAAAATCCATGCCAAAGGCTAGGCAATAAAGCCATTATATTCTTTGCATTTAGATGTGAAAATGAATATTCCCAAATATGTGAGAAAGACAGGCTATTATAATGACAGTAGGTTGAAAGAATTCAACATGCTAAAAGATATGTTGAACTCAATGCTTAAAATAAATAATTATCGCAAGTGAAGGACTTACTGAAGAAGCAAGGGATGTGGAACTTACTCAGACTGAGACAGATTCCCTTTGCCGTCCCAGTCCTTTGCCATGTTGAAAATCTGAATATAGGTCTTATCTCCAAAGATTCTGCTATTGTCTTCACAGTTAAGAAAACATTTAATAAATGGCTCTTTCGTTAGTATGGAAGATTGGGGTATAGTTTGGGGGGATACAAGTCATGACAGGTCTTCTGTACTATGGAGGAGTTTGGGGTGTGATTGCAATGTGAATTTCACTCTTTCACAAGTATCCTAGGAATGGTGAGCTGCCTGCATCAGCATCCCAGAGGATATAGGTGTCCAGTTTCCATCATGAATTACAGTTTGGAATCTCTGTGGCAGTTAGTGGTGCAGGCTGGAGACTCGGGTGCCTTTTAATACATTATATTCTTATTTTGTTCTATCAAGTTTCTTTTGTTTTCACAGTCAATTGTATTATTTTGTTATCACATATACAAAATATATATATTTGACTATATCATTTTTAAAAGTTGCATAGTACCCTATGTTGTTATTTTATGTTTTTGAGTGAGTATCCTAGACCTGAAAACTAGTTTCTAAGTTTCTCATTTAGAAATAATACATTAAGGCATAAATTTACACAGAATTATCTTTCTCATTATTTGATATTACTTCCTGGTTTGGCTCTTAAAACATAGGAATACTGATTTAAAAACAGTATTTATATAAATTATGATTTTTAAATTTTTCCAAGGAAGGCTATGTACATTTACATCTCTAATAAGAATGAATAAAATAAACCATTAAATTGAATTTTTGCTGGCACTTAGCTTTATATTTATAAAACATTTCTATATTCTGATAGCCTTTTACTATATTTTATTTACTAATGTGTTAGATTGATTATAACATCTGTTCACTAATTTATTAAAGAAGCTATGATATACGAATATGTTAATTTTATTATATCTGTGAGAAAATGCCTGGTTTGTAGATAGAAGGGTTTATTTTCATTCACAGTTTGAAGGCATCTTCATTATGGTTGGAAAGCCATGATCACAGGAGCTGAAGGCAACTAATCTTGTATATTATTGTATGAATTGGGGTCACAGTCAGGAAGTGGGGATGGAGGTGGAGTTTTGATTGGCTTTCTCTTTTGTAAGCCAGGATTGCAGCTCATAGTTGCACCTACATTTAAATGAGTCTTCTCTCCTCGGTTAATTTGTTCCTAGAAACACTCTCAGAGACATTCACAGAAATGTATTGACATGGCTTCTATCCCATCAAATTTACAGCCAACACCATTATCCATTCTAAATTTTATGTAAAAGACCTGGGGAATTTTGATCTGTTAAAAATATGTTATTTTGTTCTCTCAGACACATTTATTTTTAGGATTGTGAGCTTCAGGTAGACTCTTTGTCCCTCCAATAATCATTGTTTTCATTTTGACATTGTAAAACCATGAAATATTGACCTTTGCCAACATTAGTACAGCATATGCTTTCTATATAACATACATAAGTGTTTAACAGTTTGCTGTACATATTCTGAACTTTGTACAGTACTAGAATTTTGACACACTGTTGTTTTAATATTATTATATCAAAACTTACTTCATGTTGTTGTACTCAGAAGCTATTGTACAATCTTTTGTTGTTTTTTTTTTTTTTTTTTTTTTTTTTTTTTTTTTTTTTTTTTTTTTTTTTTTTTTTTTTTTTTTTTTTTTTTTTTTTTTTTTTTATAGTCTCATTGTTTCCCTGTTTGTATCTGAGTATACTTTCTGAAGAACTGGACAAGTTTGGAGCAGAGAATGATCGTTTGTGTCCAATGCATTCATCTTTTGAAACATCAGTAATAGTTGTAGTGAGAGGAGGAAGCCCTGAGCAGGTGAAGTCCTGACTTAATGTATATTATTGCTGTGGGCACGGGCATGTCATGGAATCTACTGTCTCAGCCCCACGTGAGTTGTAACACCTTCCCCAAGTGAGGTGCAGAGGAATGACAGAGTTCCTTAAGGCTCTGTGTTCAAATAATTGACCAGTGTGTACAAAATCAAGCAAACACTGTTTCTTCTCCAAGATGAATAAAACCTAAGACTTCTTGTCTTCAGAGATCTCTGACCCAGACTCTGACATGCTGCCATACTCATACATTGTAAATGGAAAACCTTCTCAGAGGAGTTCTATTTTTCTCAATACCCTGGAATACTTCAGTCAGGGAATTTCTCAAAGAACTAAACAGAATTGCTTCTATGGTATAAAGTTTTTAACTCCATGTAATTGTCATGTGAAATGAAATACAATCTCCCAAGCTTAATATTTCCAGAGCTCTCACTTTCTCCATCTCTTATAAAACTACTAAGAGGAAGTTCATAAAAAGTACAATGAGCTATCATATGACCCTAGTGAAGATACCCATTGCCTAAGCAACAACCACAACAATCACTAAAGGTAACAAGTGTGGGGCAAGGTGTAGATAAAAGACTATATTGGGACTCTGAAGTAGATAAGCAAATTAGGACAGCCATTATGAAAATAGCCTGGAATTTCCTCGTATAATTGGAAGTTCAATAGCTGTTTCATTCAGTGATTCTGCTGGTGGTTACATATTCCAAAAGAAATGAACTCAGTATGTCAAAGAGATGTCTGGATTCTTGCATTCATTACATTATCAACAGTAGCCAAGAAGTGGAAGCAATCTAAATGTCACTCAACAGAAGAACAGATAAAGACAATGTGCCTCATGTACACAGTAGAATATTATTTAGCCGCAGGAAGACTGAAATCCTGTCATTTGCAGCAATTAGATGGAGCTAGAGATATTTAATCTCAGTGAAATTAGATAGACAAAGGAACAGCACCACAGGATCTTTTGAGGGCTAAAAACAAAAATGATGTCAAGAAAGTTGATAGTAGGACAATAATTAACACATGCCAGAGAGGATAGAAAAGGGAAAGGCAGGAAAAGTTAGTAAGTTACAGTTTGAGGCAGCAGGTGATGGTTCTTTGTCTGGTTGTATATACATGGAGCTCTAAAAAGAAAACAACTCTTTACAAGTTTTAAGACATCTACTTGCAAACTAAAGGGTTGCGTTTTCATTGTTTGGTAGTAGTTCATTGTTTTCACTGGTTTAAAGGCTGGGATATTGGGTTTATTTTTCAGCATCTATGCTGCTAACTCGCTCTCTAGTGGGGTTGTTGAGAGAAGCTAATTAGTGTACCTTAATTCAGGCATGATACTAATCAGGCAAAGGTTCTGGATGACTTTGTATTTCAAGCAGACTAGATAAGATGATTAAACTCTACATGACTTGTAAGACTAAAATTTCACCAATGTTTATTCCTAATTATGTGTTTTAAACATATTCATGGATTTCTCTGTGCTGTTAAAGATTGAATTGTTACATGATGATATAAATTGCTTTATAAATAAATAACATTGGAAATAACTATTTGATCTAAGGTTACTTGTTAATGTTTGGGCTGCAATTGTCAGAAAATAGAACAAGAACCAGATAGAAAAAAAAAAGCAAGCTGAATTTCAACATTATTAATATAGGTATAGATTTCTAATTTAATCATTGGCAACTAAACACAGGAATGTATTAACATGTATATAAATATAAGCATAAATTAATTATTTAACTATAAATAGTTAAATGCTTGATATTAGAGTATCATTTGTATAATTCTTTAGGACAATTTGGAATAAATATTATTAGGAAACTATATTAAAGGAAAAAAGGGAAAAGGCTTCTTGGAAAAAAAATCCAAAATGCCAACAATTTTATAGATAGTTTTTTAAGAAGAGTCACTCAGATAAATGGGAGCACCCTAACTCAACATATATATCAGACAAGGACACCCTAGTGATCTTCCTCCTGTCTCTCCCTTCTTGTTGCTAGAAGCAGAGGCACATGCTGATGCTAATGGCTGTTTATGTGCTACTGACGATCTAAACCCAGATCTTCACACTTGCATAGGGAGCACTTTGCAGACTGAACTATCTCCTCCAATCTAATAAAGAAATCCATAAAACATAATTGAAAAAATAAATTAATACTCTACTACTATGTAAATCAAATTCTTTTTACATATGATTATGTAGTGTAAATGTGACAGATTTTTCAATTTTACCACAGGTATTCTTGCCAAGACATTTAGTAAAGTAGATGAATCACAGGCTTTCACTATACTCGTTTATTCGTCTTCCATTTATTTACTTACTCATATAGACAATTGGATTTCATGAGTGTCAACAGCAATCAGCTTTAGAAGATGAAAATACATTTGTGAGAAAATAAACCGCACTCTGTGCTTTGTCTGGAAAACTATACTTTGTATATACGAAGGGCACGGGATCACATCATATTAGTTCATATAGTTTAAGAAAAAAATAATGATAAGTATTCTTTCAGAAATGAAACACTACATGTTTCATACATTCTAAAACTTTTACAGATATGACAATCTAATTAGTAGTGAATCAGATTTGTATTTACAGATGACATATTACATGTGTGGATGTGCATATTACATATTTGGATGTATGATTTCCATGGAAAGTTTTGGGAAAAGTGGAGTTCTGTGGCATTCCACTTTTGTAGGCTGTGATTGTTTACTGTTGATTTTAACTAGACCTCATTTGAAACACATTGATGCCATTTATTAGCCTGGAAGGAGCCACATATTTCTTAGTCCTAGGAATAGGGTGCTCCTAGCTGATAGGTCTAGGATGTATGTACAATGGAGCAAAATTAACAAAAAGCTCAAAACATGTGGCTCCCTTTTCTTTACTATACTGTACATCTTTATTTTTTGTCTGTTAATCCAAATAAAAATTTCTCATCTCAGAAAGAACTTTTAAAAAGATCTTTAGAAACACTAGCATTGCTTTTGCATACTCCCTGTGCCTACCATTTTTCTAGTGTCCTTCTCTGATCATTTACATGTTTTGATAGTGAGTAAAACCATAATTCATGTATTCTCATTAATCCATTGCTTTTTATTTATGCCTACAGTCTTCTTGCATTTGGCACAAAAGAGAATAGGATTATAATGAAATTGCAAAATGTGGCCCACTTTACTCTTTACAAGTTGTTAATTGTAAGTAGCCAACAACTGTGATGGCGACTACAAGAAAGTGGTTATGCTAAAAAAAACAGTTGAAAATTTTATAGATTTTATAGATTTTATAGATTTTTGTATTTTCACAGCATTAAAAAATATATAGATGGTTATTGAGATTGCTGATGATTTGAATCTATCTGTGTATTTGTCCATGAGTGTTTGTTTATGAGAAAGTGTGTGTGTGTGTTTGTGTGTGCGTGTCCCCGCACAATCTTTGTATCTTACAGAATGTGTATGTGATCAATACTTGATGGATAGTGACCAAACTAGGATAGGCTTACTATAGGATCTGCTCTTTCTCTTTGATCCAGAAGCAGAAACAACAGGACACTTTAATCTTTTTATTCTGCACCTGAACAAGGAGCACACATCCTATTATTCTGTTTCTTAATGCTACATGAAATGTTTATCAAATCTCCAACCAACAATGTGAGGAAAATCAATTTTGTATTTTACATTTCCTTTGCAGCCAATGTTTATCCCTTGCGTCTGTGAAAGAATTTTGAAGACACTAGAAAGATACCTTGACAACTAAAGAATTTTTTTCTTTATCCCACAAGTTTGGACAAAAATCCATTAATTTAGCTGCAGAGCTTTGAGCTGAATCAAGAGGATTGATTAACAGGTCAGGGTTTTGTAACAGAGAAAGCAGCTTTCTTTGAACTTTCTATGCACTGCTAGATAGAACAGGTCTTATTTTCTTTCACTGCACAGTGGGCTAAGCTGATATTTCAGATGGGTACAGGGAATAGACACTGTAGTGAAATGTATAATCAGGAGCTCTGGGACTTTTCAGTGTAGAGAAAAAGGAAGGCCTGGATGACAAAGAGCTAAGCTTAAATTAAAATTTTAATTAACAAGCTAAATCAAATAAGTATCATATCTACTAGAACAACATAACCATACAGGACCCATTTTCTGTGCAGATTATAATTGGTGCTCCAAGAGAGAAAATCTTGACATTCCACAGGAGATCATAAGACCGATTGTAATAAACAGAGGGATGCCAGAAGGAAAGAGTGGAACAGTGTGCAGAACACAGTTTAAAATGTCATCTTTTAAATAAACTTAGAGCAATTCATTTTTATAATGTATACAGAAAGTAAAAATGGGATCAATTTTTAAAGTTAGGTTTTTTTTTTTATTATAAACTTCTTGGTGAAAGTTAATTGATTAGATATAGCTTCTGTAAACTAAAGTTCAAGGTTATACTGTTTAAAATACTTGCCCCTTTCCTGCAAATGTAGAGACTTGGTTACGTTCATTTCAATGTACTTGTTAATTACATATAGATACTTTGGATAGATGGAAGTCTAGTGATGGATGCAGATCCTATTTATTGTGACATTGCTTTAATGTAGTTCCCTTAACTCGTGAAGTACTTCAATTATTGTAAGAAAAAGCACAATGGCATTTCTAAGTCAATGCCACGGATATTTTAAGTCTGGGATCCAGAAGTAACAGAGTTCCTCATGAACACATTACTGAAGATTTGATGTGGTGGAAGGAATGCCGCGAAGCTAAAAATATTAAGAGTTATAACCCCAGAAGATTAGTAAGTAATTCAGTTACAAAGTCAATCAACCATGAGTCATGAATCCCTAAGAAAACAAGCTTAATTAGTTTGGGTGCATGCCTCATGAAACTACATGTCAAGGAACTTAATTAATTTTATTTAAAAATAGCAAAATAAAGCTTAGATTAAAGGCAATAAAAATTCCCGTGGTGTTTGGCAATTAATACTGATTCTGTTGACATATGTGAAACAGAATATCATATTTCAGGACTATATTTTGCCACCCCATAGTTAACGTTATAAAAACCTCATGATGATCATGTGTCCTGTATCTTTCTCTGTGTAATTATAATCCAGAGTAACATTTTCTTTTATGAAGCATATTTTTAAGAACAATTGAATATTTAAGTATATAGCCTACCTGGAATGTTCTCTTGGTGGAACAAACAATTCTTCAGGATATTTCTTACAGAAAGTTAATCAAGGGAATCATTCCTCATCTACTATCTTGTCTGAAGTACTCATTTTGGCTAATGATTCTTGTTCATCACAAAGATTTTGACAGGGAAAAATGGTCAAATTAAAAGAAATTATGAATGTACTTGATTTTTTCATAAAAATCTGTCACAAAGTATTTTTTCTGAAGGTGCCACTTGTATGGTTTCAATTTTAATATATCTTAAGCACTTCAGCCCTTTTATGTCATAATTAAAGTTTGATAGAAGTATTATTCATGCTTTTCTTACCCATGGATATAAATGTGTGAGGAAAGTATATTTAACACATTTTACAGGGTTGATAAGGCCAGAAGTCTAACACTTTATAACAAGCTAAGTAGACTTTAGAAAGAAAAGTTTCATAAAATAGTATTAGTCATTCCATCTTATATAAGGGAAAAGTTACAATTTTGTAGAGGATTAACTGTATTTTAAATTCTATTTCACACTTGAAATTTTATATTTCTCTCTAAAATTTATCATTCTAGGTACTATATTTCCAAAGGGAAAGAAAAGTGTAAGTTGTCAATTAAATTTAGAAAAGATATTCACAGTGTCAATTGTGTAACACATTAGAATCATTTAAGTACAACTACATACGATAAAATATCAATGTAAATAATAATTGTTATTATGAAATTCCTGGAAGAAATTAAGAAATTCTAGTGAAGGGTACACACTTAAAAACATCTACTATTTGATTACTTATGAGATTAAAATGGAAAGATTTCTTCTTATTGAAAATTGAAACTATTGAATATTAGACGTTTCAAGGAATTCTATTTAAAAATTAGAAACCATACTCAAGATCTGAATAATTGTAAGGCAGCTACAAATCTCAGATTGGAGTGGGGAAGTGAGCACAAAATCCCACCCTCAGCTAAGAAATCACTGGTCATTTGTAGCTTCCAGTAGAGGTAGAATCAAACTTTTCATTCTTTGTTTTTATTCAATGAATCAAATAGTACCAGGAGGGTTGGGAGGAGACAGAAGGAGAAAGGTAAGTCTTAGAAAAATACATTGTACAACATACTCAAAGAACTATTAAATAAACCATAGTGTATAAAAGTCTCTATCTATCTATCTATCTATCTATCTATCTATCTATCTATCTATCNATATATATATATATATATATATATATATATATATATATATATATATATATATATATATTTCACAATAGTAACTTTCCCTTCTTTTCAGCAAATTTCTCTTGAAATTGGAATTTGCATAATTTATGGAAAAATCTTAATCTTCATAATTTTACTTTAAGTGAAATCTTTGGCATTCACATTCATTTGAAGAATGTCAGAACTAATTTCTTCTCCAGTCAAACTCTCCCTAAATTTGACATTCCACTTAGACATAAAATGTGTGCTCTCACACTGATCAAGATAGTTTGCCCACTCTCCTACTTGCCTTTCTGACTTCTTGCATTATCCACTGTTTCCTTATTCACATTGCTCTACCCAAATTACCCTTCCTTCTAATTAGTCAATATACAAATAATGTCTTGTTTCACTCAGGTATTATAAATTATCTCCTTTGATCAAAATATTCCTTTTGTTTATATATATATGATGGTTATGCCTTTATGACCTCCAGATTCGTATCTGTCACAGATACACATTATTCTGAAAGTCAGATATTAAGAAGCATAAACAGAACTTCTTAAAGTTATTATCACTGGGAGTATTGGGTCCTCCCTTCCACCAAACTCCATTTTATTTAGTGAAATCTTTCTTTACTTAATCTGGAGATTAGAAGTCATTGACTATCGGAGTAAAATTCAACAGTTAGAAAAACAAGAACACAGGCCATGTGCCCAGAAGAAATCATTAACCAAGCTGTGTTGATATCTGTGGCCCATGGAACCACTGAAGACCATATTGAAGTCCGTGGTTTGTCATGCAGCCTGAACCCATGTTGATGTCCTTGGGAGGTGCTACTGCCAGAGCCATACTGACCTGTGTGGTCTGCACTGCCACCTGAGGCCATGTTGATGTCACTGGTCTTGGCTGCCTCTGAAGGCCTTGTGTGGGCTGGTAGTCCTACTGCATCAGGTGCTAGTGCTTTGTATTGTCACCCGAAATGGTGTGGAAGACCATGATTCATGCTCCCACAGACTGTGAAGAGCAAAGAGGCTACTGTTCTAGTGATATCAATGTCTAAAAGGGTGCACAGTGAATAAGGATAGACAGAGAAATTCTATAACAACCCCTAACCTCTCTACCTATCCCTTCCTCCCAAGTAACCACCTAGACAAGAAGCCACATAGGATAACTCTTTGAAAGTGTGATGGGGATGCTGAAGTAGAGCTCTCTGTAATTGGTGGCTTCTGGTGGGGCTCTGGGAGGGGAAAGCCTCAGTTCTACTTAAAGAGTAGGCCACTGAGAGTTTGTCCTTTCTCCAGTGATTATACAGATAATACAAACTCAATTTGTTTTATGTATTTTTAATTTTTTCATGTTCTTTTTCTTTGTGCTAGTACATTATTTACTAAACTTATTTGTTTTTTCATCTTACAACCCAATATAAACCCTTCCTCTCCTCCCAGAACCCCCTCATGGAAGTCCTTCTTCCATTCCATTTTCCCCTACTCCTTTGTGAACCACATCATTAACAATCTGGAAGAGTGATTGTCGGGCAGTAGGACCAGAGCAAATGAATCTAGTGGCACTAGATAAACATTGCTGTGTTCAGGAATTTGTAATGGACAAGCAATAGGACACAAGGGGCTGTAAAGGGGACATGTGTGTAATGGAAATGAAATCAGTTGTGTAACCATAATCTCTATTATACAGGACATTCTACGTCATGAGAAATGTAGAGCACAGACCCAGTGTATTCGAATAATGCATATAGGCTAATCTAATGATAATTGGCTTCTTCATTTTGTGGGCTTTATAATCCCTTCATTAAATTTATTAATGTGCTTTTTGAAATTTAAGAGTTTTCACTGGTAGTTTATTTGGATGGTGCTGTCTCAAATGGAAAATAATGTTTAATACCTGAAACCAGATTTGGTTGCAGTCATAACTCTATGTATGGTTTGTGGTTTTGCTTAAGTTTCAATTGGCTGATTGCTAAAAATTGTATTAAATATTATTTTTTTATTTCATCTGTATTAGTGTTTGTACACTTGTATGTTAATGCACCAAGTGGATAAAATGCATGCAGAAATCAGTAAAAGGTATTGGATCTCCTAGAACTGGATGTCCACAAGTTTGTGAAGTGCCATGGGTATAGTCAAAATCAAACTCTACTAGTCTGCAAGAGCAACAAGTGCTCGTATCACCAAGCCATCACTCCATGGGGAGGTTGATTGTAGATTGTCTTTTTAAAAACTCTTCAAGATTGTCCATATTAATTTGTTCATCTTCATTTTCTCTGATTATTTTCATTTCCTCTTTACTATTCACCCTATTTGAAAATGTGAAGAAATTGTAAGTCATAAATGGGAAATCTTAGTTATACTGAAATTTTGTGTATGTGTGTATGTGTGTGTGTGTGTGTGTGTGTGAGAGAGAGAGAGAGAGAGAGAGAGAGAGAGAGAGAGAGAGGCATATGATGTATGTGTGGGTGTGTACATGTAGACATCAGAGAACAACCTCAGGTGTGGGTCCTTGTCTTCTTCCTTGTTAGAAAGAGCATCTCTTTGGCACTGTGCTAGCTGCACCCTACAGGCTAGCTGACTGGAAAGCACATGAGGTTTTCCTTTCTCTCACTCCATCTCTCTGTAAGAGCATAGGAATTACATGTGCACACTACCATGATCAGCTTCATGGTGATTCAAACTCAGGCCCTCCTATTGTGCAGCAGGTGCTTCACCTATTGAGCCATCTATCTGGCCCTGAATTCTTGTTTCTAATCGTGTGCTGTCTTAAAGATTTCTATGCCAATGAACAAGTGCTAATGCAAATAGCCTTGAAGTGGTTGTTAGTAATTTTGAAAACTCATGGTAATTTATAGTATGGAAAGCAAGTGACAACTAAATGCTTGTGTCCCAAATAGAAGAAAATGGATAAAATAGGGGCAATTGACAATTGGTGTCTGCTTTTGTAAATGTGGTATGGAATAGTGAGATTGTTACTGGGATATTAGAATATTATTTCATTTGCAACAAAATTTGGGCTTTGAGTGACAATTCACATTGATGAATTTAGCAATCCCATAAGAATTAATTTCTGTTTTCTCTTTCAGTGGTGTTTGGTTTTCTATCAATTTACCTATGACTCTCCAAGATGTCACCAATAGTAAGTAGAAACCAGCTTCAATTTTTGCTAGAAGGTTAGCTCCTGAGTTTCTGCTAGCAGACCAGTAGAAGTTATAATATATCAACTGCTATACATTCCTTGTATTTTCTATGGCCTTCCCTTCAGTCTTCCTCTGTGGCCTGAGTCACTCATGTTAGTCATGTATCTGCAGGTAAATTCTACTATGCCATTTTTCTTATAAAGTACATATCAACTGCTTTTTACAAAATCATTCAAGGAGTCCAGAAGCAAACATTTTAATTTATGGCTCAAGATTCTGTTTATTTTGTTACTTATTTTTCCCTATTGCCAAAATCAAGTCAATGTGTCTAGCCTGTCATCTTTTCTAACTGTATTACAGCCCTTCAAAGTTCCCGGAATTAGGCTTCATTATAGGATAGTCTTCCTTCCTAAAGTGATTATATCACTTCTAATTTTATAAGATCGCCAGCATGACAGACAGAAAAAGACTGAAATGTTGGGTGACAGCATAGAACGAGATGCACTGGATGAGACCTTTGAGCTAGAACTTTAAAAACTGAGGAGGCACAGAAGTAAGTAAAGGCTTTGGCAAAAATAGCTAAGGACTGTGTCAAGATTTAAAAACGAGAGAAAAAGTGTGAAAGGGCTCTGTACACTGTAGAAGGTGAGAATTCTAATGTCCTTTGAACAGAGATTATGGAATTTCAGACAGACACTGAAACCAGGGAATTAATTTGAGTTTTTGTAAGTCGAAATTTTCAGCAGTTTAGTAATGAAGTATTTATCAGATACTTCATTTGATTTTTGAAAAGGCTTGTTCACTTCATAGATTTTTACTAATGTTCTAAGAAATGTGAAAAAGCCTCAAAAAGTAAGGTAATTAAAATATATTTATGGAGATAACATGATTATTTTAGTTTATAGAAGGTGAATTTAATGGCCAAGTGTAAATTGTTTAACTTAAGGACTAATTAGTGCTTTAAGTAAAGACAGAAGTCATCCTGAGTGAGGTAACCCAATCACAGAAGAACTCACATAACATGTACTCACTGGTATGTGGATACTAGCCCAGAAGCCTAGAGTACCCAAGATACAACTTACTAAACACATGAATCTCAAGAAGAATGAAGTTCAAAATGTGGTCTCTGTGCCCCGTCCTAGAATTAAGAACAAAGCACACACTGAAGGAGTTACAGAGATCATGTGTGAAGCTGAATCAAAAGGATGGACCAACCAGTGACGGCGGCTGCCAGGGATCCCTCCCATAATCAGCCACCAAAATAAACACTATAGCATATGACAGCAAGATAATGCTGAAAGGGACCTGATATAGCTGTCTTGTGGGAGGCTATACNTTGGTCATCATTGGGAGGAGAGGCCCCTTGGTCATACAGACTCTATATGCCCCAGAACAGGGGAATGCCAGGGCCATTACGTGGGAGGGGGTGGGTAGGGGAGCAGGGCGGGGACGCGGGAGGGTAAGGGAAAATTTCTGGATAACATGTGAAATGTAAATGAAGAAAATATCTAATAAAGAGGAAAAAAAAAAAAAAAGAAGTTACAAGACTTCAGGCTTTTAGAGGATTTAAGCTAAGAGAGTGGTAGTTTTGTTAACTATAGAAGATCATTCTCCAAAGCTAATTTTGATAATTTCATTTTAGTTATTTGCTAAAACTTGCTTGCGGCAGAGCATTTAGAAACTGGACCACATATTGATGTTTTGATTGTACACATTTATGTCTGTGTACCATTTATGTTCCTGGTACCTATAGAAACCAGAAAAGGATTTTACATTCTATGGAACTGGATGTACAGACAGCTCTCCGTTCTGAGTCATGTGTGTTCTGTGAACCAAACTGTAACTGCTGAAAGAGCAGGAAGTGTTCTTACCAACTGAGACATCTCTCCAGCACAGAAATGGATTTCTCCATATAGACATAAGAAGTGGCATCCTGCTCAATGATGGTGCCAGATTTTCAATACTAGAAAGAAGCAGGTTAGGCTAGACTTTCTAACCTACAAAATTTGAGCTAAAACATAATCCTAATTTTGTGTTTTTAGTGTTTTCACATTTTAACTTAGAAGAAAATCTTAATAGATGGACAAATAAGCACAAATGAACAAGAATATATTATAACAAAATAAATTTTAACTGAATTAGAAAATATTACACACACACACACACACACACACACACATATATATATATATATATATATATATATATATATATATATATATATATATATAATTTTAAGTTGAATTATTGTCTTCAAAAATAGGAACACAATATTCCTGGCGCTAAATAACCAAAACTAAATTATTAGCTACAAGAGAAATTGAGAATACCATTAAATTGCCATTCATAAATAATGTTGAATGAAAATTAATTGATTTTACCTTACTCTTTAGAGCTTTTAAAATTCATAGTTATATGCATTTTGTATGCTGAAATATATATGCTATTTTAATCTAATATGTATATGTATAAAATACAAAAAGAAAATATAATTTCTATCAAGTATGCACATTATATTTTATATTATTAAGGAGATTTTATACATATAAAAATAATTGTATGTGCAATTAGATAAGAAATAGGAAATGTTACCAGTGAATAGTCTCAATGACTTTTTATAAAACCTTAAGTATGATTTTACTATACACTTATAAAAATACCACATCTGGGCAATCAACTTGATACATATGGAGAGAAGAATAACATGCAAGCTTTGCAATGGTACCACACAATAGCCACATATATGATTGAGAGGAGAAAAGGGATAAAAATAATTGATCAAGGCATATTATATGCTATCTTGGAAGTATGTGAGTATGTGCTTTGTTTCCATTGTACATAGGGAAACTCAAAGATTTAAAATCCAGACTATTAGAATCAACTACACTTTTCAGAAAGATAATTAAAAGTATGGAGAATGAAACACAAGCAGATGATTTAGGTGAGAGTTTAAAGTGAGTTTTGGAAAGGCCTAAAATACAAGGAAACACAGCCATAAAAGATGGCTCAAGAGTTGATATAATATTTATAAAAAATTCAAACACAATTAATTATAATATAAAAATGACTTTAGAAAATGACACATTTCAGAAATTTTTATAGTTTATATGAATTAGCAGATTAACAGCATATTAAATTGGGATCCCTACATACAATAGAAATAAAGGGATAAAAGATAACAACATGCACATTGGAATTATCTTTAGGTTAACTTGTCTATAAATAATAAATGTATATTTATAAATATATAATATATTATAAATATAAATGCACATAAATGTGACATGTTAACACCTGCATGCTAACATATAACTAACATATAATCTCCAATTTTTGACTATAAAATAAACTCATTCTTTGTGTAATATTGATACAAAAATATCACTATGATCTCCAATTATAAACTAGAAAATGCTGCTGAAAAAGCAATTAATTCTAGGTTTTACAAATGAACACTTTATGAAAAATATTTTTGGACTTTGAAACTTTGAAAACATTTAAAAGCTGTATTTGTGCCACAAGCAGATAAATTTGATATTGACAAATGTGATGTTTCCATTTATGGATTGCTCTCATGAAAAGTCTATTTATAACGTTTTATGAGCAAAGAAATAATACTTCAATTACATTGTCAACATGTGGAAAATGTTTTGACTGCCTGTTGTCATTTAATAGGTAGATGTCATAAAAAATAATACAAATCTCTAAATAAAATATTGAAGAAATACACTCTCAAATCAGATTTAGAACTCATCAAGAAAATAAATTTCTAGTTTCATAGATCAAAATCATAGCTGGAAAAATTAAAGTTATCAAACTCTATGGTCAAATGAGAACTTATTTTAGAAAAATAATATACTACATTCCAATGAGTTTTATGTCATTCATGGCTCTGTAATTAAAATTATTAAGTACTGTGTGTTTTGTTAATTATGATGACTAACTTGTGTGTCAACTTGATTGAGCAACAAAATGCTTAGATTCGTGGAAAAAATAGATATTTCCTGGTGATTTCTCATTAAATTTGATGAGTTAGTAGATTAAAAAATGAGATCACTCTCCCTAAACATGTAGATATCATCAAACTCATTGAACATCTGAGAAATCAAAACTCTCTCTCCCAGAACTAAGGCATACATTTTTCTCTCTTCCTACTGTCTATGAGTAACCTTGACTAAAATAGGCTATATTGATTGAAATAGGGAAAATAGAAAGAACTTTTACTCCTAGTTTTTAAATTTTATTTATATCTCTAAACTAATTAAATGTAGAATTGAATAAATCTGCTTCCAATGGTAAAGACCTTAATATAGAGCTAAGCAACATATGTCGCTTGACTTTACCAACATTAAATGACTATGGATCTGAACAGCTATGCTGTGCAGGCAATTCTCTTAGTGAACAGAAAGTGATTTTCCATTCCCGAGTGACTATGGTGATTAATATCATGATGAAAAATGTGGAAGATTCACAGATAGGAAGTCCATTATGTCTCATTCATCTTGCCAAGTTAGCCCATCCAGAAGACAAGTGGATCTCAGAAAATGAGAGTGGATGGATTTTGACTCCTCTTGTACCTTTGCTCTCAGATAGGAATTTTATTTCCTGAACAAATTGTCACATCCATTAATACATAGTATATAGCAGTTGATCTGAAAAATTATATATTTCTCTACAGAAGAGGTTGACAAAGGTCAGATTCAGAGGCAAAGCCAGGAGCATAAATTCATTGTCATACCTCAGGAGCATATCAACCCCCTGTCCTTTGCCACTATTTTGGAAAACAATTCCACAGTATGTAACACTGGTCCTTCACATTGAAGACATTATGCTTATTAATCCTAGTGAGATAGAAATGGCAACTACTGTAGAATTTATTGGGAAGATATTTACATTTAAAAAAAAAGGTAAAATTAAATTCAGTAAATATTTTAGAGCCTCTGTTAAATTGTAGTGTTCCAATGGTGGGGTACTATAGAGATACTTATGAAATAAAAAATCAGTTGTTTGTTATATGCAACAAAATTTATTTCAATTTTGAAAGTATTTTATAAATATCCAGAATCATTTATCAAATTTTTTAGATTAATTCCATTTAAAAATAATCTGTTCAGAAAAAATATATTTTCCAGCAATTATAAGTGACCATTGACTTAACTTGAACATAATACTTTTTAAGACTCATATAGAATACAGTTCCCTACTAAAAATTAGAAATTTTAGAAACAGTTGGGAATCTTAGAAATTAATTGAATAAATCTCCATATATACACTCAGCTCTTCAGAGACGTGAATGATTAAACATCATTCAAGGTGTTGTTCTGAGACAAATTTTTTTTTATCATTATTCCAATATATATATAATGATATTTTCTAACTTTTGTGTGAATATTTGAGTGTATCTTCACCCTGAAATTATAAAGGTATGAAGGCTGTCCTCAAATGTTCTTCTTTGTAGCACATAATACTTCATTTGTTCTATTTTATCCAGAGAAATTCCAACATAACAATTTAAAACATGAATATGATTTACATCAATAACTGTTACTTTGGAAATTGTTACATTTTCCTCTATCAAACATACTAAGCATTAAAACAAAATTACTCCTTGTGCATAATAGTGAGCTCTTGTAATTTCTGAGGACATAACCTTAGAGAGATTTAATGATGTGTTCTTTTGGAGATCTGTTTGACCTCGAGTATTCTAGTCTTCATTTTTTGCATTTAGATTTCATTATTTCATTTTCATAATATTTTTATTGATTATTCAGGTATGTTACATCATGAACCCCAGTCAGACTCACCCATCCTCCCATGTCCATCTCCCATTCTTGCAACTTCTTGCACAGAAAGAAAGTAGAAGAGGATGAATTGAAGAAGACAGAAAAGGAAGAACAGGATAAAGAAGTAGAAGAAAAGAAGGAGGAGGAGGAGAAAGAAGAAGGAGAAGGAGAAGAAGAAACACCCAGTTTGTGTTGCCCATATACTCACCAGAGCACGATCATACTAGCATCAGCCAGCACCTACTACTCCACCTTAAGCTCTCAATTGTGTAGAACTACACTTCAGTGTCCTTATCACAAATTTTAGAATTTTCTTTTTTTTTTTTTTTTTTTTTTTTTTTTTTTTTTTTTTTTTTTTTTTTTTTTT
>LR749608.1:2664336-2689447 GCA_902729485.2 Mus minutoides | reverse complement strand
AAAGTACCCAAGGAGCTGAAGGGGTCTTCAACCCTCTAGGTGGAAGAATAACCATGAACTAACTAGTACCGCCTGAGCTCATGTCTCTAGCTGCATATATAGAAGAGGATGGCCTAGTTGGCCATCAGTGGGAAGAAAGGCCCCTTGGTCATGCAGACTTTATATGCCCCAATACAGGGGAACGCCAGGGCCAAGAAGTGGGAGCGGATGGGTAGGGGAGCAGGTCCGGGAGGGGGGAGGGTATAGGGAACTTTCTGGATAACACTTGAAATGTAAATGAAGAAAATATCTTATAAAAGTTGAAAAAAAAAGTGATTCTTGAGCTTACTGACAGGAGCCTGGTATAGCTCTCTCTTGAGAGGCTCTACCAGTACCTGACAAATACAGAAGAAGATGCTCACAGCCATAGATGAGACTGAGCTCAGGGTCCCCAATGGAGGAGTTAGAGAAAAGACCCAAGGAGCTGAAGGGGTTTGCAGCCCTATAGGAAGAACAACAATATGAACTAACCAGTGCCCCCAGAGCTCCCTGGGACTAAACCACCAATCAAAGAAAACACATGGGGGCACTCATGGCTCTAGCTGTATATGTAGCACAGGATGGCCTAGTTGGTCATCAATGGGAGGAGATGCCCTTGTTCCTGTGAAGGTATCCCAGTATAGGGGGATGCCAGGACCAGGAAGTGGGTTGTTAAGCACAGGGAACAGGGAGAGGATAACGGGTTTTCTGAGGGAAAACCAGGAAAGGGGATAACATTTGAAATGTAAATAAAGAAAATATAAAAAAATATAAGGAAAGAAAAAAAAAGTGCTTCTTGAATCAATGGGACTCTAAGTTTCACTCTGTACCTATATTTACTTGAAAGACAAATTTAGGCATTGAATTTTGCCTTTATGTAACATAGTTTTTCCTTCCAAGATTGAAGCAAAATTTACATAAAGAGAAACATAATATATAAAACACTCATTTTTCAGAACATATGTGCATTTACAACCACAATATTACTAAAATATGAAACATGTCTATAGGACTCATTCCTTTGGATCACATTTCAATCTACACTCTCATAAATAGGCACTGCTCTGTTATCTCTTTCCTTAAAATGAATCTGTCAGTCTTTGAACCTCAAATACATAGAGACACACACTTGCATATTTCCATATCTCACCAGAGACTATGAAAGCTGAAAGATCCTGGGCAGATGTCATACAGACTCTAAGAGAACACAAATGCTAGCCCAGGCTACCATATCTAGCAAAATTCTCACTTACCATATATGTAGGAACCAAGATATTCCATGAGAAAACCAAATTTACACAGTGTCTTTCCACAAATCCACTAATTCACAGGATAATAAATGGAAAACTCCAACACAAGGAGGGAAACCACACCCTAGAAAAAGCAAGAAAATAATCTTTTAACAAACCCAAAAGAAGATAGCTACATAAACAGGATTCACCTCTAACAACAAAAATAACAGGGAGTAACCACAACTTTTCCTGTATATCTCTTAATATAAGTGGACTCAATTCCCCAATAAAAAGAACTAGATTGCTGGACGGTGGTGGTGCACACCTTTAATCCCAGCACTTGGGAGGCAGAGGTAGGCAGATTTCTGAGTTTGAGGCCAGCCTGGTCTACAGAGTGAGATCCAGGACCGTCAGTACTATACAGAGAAACCCTGTCACGAAAAACCAACCAACCAACCAACCAACCAACCAAACAACCAACAAAACAAACAAACAAAAAAACTAGAAGAGTGGACACATAAACAGGATCCAACATTTTCTTGCATATAGGAAACCCACTTCAGTGACAAAGACAGATATTACCTCACTGTAAAAGGATGGAAAACAAATTTTCCAAGCAAACTGTCCTAAGAAACCAGCAGGAGTACCCATTCTAATATCGAATAAAATTGACTTTCAACCTAAAATTATCAAAAATGATAAGGAAAGACACTTCATACTCATCAAAGGTAAAAATCTACCAAGATGAACTCTCAATTCTGAATATCTATGCTCAAAATGCAAGGGCACCCAGATTAAAAAAAAAAAAAAAAACTTTACTAAAGCTCAAAGAACACATTGCACCTCACACAATAATATTAGGAGGCTTCAACACCTCACTCCCAACAATGGACAGCCCGTGGAAACAGAAAATAAACAGAGACACAGTGAAATTTACAGAAGTTATAAACAAAATGGACTTAACAGGTATCTATAGAATATTTTATCTTAAAACAAAAGAATATACATTCTTCTCAGAAACTTATGGTACCTTTTTACAAAATTGACAATATAATTGGTCACAAAATAGGCCTCAACAGATACAAGAAGTTTGAAATTATCCCATGCATCCTATCAGATCATCCCAGACTAAGACTGGTCTTCATTAAGAATAAAAATAATAGAAAGCCAACATTGATGTGGAAGCTGAAATCAACACTCTACTCAAGGATAACTTGGTAGAAGAAGAATAAAGAAAGGAATTAAAGACTTTTTAGAATTTATTGAAAATGAAGCCACAACATATCCACACTTATGGGACACAATGAAAGCAGTGCTAAGAGGAAAACTAGTCACTCTGAGTGCCTCCAAAAAGAAACTGGAGAGAGCATACACTAGCAGCTTGATAGCACATCTGGCAGCACTGGAACAAAAAGAAGCAAATTCAACCAAGAGGAGTAGAAGGCAGGAAATAATCAAACTCAGGGCTGAAATTAAACAAGTGGAAACAAAAAGAACTATACAGAGTCAACCAAACCAGGAGCTGGTTCTTTGAGAAAATCCACAATCTAGATAAACCCTTAACAAAACTAACCAGATGGCACAGAGTGAATATCCAAATCAACAAAATCAGAAATGAAAAGGAAGACATATGCCCCAGTACAGGGGAATGCCAGGGCAAGGAAGCAGGAGTGGATGGATTTGGGAGGAGGACTTGGGGAGGGTATAAGAGGCTTTAGGGATAGCATTTGAAATGCAAAGGAAGAAAATATCTAATAAATAGATAAATAAATAAATAAATAAATAAATAAGTAAATAAATAAGGGAGACATAATAACAGAAATTGAGGAAATCCAAAAAATAATCAGATCCTACTACAAAGGCCTATAAACAACAGAATGGGAAAATCTAAATAAAATGGACAATATTCTAGACAGATACCAGGCAGCAAAGTCAAATCAGAATCAGATAAAAGATCTAAACAGTTTCATAATCCCTAAAGAAATAAAGCAGTCATTAATAGTCTCACAACCAAAAAAAAACCAAACAAACAAACAAACAAAAAAAGCCCAGGAAAAAAAAAAAAAAAAAAGCCCAGGATAAGATGGGTTTAGAGCAGAGCAGAGTTCTATCAGACATTCAAAGAAGACCTAATACCAATACTCTTTATATTAGTCCACAAAATAGGAACAGAAAGAGCACTACCCAATTCAGTCTATGAAGCTGCAATTACTCTGATACCTAAACCACACAAAGATGCAACATAGAAAGAAAATTTCAGACCAAAAACACTGAATAAAATTTTCGCAAACCAAATCCAAGAATACACACACAAAAATGATCATCCATCATGATCAAGTAGGCTTTATCTCAGAAATGTAGGGATGGTTCAGTATACGGAAATCCATCAATGTAATCCACTATATAAATAAACTAAAAAAAATTAAAAAAAAAACAAAAAACAAATGATCATTGCATTAGATGCTGAGAAAGCATTTGAAAAAATCCAACATGATAAAAGTTTTGGAAAGATCAGGAAATCAAGGCCCATAGTAAAAGCAATATACAGCAAAACAGTAGCCAATGTCAAACTAAATGGAGAGAAACTCTCCCTACCTATTCAATATAGTACTTGAAGTCCTAGTCAGAGCAATTCAACAACAAAAGGGTGCCAAAAGGGTATAAATTGGAAAGGAAGAAGTCAAAATATCACTACTTGCAGATGATATGATAGTATACTTGAGTTACCCCAAAAATTTCACCAGAGAACTCCTTAATCTAAAAAACAAAACAAAACAAAACAAACAAACAAACAAAAATCTTTAGCACAGTAGCTGGATATAAAATTAACTCAAACAAATCAGTGGCCTTTCTCCACACAAAGGATAAACAGTCTAAGAAAGGAATTAGGGAAACAACACCCTTCAGAATAATCACAAATACTATAAAATACCTTGGTGTGACTCTAACTAAGGAAGTGAAAGATCTGTATGATAAGAACTTCAAGTCTCCTCTTACTCTCTTGCCTCCCTTGTTCTCTTACTCTCCTGACCCCTTGCTCCCCCTCTGCTCCCCATTCCCTTCCCCCTTTCTCCACCTGGCCATGGCTGGCCTCTACTTCTCTACTCTCTCCCTCTCTCTGCCTCTGCTACCCTATTAACTCCCCTCCCCATGTCCTGAATAAACTCTATTCTATAAAAATAGAAAAAAAGAACTTCAAGTCTCTGAAGACAGAAATTGAAGAAGATCTCAGAAAATGGAAAGATATCCCATGCTTATGGATTGGCAGTATTCTTAAAGTAAAAATAGTCATCTTGCCAAAACCAATCTACAGATTCAATGCAATCCCCATCAAAATCCCAGATCAATTCTTCATTGATTTAGAAAGAACAATTTCAAAATTCTTTGGGAATAATAAAAAACACAGAATAGTGAAACCATTCTTTTTTTCATTTTTTATTAGATATTTTCTTAATTTACATTTCAAATGCTATCCCGAAAGTTCCCTCCCCCCTTAAAAGAACCTTTGTGAGGAATCACCATCTCTGACCTAAAGCTGTATTACAAAACAATTGTAATAATAAATGCATGGTATTGGTACACTGGCAGACAGGTAGATCAATGGAATAGAATTGAAGACCCAGAAATGAACCCACACACCTATGGTCACTTGATCTTTGACAAGGGAGCTAAAACCATCCAGTGGAAAAAAGGACATCATTTTCAACAAATGGTGCTGGTTCCACTGTTGGTCAACATGTAGAACAATGCAAATTGATCCTTTTTTATATCCTTGTAAGAAGCTCAAGACCAAGTGGATGAATAACCTCCAAATAAAACCAGATACACTGAAACTAATAGAAGTAAAAGTGGGGGAAAATCCTCGAGCACATGTGCACAGGGGAAAATTTCCTGAACAGAGCACCAATGGCTCATGACCTAAGATCAAGAATTGACAAAAGGAACCAAATAGAATTGCAAATCTTCTTTAAGGCAAAGGACACTGTCAATAGGATAAAACAGCAACCAACAGATTGAGAAAAGACCTTTACAAAGCCTACATCCAATAAGGGCTGAAATCTAATATATACAAAGAAATCAAGAAGTAAGACTCCAGAGAAACAAATAACTCTATTAAAAATGTGGTACAGAGCTAAACAGAATTCTCAAGTGAGGAATACCGAAGGGCTGAGAAGCACTTGAAAAAATGTTCAGCATCCTTAATCATCAGGGAAATGCAAATCAAAACAACCCAGATATTCCACCTCACACCAGTCAGAATGGCTAAGATCAAAAATTCATGTGACAGCAGATGCTGGCAAGGATGTGGAGAAAGAGGAACACTCCTTCATTGTTGATGGGATTGCAAGCTGGTAAAACCATTCTGGAAATCAGTATGGTGGTTCCTCAGAAAATTGGACATAGTACTACCAGAAGATCCAGCAATTCCTCTACAGGGCATATACCCAGAAGATGTCCCAACTTGTAATAAGGACACATGTTCCACTATGTTCATAGCAGTTTTATTTATAATAGCCAGAAGTTAGAAAGAACCAAGATGTCCCTCAACAGAGGAATGGATACAGAAAATATGGTACATTTATACAATGGAGTACTACTTAGCTATTAAAAACAATGAAATTATGAAATTTTTAGGCAAATGGATGGAACTAGAAAATATCATCCTGAGTGAGTTAAAACAATCATAAAAGAACACACATGGTATGCACTCACTGATAAGTGGATATTAGCCTAGAAGTTCAGAATATCATAGATACAATTCACAGACCACATGAAGCTCAAGAAGAAGGAAGATCAAAGAGTAGATACTTCGGTCCTTCTTAGAAGGGGGAACAAATACCCATGGGAGGAGATACATAGACAAAGTCCGGAGCAGAAACTGAAGGAAAGGCTATCCAGACACTGTCCCACCTGGGGATGCATCCCATACACAGTTCCCAAACCCAGACACTATTGTGGATGCCAACAAGTGCTTATTGATAGGAACCTGATATAACTGTCTCCTGAGTGGCTCTGCCATTGCCTGACAATTAAAGAAGTGGATGCTCACAGCTATCCATTGGACTGAGCTCAGGGTCTCCAATAGAGGAGCTAAAGAAAGGACCCAAGTAGCTGAAGGGGTTGGTAGCCCCATAGGATCAACAACAATATGAATCAACCAGTACCCCCAGAGCTCCCAGGGACTAAATGACCAACCAAAAAATACACATAGAGGGACTGAAAACTCCAGCTGCATATGTAGCAGAAAATTGTCTTGTGGGGCATCGGTGAGAGGGGAGACCCTTATTCTTGTGAAGGCTCTATGTCCTAGTGTAGGGTAAAATCAGAACAGGGAAGCAGAAGTGGGTGGGTTAGTGAGCTGGGTGGAGGGGGGAATGAGATAGTGGGGTTTTGAGATGGGAAATGAGGAAAGGGGATAATATTCGAAATGTGAATAAAGAAAATATCTAATAAGAAAAAATAAAAAATAGAGTAAAAAATTCCTTTTTATTTAAAAAAATAAAAGGGACAATTGAAACTACACCCATTGACATACATTTCTTTTTATCTTGTTTAATAATGCTCTAAGTTTCATATCAGTAGTAGATGCTCATGTTTATATATTTTAAAAGAAATTGGAATGAATGGGAGTCTGATGTAATATAATACATAACATGAAATAAAATAACAAAAGCAGTTTCACAATAAGAAAACAAAGCCCAACAACAGAGCACTTGCACAAAATCAAAGACCAAACATGATCACACACAACTTTAGTCACTTTAAATTTAACAAAGTTTCTAAAAACATAAGTTGGAGAAAAGAAATCTTCCACAAATGCTAGGAAAGCTTGATGTTCACATGCTAAAGAGTGAAATTAAAACCCTATGCATCACCTTGCTCAGACAATAACTTCAGATGGGTCAAAGACCTAAATATAAAGCCTGAAATAATGACACTGCCAGAAGAAAACATATGCAGTACCCTCCATGGAATAGGTGTGGGAAATGAATTTCTGAATAAGGACTCCATCTGCCCAAGAATTAAAGCCAACAGTTGACAATTGGGATTTCNAAATTAAAACCCTATGCATCACCTTGCTCAGACAATAACTTCAGATGGGTCAAAGACCTAAATATAAAGCCTGAAATAATGACACTGCCAGAAGAAAACATATGCAGTACCCTCCATGGAATAGGTGTGGGAAATGAATTTCTGAATAAGGACTCCATCTGCCCAAGAATTAAAGCCAACAGTTGACAATTGGGATTTCTTGAGAGTTAAGAGATTCTGCACAACGGAAGAAACAATCTGTTGAAATGAATGCCCGTAATATGGGGGGAAATTTTATATGTGACAGAGGGTTAATATTAGAATGCATAAAGAACTCAAAAAAACAAAGAATCAAAAGAATCAAAGACAATAACAACAACCATACAACACACACACACACACACACACACACACACACACACACACACACACACACACGGACGGGGATTGTTAGAAAGCCCTGGCCCATGAATCCAAATTTGTCTTGCAGCCTTTGTAGGTTGTTTTGTATGGTTTACAAGCTTCAATTGTTAAAAAAAAAAAAAATCAAAGAATCATGGGGCTTAAACATATCGTAGTGATAGAGTTCTTGTTTAACATGTATTAGGCTCTGGGGTTAGACCACAGCACCAGAAGAAAATAATACATGCTTAGCTCACTGAAGTGGAGCATAGATACCTGAAATCCCAGCAGTTGGCATGTAGAGGTAGTAGGATCATGAGTTCAATGCCTATCTTAGCTACATAATGAGTTAAAGGCATGTACTACATGATAGCTGGCTGAAAACAACTACGATCATCACACTACCTCTACTGCCTGACTGCCACCATCCTTGGACTGCAACACTTCTATTACCACTACCTCCATCACGGCCTCTACCACTACCACAGCTACCTTCATTGCCACCACCACCATCACCACTGCCACCACTGTCACCACTACCACCACCCACTGTGACCATCTCCACCACTTCCAGAGCTAACATTATTACCTCCAGTGCCACCAACACCTCCATGTCACTACCACCTCCAAAGACACCACCACTGCCATTGCCATAGCTACTGCCACCACCAACTCCACCACCTCCACTACCAACTCTATAGCTGCTGCTGCCACCACCACCACTAACTACCACCTCCCTTCATCATCTCAAAAACAAAGAGAATATAACAATGGAACCAGACAATTTGGAGAATCTAAAATGTTCTGTGTCCCCTTTACAACCAATTCACCTACTTCTGTTTTATATTATTATTTATTGCTATCAATATATTATATATATATATATATTGCTATCAATATATGATTATATATATATAAATAATTCTATATGGCAATGGTATAACTCTTAATTTAATGGTTATATCAATTGAAAGATGTCCTCATGTTTATAATGTTCAATACTTTTCATTCCATTCTGGTAACCTATTTCTGTCTCTTCAGTTTTGTTCAACTTGAAGAAGATATTTATTTCCCCTAAGGAAATTCTGTTGAGAAAAAAAAAATGTTTCTTCAATTTTTTGTCATTTAGAGCTGTGTTTACTTGGTTTTTTGGCTTGAAGAATATTGTCTTTAGAGAAAATTGGGTTGGTGGTATTTTTTTTCTTCAGAATTTAAGGATATTTTTCTATATATTTTGTGCCCTCAATTCTTTAAATCAGAATTTAATTTTTGAGGTTATATAATATAATCTCATCATTTCTCCCTTCCATTTCCTTCTACTTACCTTTCCCACATACCTTCTTTTCTCTGACTTAAATCCATGTCCTCTTTCTCTTTAAAGGTTATAAATATATTGGTCCCAGCAGGTATGACCCAAGATTCCAAAGTCAAGAAAAAAACACCACAGTCCTACCCAACTATGATTTCTATCAACCACAACAATGACCAAAATGCACAACAACACTTAGGGTACAATGGTGGCACATATATTAGTGGTAATGAACAGCTATCTATTGTGGTAGTTTGGTTTGCTCAACAAGACAGAAATTACTCTTGGTACTAGAAAATTAGCCAAAACTTCCAGGCTAGTGAGGCTATGACTCTTGACAGAGAACCTACAACTGACACTTTATTAAATCAGCAAAATTTCTAACTACAGTGCCAATATTTATGCTTATAATCACAGGTAATGTGCTCTATATTTTTATCAAAATTTGACCATTAGTCCAATTATTTTTTTAAAGTATGTGGTCATTTGCTTCCAGTTTTCATCTCTACCTGTAGCAGATCCTCTGCCATAGGACTCCATACCCAAATAGTGACAAGAGGGAGCAAGCAACCCAGGAGTGCAGACAGGACTGTGAGTACAAGTAGGTCCACCACTGCTGCTCAGAGGAACCCTCAAGGAACCCCCAAGACACAGGAACCAAGGGACTGTGTGGGATTGGAGTCTTCGGGTGTCCTTCTGCACCCCGAGGTGATCCTGTGCCACAGAACTACATATACAAATACCTCCAGGAAAGAGCTGGTCTCTCAAGGGTGCCTACACACATGTGAACACAGGTAAGACCACCACTTTTCTTCAAATCCCTGGTTAAGAGGTTTATTCACAGAGACATCATGACACAGGAACTAAGGATCAGCTGGGGATAGGATACTTCTAGTCTCTGGCTGCACCCCAGAGCTAACCCTGTACCACAGTTCTCCATACACAAGTTCTTCCCAAAGAGAACTGGTCTCCCAGGAGTATTGACACCCAGACTTGCAGGAGGGATAAGCCAAAGTGAGAGACAGCAAGACCAGCTAACACCAGAGATAACCAGATGGCAAAAGACAAGCACAAGAACATAAGTAACAGAAACCAAGACTACTTGGAATCATCATAACCCAGTTCTCCCACCAGAGTGAACCCTAGTTAGCCCAACATACCAGAAAAGTAAGACTGATTTAAAATCATATCTCATGATGATGATGATGGATGAATTTAAGGACATTAATAACTCCCTTAAAGAAATACAAGGTCGTTTTGATTTGCATTTCCCTGATGATTAAAGATGTTGAACATTTTTTCAGGTGCTTCTCAGTGATTCGGTATTCCTCAGATGAGAATTCTTTGTTTAGCTCTATACCCCATTTATTATTTATTTATTTATTTATTATTAGATATTTTCTTCATTTACATTTAAAATGCTATCTCCAAAGTGCCCTATACAGTCCCCCTACACTGGCCCCCAAACCACCCACTCCCTCTTCCTGGACCTGGCATTCCCCTGTACTGGGGCCTATGATCTTCGCAATACCAATGACCTCTCCTCCCACTTATGGCCTACTGGGCCATCCTCTACTACATATACAATTAGAGACACTAGCTCTTGGGGGTACTGGTTAGTTATACCTTTGTTAATCCTATAGGGTTGCAGACCCCTTTAGCACCTTGGAATACTTTCTCTAGCTCCTACATTAGGGGCCCTATGTTCCATCCAATAGATGACTGTGAGCATCCAATTCTGTATTTGTCAGGCATTAGCATAGACTCACAAAAGAAAGCTATGTCAGAGTCCTGTCAGCAAAATCTTTCTGACATATGCAATAGTGTCTGGGTTAGGTGGATGTATATGGGATGGATCCCTGGGTGGGACAGTCTCTGTATGGTCTTTCCTTCTATCTTAGCTCAGAAGTTCGTTTCTGTAACTCCTTCCATGGATATTTCATTCCCCATTCAAAGAAGGAGCAAAATAGCCACATTTTGTTCTTCCTTATTCTTGAGTTTCATGTGTTTTGCAAATTGAATCTTGGATATTCTAAGTTTCTGGTGTAATATCCGCTTATCAGTGAGTTCATACATGTGTGTTCTCTTGTGACTGGGTTACCTCACTCAGGATGATATCCACCAGATCCATCCATTTGCCTAAGAATTTCATGAATTCATTGTTTTTAATACCTGAGTAGTACTCAATTGTGATAATGTACCACATTTTCTGTATACATTCCTCTGTTGAGGGACACCTGTGTTCTTTCCAGCTTCTGGCTATTATAAGTAATGCTGCTATGAACATAGTGAAGCATGTGTCCTTATTACAAGTTGGAACATCTTCTGGGTATATGCCCAGTAGAGGAATTGCAGGATCTTCTAGTAGTACTATGTCCAATTTTCTGAGGAACCACCAGACTGATTTCCAGAGTGGTTGTACCAGCTTTCAATCCCTCCAGCAGTGGGGGAGTGTTCCTCTTTCTCCACATCCTCACCAGCATCTGCTGGAACATGAATTTTTGATCTTAGCCATTCTGCCTGGTGTGAGGTTGGAATCTCAGGGTTGCTTTGATTTCAATTTCCCTGATTATTAAGGATGTTGAATATTTTTTTCAGGTGCTTCCCAGCCATTTGGCATTCATTAGTTGAGAATTCTTTGTTTAGCTCTGTACCCCATTTTTAATAGGGTTATTTTATTTTCTGGAGTCCATCTTCTTGAGTTCATTATATATATTGGATATTAGTCCCCTCTTTGATTTAGGATTGGTAAAGATCCTTTCCCCAATCTGTTGGTGGCCTTTTTGTCTTATTGACAGTGTCTTTTGCCTTACAGAAGCTTTGCAATTTTATGAGGTCCAATTTGTCAATTGTAGATCTCACAGCACAAGCCATTGCAGTTCTGTTTAGGAATTTTCCCCCTGTATCCATACCTTCTAGGCTTTTCCCCACTTTTTCCTCTGTAAGTTTTAGTGTTTCAGGTGACAACAGATGCTGGCAAGGATGTGGAGAAAGAGGAACACTCCCCCAATGCTGGAAGGATTGTAAGCTGGTACAACCACTCTGGAAATCAGTCTGGTAGTTCCTCAGAAAATTGGACATAGTACTACTAGAAGATACAGCAATTCCTCTACTGGGCATATACCCAGAAGATGTTCCAACTTGTAATAAGGACACATGTTCCAGTATGTTCATAACAGCCTTATTTATAATAGCCAGAAGCTGGAAAGAACCCAGATGTCCCTCAACAGAGGAATGTTCCAGTATGTTCATAGCAGCCTTATTTATAATAGCCAGAAGCTATTCACACCAAAGTGTGAATGCTTCAGTACTTCATAAAAGGGGGAAAATATTCACAGGACATTGTTGTGGATATGAGGAAGTTTTTGGTGACAGGCACCTTATAGGGCTGTTTCCTGAGAGGCTCTTCCAGAGCCTGACAAAAACAGAGCATAATGTTCACATCCAACCATTGGACTGAGCACGGATTCCCAGTTGGAAAAGTTACAGAAGGGACTGAATGAGTTGAGGGGCTTTGCAGGCCCATGGGAAGAGCACCAGTGTCAACAGGCAGACACCTCCCACTGGAGTTCCCAGAGACTGGTTCACCAACCAAATAGTACACATGGAAGGACCCATGGCTCCCACTGCATATGTAGCAGAGGATAGACTTGTTGGACATCAGTGGGAGGAATAGCCTTTGTGCCTGAGGGTGTTTGATGCCACAGAGTGGGGGAATGCCAGGGCTGGAAGGTAGGAGTGGGTAGATGGGATAGGAGGTTTCCAGAGGAAAGACCTGGAAAGGGAATAACATTTGAAATGCAAATAAAGAAAATATCCAATGAATGGAAAAAATAAAAATAAATAAATGATATTTCCTATTTCTTAATGTGTTAGATGATTTTGGATCACAGCACATATATTACAAATAGTGAACCATGGAGGAAGTGAACTTAATTTTCAATCATGAATGCTTATTTTGTTATAGCTGATAATTGTCTGGCTTGGCCTCAAAGTACAAATGATAATTTTGGGATGCACTCTACCACCTTATTTCATATTTTTCATATTTGACTGAACTTCTTTGAAACTTTCGTGGTTCTGCATCAGACAAGTATGTGCTCAGACATAATCTAGGAAATCATTTCCTTTCTATCATCTTTCCAGCATATGCCATCTTAACAGTATGGAAGTTTTCTATGTTTATGCATGGCTTTGAGTAAAAAAAAAAAACCATGAAAATAGGAATGTATGCTATAAACATTGTTCTTCTAAGTATGGCTCTTCTCCAAATTATGATTAGTTTCCTCCACAGGATTTCCTTATAGCATCATTTAAAAATTTTGGTACAGTGTTGGTCTAACAAGATTTTAGTCAGCTATTCCCAGAATCAGTAATTACCTCTCTAAGTTTTTTCATAACCTATAAAACACAGAGTAGTTTTAATCAATTTATTAATATTTTCAAAGAAATGTTTAGTTTTATTCATTTACTCTTTCATAATTCTTTTCTGTCTGTTCTCATTTATGTTAATTCCTTACTTTTACTTACCCTGTATTTAATCTATTTATCTTTCCTAGATCTTTGAAAATGAATGTTACATAATTAATTTTACACTTATTTGAAATCTTTTCTCTGTAAGTTATAAATATCCCTTGAGACACTGCTTTAGATTTATACCTTGAACATTTGTGTTGTATATGGATTTTTGTTAAGTATGGGCTCGAATGTTTTCTGCAATCTTTCCTTATCTGTGTGTAATTTAATATGTATCCTTCAGTTTCTGAATACAAGGAGACATTGGAAGATATCTACTATACTTGATTTCTAATTTATTTCCTTTGTGACCACAAAATACATTTTTAAGACTTCAATAGTTGACATTTATTAACGTGTTTTTATAGACCAGTAGAATTTCATAATTTTGAATTCAGTCAATGTGACTGACAATGACATAAAACTCTTAATTTTTTCTATGTGATTTAGTTTTTAATACGCTGTCTCCAAACTTATTAACTGCTTAATATCATATCCATGTAATGAAGTTTTATTTTAAATATACATTTTATTCTCATTGTTTCTGTTAGATTCCATGTAATTGGATGTCTATTATGACTTCTATTGCTCCACATACTTAACTGCCATTTTATGTCTTTGAACATATTCAAGCATCACCCAGTAACTTGCAGCATTATTGTCCCTATTTCTACTCATTTTTCTTATGTTTTCTTGAGCAATTTTTCTGTTTATTCATGTCTTATAATAGTTAATTTTAGTGAATCCTCTGTTGGCAATTCATGGAGATTACAGATTTTCTTATTTTCATAAGAGTATTTTTGGATATGCTCCAATATATGACACATGCCCCGCTATGTTTACAGCGGCCTTATTTATAATAGCCAGAAGCTGGAAGCATCACAGATGTCCCTGAACAGAAGAATGGATACAGAAAATGTGGTACATTTACATAATAGAGTGCTACTCAGCAATTAAAAATCAATGACTTCATGAAATTCACAGGTAAATGGATGGAACTAGAAAATATCATCCTGCGTGAGGTAACTTAGACACAGCAGACCACACATTGTATGTGTAAATGGATATGAGCCCAAAAGGTCAGAATACCTACAATATAACTCACAAACCATATGGAGCTTAAGAATAAGGAAGACCAAAGTGTAGATGCTTCAATCCTACATAGAAGAGGGAACAAAATAATCACAGGAGGTAGAAGGAGGGAGGAACCTAGGAGGGAGAGAGGAGGGTAAGGGAAAAAAGGGGAACAGGATCAGGTATTGGAAGGGAAAGGAGAGAAATACAGAGGTTCAGGAAATTAGAAAAACATGTAGCACTGGGGAATGGGGAACAGGGACTACCCAATAGAAAGTCCTAGACTTCAGGGAAGCAAGATGCTTCCAGGACCCAAAAGTGGTGTCTTTAGTTGAAATCGCCAACAAAGGGGAGATAGAACCTGTAGAGACCACTTCCAGTACCTAGGCATAGCGCCCAGTTGAGAGATGAAGCCACCCACTCATATAAAAATTTTTAACCCAGAGATGTTCCTGTCCAAAGGACAATGACAAAAATGAAACAAAGACTAAAGGAAAGAGCATCCAGAGACTGCCCCACCTGTCTACCATGTGTAGACACCAAACCTTGACATTATTGCCGATGCCAAGAAACACTTGCTGACAGGAGCCTGATATGGCTGTTCCCTGAGATGTTGTACCAGCACATGACCAATACAGATGCAGATACTCACAACCAACCATCAGAATGAGCCCGGGATCCCAATGGAAGAGCTAAGGGAAGGACTGAAGGAGCTGAAGGGGATTGCAACTCCATAGGAAGAACAATATTAACTAACCTGACCACCCATTGGTCCCAGAGAATAAACCGCAAACCAAAGGGTATATCTGGAGGGACTCATGGCTCCAGATACATATGTAGCTGAGGATGGCATTACCTGACATCAATGGGAGGGGAGGCCCTTGTTCCTGTGAAAGCCTGATGCCCCAGTGTAGGGGAATATTAGAGTGGTGAGGGCCAAGTGAGTGAGTGGGTCGAGGAGCACCCTCAGAGAGGCAAAGGGCAAAGGGGAGAGGGGGTATGGGATAGAGGGTTTGTTAGAAGGTAACTGAGAAGGGGGATATCATTTAAAATTTTAAATGAATAAAACCATTAATAAAAATTTTATTCTAAGAAAAGAATAATACCTTTTAAAAAGTATTTTTATTTTCATTCTATCTGGTTTTTTAAACATATTACTTTGAGGTTTTGGTGCCCAGATTTTATGGTTTCTTATATGTCTATTATAATTTTAATCATAATGTGATTTTTTATATACTTCTTGTTCCTAAGATTCAGTTAAAAGCATAAAATATTTACCAATGTCATCCAAATTGGTAGAATGTATAGCCACCGTTTCTATCTTGCTATGATGATGCACCACTAAGTTCTCTTCCAGTTTACAGCCTTATTTCTTCTTCCTCCTCCTCCATTTCTCTGTCTCCTCCTCTTCCTCCTCCTCCTTCTTTTTATTCTTATTCTGCTTCTACAAGATAAAACCTGTAAGCCTCTACAGTGGTCTCTGACTGCCTGCACAATCTGTCTCTTGTTCTTTCCTGAGTGCACCCATTTTTTGTTCACATGTCTATAGTTATACTGGCCTTCCTCATATTTTATCATATATTTTTCATTCTTTTTCTACTATGGCCTTTTCCTGGAGGACGATATTTATAGATTTTTCTCCTTGTTAGCTAGATTTCAAGCTCTCAGATCTTTCTGGATCAGTGCACTCAAAATTAAACCCCATATCTTGCCATTCTTTACACTTATGATTTTTTACTTTCATGTGTGTCTTCTTTTTTACCCTTTACTATTTTATTATTTTGTATATAAACATAAAAAACATATAAAATCAAATTTATTGGATTCAATCTTGAGTGATATGTAGATTTCATCGAAGAGAAGTATTGGTTCTCAATTAAATCGCAATTCAGGGATTCAAGGTAGTATTCCGTTTTCATCAGCACCCAATGCAATGGAACTACAGAATCAGCAATGTGGCACCAGGTCCAGGGAAGGCTTTCTTCCCTATTGAAACTAGACTCCTAGCACCTTTTCTATTTCCCTCTCCTCCCAAAGAATGCAGCCCATCCACTCTAAGTCCATCTAAATGTGGTCAAAACACAAAGGTTGTAACAGATACCAACAATTTTCAAGACTCAGGAAAGTCTTTTGTCTTTCTGATTTTGTAGGTGGCACTATATGTTACAGATTCAAGCCAATATGATCTGTTAAAGAAATTTCAAGTACCTAAAAACAGGTTATACTTTGCCAAAATCCTAAATTGGGTTTTCCTTCTAGACATATGTGTGTTTTAAATTGATTCCTTCCTTCACCCACTCCAACTCCCCATATATCCTCTTCCCATGCTATCTTCAATTCATGGTCTAATTTCTATAATCATTATTGTTTATATATTATATATAAATGAATAACTACATAAATACAACGTACAATGTCCATGTTGCTCAGGGGCATATATATTTTTAGTGTTGACCACTTAGAATTCAATCATCTGTCATGGCATTTGTCCCTGGAGATAACTGATTATTTTTTACCATTAGCCATTAAGTGCTTGCAGCACTTTACCTAGGGGTGATGGCCTTGTGTGTAAAAGTATAGTCTGAAGCCCCATGGGAGGAACATCAATATGAACTAACCAATATCCCCAGAGCTCCTTGGAACTATACCACCAATCAAAGAAAACACATGTTGGAACTTGTGGCTCTAGCTGTATATGTAGCAGAGGATGGCCTAGTCAGTCATCAATGGGAGGAGAAGCCCTTGGTCCCGTGAAGGCTCTATGCCCCAGTATAAGAGAATGCCAGAGCCAGGAATAGGAGTGGGTAGGCTGGGGAGCAGGGGAAAAGGGAGGGGATAGTGGATTTTTGGAGGGGAAACTAGGAAAGGGGATAACATTTGAAATGTAAATAAAGAAAATATCTAATAAAAAATTTAAAAATAAAAATAAAAGTATAGCCTTTTCTGGCTATACAGTTTTGATAACCTTTCTTAAATTTTGACTTGAAGAGAGGCCCCTTGGTCTAGCAAACTTTATATGCCCCAGTACAGGGGAACACCAGGGCCAAGAAGTGGGAGTGGATGGGTAGGGGAGTAGGGTGGGGGATGGGGGAGGGTATAGGGGACTTTTGTGATAGTATTTGAAATGTACATGAAGAAAATAATTAAAAATTTAAAAAATTTTTGACTTAATTTTATGCTTTATATCCATCCTGATAAGTTTCATGAGTATAAAGAAAATCCTTTATATTTCTCAAAAGCCTAAAACAGTACACTATCTATATCTATATATCTAACACTCTATAGTTATATAAAGTGAAAGAATCCACTCTCTATACCTACACATCATTACACAGAATAAATATAGATATGGAAATGGATGTGGATATGGAAATAGGTGTGAGTGTAGATAAAGATCCAGATATGGACATGGAACTGGAATGAGGTATGGGTATGGATACACGTATAGATAAAGAAATAGAGATAGACATAGATATAGATAAGGATGACATAGATATAAATGTATAGATATGGAATATATAGTATAGGCATAGCCATAGATATACATAGTGGATTCCCTCACCTTCTCTAGGTATGTGTCTACTAATACAGGCAAATAACTTTGTGTTTGTGCTTAGTGGTTATGGCTGAGTGAATGAGCAAGCAGCTGAGGCACTTCATCTTCTTCTTCTTTAAAGATGCCCAGTTCTTTTATTCTTTTGGATTTGTCTCATTCTTCTCCCTTCATTCTACTCTACTCATTTTCTCCAACTTCAAACTTTTATTAGCATGTAATGTGACATATTCAAACTCAGGTTACCTAATTCTTCTTTGAGAACACTTAACTTGTAATCCTATCCAAAATATCCACCCATTACTCTTTATTTCTTTTTTTATTTCCTTCAAGGGTGCTTTAAATGTCCTTTCAAATATTTTGTTTTTATATTTAATAATATATTTAACATCTGTGTATATTAAAATGATTTATCAACATCATACTACATGGACAGTTGCTCAGCCATGTTCAATGCTGATTTATTCATAATGGTTAGGAAGATAAATAACCTACATGTCTTTCAACTGACAAATAGTTAAAGAAAATGTGGTACTTACACACTGTGGAATGCTATTCAGCTGTGAAGAAAAATGAAATAAAGACCTTTGCAGGTACTTAAAATCTGCTCAATAGCACAGAAATCACTTGTTATACAGGGCAAGTGAGGCAATGCATCTTGGAGAAGAACCTACAACCACTACTGTACTAAACCAGCATACTCCTTAACTATTTTCTAAATGTTTGTCCTTATACTCACTGAAATGGGGTCCTCACCTTTCATCATACAAACTTCTCTTTGAATTAGATGAAATCCACTACAGGATACCACAACCAAACAATATACAGAGCCAAGAAACCCAGTTCCAACTAACACGTCTACAATATAAGTCCTACACCCAAAGCTCAGGAATCATTGTGAATATGGGGGAGGAAAGCTTGTAAGAGCCAGAGAAACCACAACTTTGCTGTGAGACTCTCTCTCCTAGAAATGGCAGAAGGTATGCCCATGTCCAAGATGTCTCATCCATATGGCTGCCTAAATATTAGCTTAACAAGGATACCAACAACAACAAACATGTTAATGTATGCAAGGGAATGCCCAGTAACAATAGAGAAGGAACTACAGGCAACTAAGGAATACTAAGAACATGAAACAGTCTGTCCCGGGGAAGAACATACTAACTGATCATATAATTCTGAACAGTCCATGCTGAAAACATATGCACTAGTAACACTATACAGACTGGACAGGCCTTATTAGGTATTTACTAACACACACATCACCACGATCACCACCACCACCACCAACAACAACAACTATTAATGAAAAAAAGTGCCACAAATTTGAGAGAGCAAGGAGAGGTATTTGGAAAGGCTTGATGGAAGGAAAGGAAAGGAGCAATGATGTAATTATATTATAATCTTTAAAAATCAAAAAATATTGTAGTTATAGGTCTAAGATGCCTTTCCTTCACTCAGCTGTTTCCAGTGCACTGTATGAGGCTTGTTCATTATTGTCATTGATTTTAATAGGTCAGGCCAAGCTTCTAAGGTTTCTTGGTGGTTTGGGCCCACCCTATGAAGAGATAGTATGCAGAAAGGTAGTGTTGCCTGTTATCAGCTGTAAGTTATAAAGTGTTTTACGCAGACATGAGATCCAAACAAGTTCCCCAGCAAAAGGGCGTTCATAATGATTGCCTCGTGAGGAACCAACAAACAGTCATTTAGTAATATAGGAAGGATTTGAAAACATTGAATGTAAATATTGCTATCACACATATCTCTATCTGATAAGGTGGATTTTTAAAATTTTCCCTTAGACAGTTTGCTCACTGAGAGTATCAGCTTCATGTCAAAAACCTCCCCCACAGCTTTCTCTCTGCTTCCAGATGTAACATGTGTCTCATTCTAAAGAGAACCCTGCTTAATGTCTCCCAAATGTAATCAAAAGGAAAGATATTAGTTTACCTGTCTAATTTTCTTTCACAGCTTAAAAGGTCCCTGCAACTCCCCAATAAATTTCTCTCTGTCAGTGAAAGGCACATCTCATTGCTTGTTCTTCTCAACCTCCTTTTGGAGCCTAATCAAAATGATCAAACTCCAATAAGTATTAGGCTGGCAGTTTTATTCTTCTCCCTCTTTCATTTCAGGAATCACATTGGTCCTCACTTTCATCTACAGTATTTGAGTTTGTGTGCTTGCTGTGTCCTGTTGGTTAGTTAATGGTACATCTTCTGTATGTTCTGAAGTGCTTTTAGATAAATGAGAAGGATTAGAAAACACTAGAAATTAAATTTATTCAAGAATCCATTCACTTTGTAAATTGGCCATACTACAACAAAATTTACGCAACATAATAGATTTTCTTTATCGCAGCATTTTTAAAATCAGAGTTCCCATGGGGTTCTCTGATCCATGTGAACTTACAAGAGTCTCTGATGAGTTTATTATGATTAATAAATACTTTTATTGATTATTAAGGTATTTAGTCCAGAAATACTTAGGACACAAAATGGGCTTCTGTCTGCCAGGGTGTATCTTGAAGCAATGGTGGAATTAATCAAAGTTGAAACAAAATGGAGTCTTGGTCAGCCATATGTTACTAATATAGCATTCAGTTTTGATTTGTTTGTTTTTATTTAACTTCAACCACCTTAAAGTTTGAATACAGATGACCACTATAGTTCTTAGGCTGTGTAGCCATTCATTGTCATTAGACTTAACTTCAAACACCATGAACAATTTAAAATTAAAAACCTGTGAGCATCACCAAATTAGTATATCTCTTATCCCTCAGTAAAGACATTTCTTTTCACAGTAGATGGCCATTAATATAGAGACAGACAGCTGGTCTTCATGCAGAGAGTAGAAACTATGGGCCTCAGAAGTCATTGTGAAAGAGAGGAAGGAGGGTTGCAGGAGCCAGAGGTAGTAGATATTTGTAGAGAAACATTGTTTGTGGTACTAACAGGATTGTTACACACATGAACTTGCAGTGATGACTGTGTGTACAAGATTCCAACATAAGATCAAGCCAGACATAATTCCTTGATATATGGAGTGAGAGTCTTAAAGTCCCTTTCGGTGAAATTAATGGTAGATAATAGCTTTTCAGGGAAAGACAGCCATATTTCTTTAGGAATGAGGCCATGTTGTAGGTTGGTCATGCTCCACTAGATAGGTGATCCTATTCCTATATACATAGTGGAAACACTAAGTAGGCACAGTGGATCTATCTGGAGGATATCATCCTTAGTAAGGTACCCCAATCACAAAAGAAGTCACTAGATATGCACTCACTGATAAGCAAATAGTAGCCCAGAATCTCAGAATACCCAAGATACAATTTGCAAAACACAAGAAAATCAAGAAGAAGGAAGACCAGCATGTGGATACTTCTTTCCTTCTTAGCATGGGGAACAAAATACCCATGAAAGGAGTTACAGAGACAAAGTTTGGAGCTAAGATGAAAGGATGGACTATCCAGAGACTACCCCACCAGGGTATTATCACCATAATCAGTCACCAAACCCAGACACTATTGCATATGCCAGTAAGAGTTTGCTGAAGGGACCCTGATATAATTGTCTCATATGAGGCTTTGCCAGTGCCTGGCAAATACAGAAGTGGGTGCTCACAGTCATCTATAGGATGGAACACAGGGCCCCCAATGGAGAAGCTAGAGAAAGTACTCCAAGAGCTGAGGGGGTCTGCAACCCCATAAGAGGAACAACAATATGAACTAACCAGAACCCCCAGAACTCGTGTCTCTAGTTGCATATGTAGTAGAAGATGGCCTAGTCAGCCATCATTGGGAAGAGAGGCCCCGTGGTATTGCAAACTTTATATACCCCAGTACAGGGGAACGCCAGGGCCAAGAAGTGAGAGTGGATGGGTAGGGGAGAAGGGCTGGGGGAGAGTATAGGGAATTTTAGGGATAGCATTTGAAATGTAAAATAAGAAAATATCTAATAAAAGAATAAAAGAAAGAAAGAAAGAAAGAAAGAAAGAAAGAAAGAAAGAAAGAAAGAAAGAGCCCATGAAGTTGGAAGGAAAAAGTAATGAGGGTTATAGGAGGTAGGGACGTGAGTGGAGGAGGCTTTGATCAAAATACAGTATATACATGTATAAAAATCTCAATCAGTAAATTTAAAAAGTAAAAGAAAAAGATTGCCCCTCCCCCAATCCAAATGACCAATTAATTTATAGCATGAACATATTGAAACCCACTTGCTTTCACTTCATTTCATGATTTTCATTTTGTGGTGTTGGAATTTAAGTCTAGTATTTCATGTATGCCAGAAAATTGATAACAATGAGGTACACACCTACAATGTCAACTTTGTCTAGATTAAGAAAAATTGAAAAAATAAGAAGAAAAATTTTCAGTGGGTTATGCTATCATGAAATTTAAATAATACATTCATTGCTGCTATACACACAGGCAATTAACCACTTATACAAAAGTATGCATATTAAAAGGTATATTGATGATCATGTTCTGTTTTGGCTCATACATTTGTCATGAGTACAATGTGTCAGAAACCATGATCACAATTTCATACATATTACTTCACTTAAGTTTCAAGAAAAAAATTTTGATGTAGGCATTTTTATATTTCCTATTTTATAGTAAGGAGTTTGAAGCTTAAACTAAATAATTAATACAGTTATTAGAGAGACATTCAAATATATGCCTATATGACTTTAAAAACTTTGGAAGACTCAGTAAGTTACCATAAATAATTTTCTATTTTCTTTGTTCCTTTAACCTATTTAGAAGAATGAATAGTACACTTTCTATACTCTAACTGCACACTAAATTTGCTATTTTTTTGAAGACATTCTTCCTGAGCTGTATTTTCTCATACTTTTAGAAGAACTTTAGAAGTTGGTAGTAACGTCCAGTGACTAGGAAAATGCTGTCCCTTCTTCTGAGGAAGACATAGAATCCAGGATTGATAAGGCAGCTTGTAGGTAGAGAATCCTGCTGCTGGGTCTAATAAATAACTTGAATTTAATCTCCAAGATTCATGGTAGAAGGAGAGAACTGACTACTGTAAGTTGTTGTCTGACCTCCTCGTGCACCATAATAATGTATAATTACTCCCTGGCAATGGACAGACACCTTGTTGGTGATAGTTTTCTTTGATCAGTCAGGGTCAGAGAAATTGGCAATTCTTTGTTCATCCTTGCTTGATGCCTGTCTTAGTGGACAAAACTGTTTTATGCCTAGGACTCATATAAGTCAGATCAAAGCAAAGCAAATCCAGGCAAGGAGCAGGGGGGGGGGGAGGGAGACAGAGACCTGTAGACTGTGATGCTGTTCATAGATTTGCCATCCAATGGACTGCACTGTACAAGTAGGCCAGAAACACTTGCTTGCCAACATGTCACCCAGGGTGTCATTGAGGTCCCGAAGCTTTGGAAGACTATCCTTTCACAAATTCCAACTGTGTAGAGATGATATAGATTTTGAGGTGGGTCAAATCAGAGCCCTGGATCTGGGTGATAGCTGAACTGGTCAGCCCTGGCTCTCTCTTATCTGCACCACCAGGGTGAGCTCTCCAGAATTGCTCCAGGGCTAGCTCTCCTGAGCTCATGACCCTGTGGGCATCTTTCCTAATTTCCAGAGGTGGTGAGGCTCTGGGGTTGGAGAGAGCATCCCTTCTATGTCCATGCCATCCCATGACTGATGAATGGTGTGGTCAGCTCTCCTACACTCATGCCCTATGGTTGGTTGACTCAACATCCCCACCATCAGAACCAGCTCTATTCTGCAGCTTGAATGAGGAGCATAGCCTGCTTTCTAAAGTACTACCACAGGTGAGAAGCTCTCAAGAAGCCCTGCCTTCAGTGAGTGGCAGAACCAGTTGTACAGAGCCCTTGGACATCCAGGCAGTCCCAAGCAGTTTTCCCAACCAAGGACATCACCACATTCTCTAGTGGTAATATAGACTATAGGCCTTGACACCGACCCCTGCCACTAAGTAGCCATGGACTCAGACATCCTCAATAGCAGCATATGCTGGCACCTTACTATGGCTCCAGGTATCAGGGATGGGCACTGACAACAGACTCTTCCTCTCCACCCCGAGTCTCCATTTCCATCTCTCTTGAGAATGTTCAAACTGTTCCATTTCTCTTTCTCTCTGAGGATCTCCATGATACAGATCAACAACAGGATAACTAGAAGAGGTCCTGATGAAGATCTAGTATTGTTGGTGTCACAGAAGCCTAAGATCTTGAAGCAGATTCATTGCAATGAATATTTGTAAGTGAAGATATCTGGATAGAGTGATATACTGTAGGGTACACTCTGACAGATTCCACAATGTGATGTTTTCTATGCTTTGTTTTGTTGTTGGTAGTGGTGGAGGTTGCTTCTGTGTTTTTAATTTGGGGGAAAAGTTGAAAGGGTGAAGGGTAGATATGAGGGGACAGAGAGATGAGCAGGTCTGGGATACGTGATATGAAGCTCACAAAGAAATGATAAGTTTTAAAATGATGTATTATATGTGTCTGGAGGATATAATCCTTAATGAGGTAACCCAATCACAAAAGAAGTCATTGGATATGCGCTCACTGATAAATGGATATTAGCCCAGAAACTTAGAATACCCAAGATACAATTTGCAAAACACAAGAAAATCAAGAAGGAAGACCAGCGCGTGGATACTTCATTCCTCCTGTGAATAGGAAACAAAATACCCATGAAAAGAGTTACAGAGACAAAATTTAGAGCTAAGATGAAAGGATGGACCATACAAAGACTACCACACCAGGGGGAATCAATCCCATAATCAGTCATTAAACTCAGACACTATTGCATAGGACAGCTAGTGCCTACTTAAGGGACCCTGATATAGCTGTCTCGTACAGAAGTGGATGCTCATAATCATCTATAAGATGGAACACAGGGCCCACAATGGAGAAGCTAGAGATAGAACCCCAGGAGCTGAAGGGGTCTGCAACCCTAGAAGAGGAACAACA
>LR749608.1:2605583-2664236 GCA_902729485.2 Mus minutoides | reverse complement strand
ACCAGGGCCAAGAAGTGGGAGTGGGTGGGCAGGGGAACAGGGCGGGGGGGGAACTTTCGGGATAACATTTGAAATGTAAATTAAGAAAATATCTAACAAAAAAGATAAAAAATGATGTATTATAAATTTATACTTAAAAAGAGAAGGTCCTGAGGGACATGAAATTCAGCTGTCATCTATTCACAATTTTGAAGGGCTCCTTGCTTCAGCAGAATACCTTCCAATTAAGAAGTCACACATTATTTTTTTTTGTCAATAATATCTAACACTTTAAACATGAGTCATAGTATCTCACATAGAAAATACTGAAATAGCAATTGTTCCTTATGCAATTTTCCTTTTTATTGCTTAGAAAAGGGAATTTTGGAATACTAGAACATTTCCCATTTATTAAAATAAAATCAAACTCACGATTAACATGTCCTATAATTATTTCATTAAAAACCTCTTAAAATTGTTTCTTGTAATTTGCTACTTAAATAAATGGTGTTGTAAAAATTTAACATGCTTTTAAGGAAGGATAGAACGATTTTCTAATTTGCATATTGTTGACATTTAAAATAGCATATTTAAGTTTCCTTTCTGAAATATTACTTATTATTTCCACTTTGTTACTTTGTAAGTCAATAACAAACTTGGTTATATAAACCTTAAGATATTAAAATATTTTTAGGTTTCTATTTATTTTTTCTTAGAGCATTTTTATATGTTTATCTTTTAGGGTATAAGTTGGGGGGGGTTAACATGAGAGTACTTAATCCATAACATTGAGAAATGTTATTTTCTGAGATTCCTTTAACTGAGGTTTCTAGTCCACATGACTGGTTAATAAGATGTAGGTGGGTTTCATAGATGGAGAAAGCTTTGATTATGACCTCCTCACAGGAGGTCCTCAGCATATAGCAACCACAATGTGGCAGCAGAAAATAAGGGTGAAGGGGATGAGCAGAGACAAGGTGAACATGCTGAGAAGTAGACTCAGAATCACACAGACAGTAGTGTCTGAGGTGACAAGTGTGGCGTGCATTTCACAGGTAGGAAGGAGGATGTCTATATCACACCTGCAAAGTCAGGCAAAAATTCAATGATTGCTGTGATTGCTATTATAAAGGCACTGGCATATGAAGATGTGGTCATTCACAATGACTGTATAACATGGTAGATTGGAGAGCTGTCATTAGCATCCCTAGAAAGAGAGATGTGGTCTTCTGGGTATAGGACATAGCTGAGGTAGTCTGTTTGACACTGGATTACTGCAGTAGTTGATAGAAAGAAAATACATGTTGTTTTGGAAAGCAAAGAAAAGGGTACAAAGCTCTGCCTCAACTTTAGCCACAATACTGAGGTATAGTCAGTGGGATCTAGTAAACTACTACTGTGGTGCAATAAATGCTAACATGAGATTTTTAAACGATTAAACAAATGCAGAAGGATGAACAGTTACTTCACCATCATTATAAGAAATCACACTATCTCCTTTGTTTTGTTTGAAAAAAGAAAAGGAAATTCGATTCATTTTAATTTGGAAAACCATCTATTGAATATTTCTTCTGGTCTCAGTCCTTGTATCAGATGCTATTAGGAAGACATGTCTATAAAACAAGTAATGCTGCTTGGAAGTGTATGGTCCAATTTGGGAAGTAAGGCATTCTTTTTTTTTTTAATGCATTTTTATGAGGTATTTTCTTCATTTACATTTCAAATGCTATCTCCTATAGGAGATAAAGCATTCTTACACAAAGCAACATTAATTTACAAGCTGGAGTAGTTCATTGTGTTAATTTCTTCATTTGTCAAATGGAGGAGTTGGGCTCCACCTGAAACTTGTTCTGAGCACTCCCCTTAAATAAGATATACTTCTCTTTACCATTAAAATGCAATCTGACCCTTGAATCACAGAAAGTTTTTAATTGTCCTTTGTTTGCTATGGTTATTTCTCATCACCTAGTTTACACCCATGTCATAAAATGTGGTACTAGGCCATTATTAGTGTCTCCTTATGCTGCACATCAATCACCAAGTCCTCTTGGCCCTTCCTTCTATATCTATTTTAAAATTATCAACATGTGCTAAATAATCATATTTACCACCAACTCTCATCTGTTCTAACATAAGAATTGACTTGAATAATATTATTTTTTATAAGAGTGGCAAGAATTACATTTATAAATGCATGCAAATATGACAATATCATTTCCAGGCTCAAAATTTAGCTATAGGTAGTTAGGTAGGTAGGTAGGTAGGTAGATAGGTAGATACATGATAAAAAGACAGAGACAGAGAGAGATAATTAGGTTTCTATTCTCTGCTGTCTCAGAAGAACCTGGATATTAAGCCAGCTTTCCTCTTTCTTATGACTCTCTCATCATGCCCTAACCCATTCCCATTTTTTATGTCAGTCATTGATTCCTAGAAACACTTTCTACTTGGAACATCCAGTAGTCACACTGGGCTGGGGCCCAAGTAGGCTGCTTTCATACTCCTTTATTTCATCCTACAGGATTTTTTTCAGTCTCACTCATGCCTTATAGCAAAGTGCTTGTCAGGGCCTCGACTCCAACCCTTCACCTACTCTCTGATGATTCCATAGAACTTAGGAAGAGACATAGATTTCCTGCCTGTGGACTCTCTCTGACAGGACTTCTAGCCAATACTCATTCCATTTTGAAAGCCCAAGATGACTATAAACAATAGAAACAATTTCTTTCTTGGATTCAGATAGGCCATTTTCATTCTGAAACCTTAGCATTTATATAGTTGCCTGTATCTTTTAACCTTGAAGATTGAAAACAACTATAAGTATAAGTAGCTGGAAAACAACACATTTTTGTATGTTTATATGATCTGACTGAGTCTCATCAGATCAACCATATTTTTGTATTGAATAATTCAGTGTTTTAGCGCTGTGAAAGCCAGAATCTTGCAAAGCTAGCTAGACATATGTAGAGATTCCCACACATATATTCACAGCTTCTCTTAAAAAAAATAGAATCTTTGGGGAAAATATTTTGGACACATTTCAGGATTTTTCTTTACACAAATCTCCCTCTGAAGGCTTTCCCAGTTACTCATCATGCAAAGCTTTGTTTTACAAGAATATTCGAGAATTTCACTTTCAATCCAAAATTAAAGGACTCTGGGAGATGTGTCTTCTCCTGGACCCACATTCTCCTAGAAGCTTACAAAAACTCCAAGTATACTATCGGGAGTGGCTATGACTACAAACCGGAATTTCTGTTCCCCAGATAAAGCAACCTGAGTGGTAGTGGGGAGCATCAGACCACAATAGGATTCAAGAGCAGCACTTACCAGCTTGTTTACAGCATTTGCATATTAGTTTTCTGATCTGTAAAGTTGAAATAGGTATAGAACCAGCCTCTTTGGAGTTTCGAGCAGTACACTCATTAGTTGCTGTTATTATTTAAAGCATTCCATTCTCTAAAATATAATGTATTTAAAAGTGATTCTGTCTGACCTGGGGAAGAATGAGAATAAGAACCAGAAGACTCTACCTAAAACAAAGGAAAAAAGAAAGTCTTTAGAAAGTCAACAAGGTGGGATTGGAACAACAGAAAGTGTAGTGAAGGGCCAAGTGACACACTAGGAAGAATCAGAATAACAAAAGGGAAATATAGCTTTAGCTATGCAGGTCCACGGCAGCCTCATCCAAAGGTAAACGAGGTGGCCATGATGAAAAGAAAGTCAATAGTATTTCCAGGACAAGTTTACGGTGTTCACAAGCATGGCTTTTTGCTAATGCAGACATTTCTCTTGTGCAGAGGAATACCATTTGATTATTCTGCATGGTTCAGAGAACAGTGTCTCACTGCCACATTAAGAGGGAACCTCTTATCTAAAACTGAGTTACCCTGGAGGTCTGAGAAGAGGGAGAAGTCACAAATCATGTAGCTTGATTTTGTGCTGTGACAGCTCCAAGATGGAAAATAAAGCAGGAAAGCAGATGCCAGCAAATTTAAAAACAGTTTACGGTAGGCTGGATTCAGGTGGTAATGTGTATATCTCTGTCCTAGGTTCCCTAAAGCACCTTTCATCAATTGAAAACAAACCTGAAGTTTAATAGCCCTAAGACTGAGGTCAGCAACAGTGTCAACTTAAAGCCACTTGTCTGCTTTGTTGCTTTAGAACACTCCAACTATTCCAGCAGTCTCCTGAAATCCAGGGACACAGTCATCCAGCAGGAAAATTAATGACTAATATGTCTTGAAAGTATAGCATAGGTTCTCTGCCTATACAGTTCTTGGTAGCATGATTGCTTCTGTCATTACCATAATTGTGAGCTTTGTGATTAGGGAAAGTTCAAAAGTTTGGAGAATCTGCTTCACTCACAGACCACAAAGATAAGTGACCAACAGAAACCTTTGATGCTCAAAGAAAGGAAGTCAATAAATTAAGAGGAGTTGAGGTGGATGTAAAATACTAGTCCAATATGGGCCCCCAACACCAGCATAAAACAGAAAAAGCAAGAATTCAGAATTTCAACAAACCTTATCTAAGAACATCTGGCAAACTCCAGTTTTTGAGAACCAAGGAAGCAGTTGCTCCAAATACATAATTTTTTTTTTTATTTTTCCCACTCCACATCCATTATTGATTATATTAAATTTTAAAAACATGTAACTTGTACTTTATGTGTAATTGTTTTCTGGAATGTGTCTGAAGATCATATGCAGACAGTTACATGAAGGCCAAATGAAGGTCATGGGTAGAGTGGACCTGGAGATATAGAGGTTGTGAGTCACAGTATAAGTACTGGGAACTGACCTATGTCCTCTGGATGCAAATTCTTATGCTCCTAACTTCTGAGTTATTTCTCCTGGCCCCATTCTACTAAACTACTGAGTTCAAACATAATGATATTGGTGCAATGTCAGGTGAAGATTTTAAAAGTTTACTAGGAAAACTTTTTAGTGACCTCAGAAAAAATGTAAGTAACATTAACTCAATCCACAACTTGAAGATGAATGTCAGCTACATTAAAATCAACAAAATGGATGAAAAAATCAAGAGTGTGATAAAAGAGTGAGTAATGCAAAAGAAAACATACTAACAAAATTGATATTAAAAAAACTAAATGGAAACAAAAAACTCAATGGATCAAATAAAAAATATTAACAACTGTTTAAAAGGAATCAATGGACATGAAGAAGAAAGATAAGGGCTAGATGCCAAAGTAAAAGAAATACTATTTTCAAAGCTCAATGAGATAGACAAAATAATAGTTATAGAATGATGTGTTGAAATTTTGGGAATCGGAGAGAAAAATTAGTTATTTATTTGATAGAAGAAAATACTGAGCTAAAAATCAAAGTTATAGATATGTACTCAGTCCCTTCTCCAACTCTTCCATCCAGGATCCCACACTCAGTCTAATGCTTAGCTGTAAGCATCCCACTCTATATTTGTCAGGCTCTGGCAGAACCTCTCAGGAGACAGCCCTATCAGTCACCTGTTCGCAAGAACTTCCTGGCATCCTCAGTAGTGTGTAGGTTTAGCAACTGAACGTGGGGTAAATCCCCAGGTGGGACAGTCTCTGGATGGCCTTTCCTTCAGTTTTTGCTCCACACCTTGTCTCCATATTTCCCCCTGTGAGTATTTTGTTCCCCCATCTAAGAAGCACTGAAGCATCCACACTTTGGCCTTTCTTCTTCTTGAGCTTCATGTGGTCTGTGAATTGTATCTTGGGTATTCCAGGCTTTTAGGCTAATATCTACTTATCAGTGAGTATATATCATGTGTGTTCTTTTGAGACTGAATTACCTCACTCAGGATGATATGTTCAAGTTCCATTCATTTGCCTGCAAATTTCATTAAGTCATTGTTAGCTGAGTAGAAATCCATTGTGTAAATGTACCACATTTTCTGTGTCCATTGAGGGACATCAGGGTTGATTTCATCATCTGGCTATTATAAATATGGATGCTATGAACATACTGAAGTATAGGCCCTTATTATATGGTAGAGCATATTTTGGGTATATGCCCAGGAGTTATTTCCAGAGTGGTCTTATTTACTAGCTTGCAATCCCACCAGCAATGGAGGAGTATTCCTCTTTTTCCACATCCTTGCCAGCATCTGCTGTCACCTGAGTTTTTTATCTTAGCCATTCTGACTTGTGTGAGGTGGAATTTCAGGCTTGTTTTGATTTGCATTTCTTTTTTTTTTAATTATTTTTTCTTTATTAGATATATTCTTCATTTACATTTCAAGTGTTATCCAGAAAGTTCCCCATACCCTCCCCCATCCCTGCCCTGCTCCCCTACCCACCCCCTCCCACATAATGGCCCTGGCATTCCCCTGTACTGGGGCATACAAAGTCTGCATGACCAAGGGGCCTCTCTTCCCAATGATGGCCAACTAGGCCATCTTCTTCCATATATGCAGCTAGAGACATGAGCACAGGGGGAACTAGTTAGTTCATGTTATTCTTCCACCTATAGGGTTGAAGACCCCTTCAGCTCCTTGGGTACTTTCTCTAGCTCCTTCCTTGGGAGTCCTGTGTTCCAAATAATAGCTGACTGTGAGCATCCACTTCTGTGTTTGCCAGGCACTGGTATAGCCTCCCACGAGACAGCTATATCAGGGCCCTTTCAGCATTATCTTGCTGGCATATGCAATAGTGTTTAAAAAACCACCGACTAATACCCTTCCTAGGGACCGTCGGAGTCAGTGACCAACCAGGTAGGAAAACTAAGTCGAAGTGTGTACTAGAGACATTGAGGAAGTTACACACGAAACAAGAATTAAGATCCTTCCCCGCTTCTCTGCACATTTTGAACTTCATTCTTCTTGAGTTTCATGTGTTTAGTAAATTGTATCTTGGGTAGTCTAGACTTCTGGGCTAATATGCACATATCAGTGAGTACATGTTATGTGAGTTCTTTTGTGATTGGGTTACCTCACTCAGGATGACACCCTCCTCTGATGACTAAAGATGTTCACCATTTCTTTAGGTGTTTCTCAGCACTTCAAGTTTCCTCAGTTGAGAATTCTCTGTTTAGCTCTGTTCCCCATTTTTAATAGGATTATTTGGTTCTCTGGAGTCTAACTTCTTGAGTTCTTTGTTCTATATTGGATAATAGCCCTCTATTGGATGTAGGGTTAGTAAAGATCTTTACCCAATCAGTTGGTTGCCATTTTGTTTCACTGACAGTGTTCTTTAATAAACTAAAATAAACAAAGTGTCTGTAAGGAGAGATACTTTGCAATTTTATGAGGTCACATTTGACAATTGTTGGTCTTAGAGCATAAGCCATCGGTGTTCTGTTCAGGAAAATTTCTCCTGTGCCCATGTATTTGAGGCTCTTCCCCACTTTCTCTTCTATTAGATTCAATGTATCTGGTTTTATGTGGAGTTCCTTGATCCACTTGGACTTGAGCTTTGTACAAGGAGATAAGAATGGATCAATTTAGCCGGGCGGTGGTGGCGCACGCCTTTAATCCCAGCACTCGGGAGGCAGAGGCAGGCAGATTCCTGAGTTCGAGGCCAGCCTGGTCTACAAAGTGAGTTCCAGGACAGCCAGGGCTAAACAGAGAAACCCTGTATCGAAAAAACAAACAAACAACAAAAAAAAGAGAATGGATCAATTTGCATCATTCTACAGCTTGACCACCAGTTGAACCAGCACCATTTGTTGAAAATACTGTCATTTTTCCACTGGATGGCTTTGGCTTTTTTTGTCAAATATCAAGTGACCATAGGTGTGTGGATTCATTTCTGGGTCTTCAATTCTATTCCATTGATCTACTTGTCTGTCACTATACCAATATGAGCTATCCTTTCAATTTATTCATCATTTTAAGAAGTTGGGCCCACAATGGAGAAGCTAGAGATAGAACCCCAGTAGCTGAAGGGGTCTGCAACCCTAGAAGAGGATCAACAACATGAACTAACCAGAACCCCCAGAACTCTTGTCTCTAGCTCCATATGTAGCAGAAGATGGCCTAGTCGGTCATCATTGGGAAGAGAGGCCCCTTGGTACTGCAATCTTTATATGCCCCAATACAGGGGAACGCCAGGGCCAAGAAGTGGGAGTGGGTGGACAGGGGAGCAGGGAGGGGGGAGGGGACCTTCGGAATAGCATTTGAAATGTAAATTAAGAAAATATATAATAAAAAATTGGAAAAAAAAGAAAATTACACACACACACACACACACACACAAAGAAGTTGTTTATTTAATAGAAGAACTTCCAGAGACAAAGTGACTTAAAGACAGCTAAATCCTATTATCAACTTGCAGTTAAATGTTTCTTGAAGAGTTCTTTTCTTTCTTTTTCCTTCCTTCCTTCCCTCCTTCCTTTTTTTCTTCTTTCTTTCTTTCTTTCTTTCTTTCTTTCTTTCTTTCTTTCTTTCTTTCCTTCCTTCTTGCCTGCCTGTGTCCTCCACCCTGATTCCTTTTCATGTCTCCCTTTGAAAATTGGGTTTTACTGCACATCCCAAACTGCTCTTGAATTTACTGGATAGAGCAGAGTAGGCTGGAAATTGCAATGATCTTTGTGCCTTTTTCTCTTGAGTGATGAGGTTGCAGACGTGCATTGGGAAGCATTATTTCTGGCATTAAAATAGATGTAGCTTTTGCCTAGTAATTTCAAGACTTCATTAGTGACAACGATAAAGCTTAACTAACATCATTAACTACATTTCTCCTCCTAATTTGTCAGGGAGAAGAGCCATTTTAAGGATGATTAGTCAGAATGTCCCCATTTCTTGGAAGAGTTCCTAACTCAGTAACAAAAGAAGGTAATGAATGAATAGGGAAGGAGTGTCCAAAGTCTGTTGGGATCCTATGAAAACTTTTAATTGAGCACTCAGTTAAATGAAAGTATGTACGGTGATTAACAAAGTATTTCTGTGTCCTCATTGTTTCCCTGATATCCTCCGCTGTGTCTCAGTTATCTTTGATTTGAATACTTTCTGCAAATATTACTTTTACCATAATTGTGCATAGATTAGTTTGAGTTCCCATATAAACTGTCACTCTTGCAATAGAGTCTTCCACCCTGTCCTTTACTGCTCTGCTAATTTATGTCACCAGTGCATGTGCCTAATCACAATAGTTTTATTTTATTGACTTCTAGCCTAGTTATGCTGTGAATATATGATGCACTTGATTATTATTTCATGTGCATTCTTGTCAAAATTGACAACTTAGATAACGGATTTTTGGAGGAAAGAACAAGGCATCCATGCAGTCCTTCTAGCTGAATGGGGCTAAAAATGTATGCACTGAAGAGAATTGAGAACAAGTAGTAACTTCAACATGACTTGGCATAACTGTGATATTTTTATTTTACTATGTAATCTGTTAGTCTGCAACAGCTTGGAGATTTTTAAATAAACTACCTTTTCTCACAGATGGTCTATAAGTCATTGCATTACCATTTGTGCTTTTAACTAAGGTTTGCATATGTTTCAAGAACCACCACTACTGGGAGACTGATTTGTAATGTAAAGTTCCTGTTCTCAAGATGCTTACAATCTAATTGTGGATTAGCATCCTAAAGCAACCCAGCTTTAAAAAAAAATGAATGAATGAAAGAGCTGAACTGAGGATCAAACAAAAATGCTTTTAGACAAAAAAAATGTGAAATAAAATCACCCATCTTTTATCAAGCAGCATGTAATGAGCTCTGGGAAGGATGTCATTGAAGAAATTGTGTGTGATTTGTTTTTTTCAGGATGAATGAGATTAGCTAGGTAGAGAAGGTAGGAGGTGCACTGCAGGAAGACAGAACAGTACATAAAGGAACAGTATTGGAGAAAGGGTTCAGATAGAGTACCACTTTCTGTGGAGATGAAGTGCCTATTGAGGATGCAGAACCTAGCAGTAGTCTTAATCCATGTTGTAGATTTTATAGGCAGCAGGGCATTACTAGAAGTCGTCAGTCTTACAAAAGTTTTAGAGCTCTCAGCTCCTTCTGCACCATGCCCGCCTGGATGCTGCCATGTTTCCAGCTTGATGATTATGGACTGAACCTCTGACCCTGTAAGCCAGCCCCAGTTAAGTGTTGTCTTTATAAGACTTGCCTTGCCAGGCAGTGGTGGCACACACCTTTAATCCCAGCACTTGGGAGGCAGAGGCAGGCAGATGTCTGAGTTTGAGTTCAACGCCAGCCTGGTCTACAAAGTGAGTTCCAGGACAGCCAGGGTGATAGAGAAACCCTGTCTCAAAAAAAAAAAAAAAAAAAAAAAAAAAAAAAAAAAAAAAAAAAGAAAGAAAGAAAGTCCATCGGTCCATCGTCTATGTTTTTCTCTGGCACTGAATACTGACTTCTAGCAAGTACTCTATCATTGAGCTACATCCTCAACCCAAGCTGACTCATTCAGTCATGCTGCAGATGAACAAATGTAAATAATTATATCTAGTTCTTTACAGATCCCCCAAAAAAAGTTTTATAAGAAGCAAGTAGTAACAAAATGAGATTTTCCTTCTGAAAGTCCCCCTGGAGATATTGACTGGGTACTTATTTTCTTGCCTGGACAAGAAAAAACAATTAGTTACGAGCCTATAATGATTGTCCTGATAAACAGTGATGGGGCCATGAACTAGAAACATTGAGAACAGATTGGGAGGGATAAATTGGGGAGATACTTCAGAGTAAGACTTGATAAAACTCAATTTGTGAAAAGGTTTTTCAAGGGCAAAGGAGAAACCAATCTAAGGCTTAAACTTGAGGATAATAATAATACAACCCTGTAGCATGTGTAATATGCACTTAATTTTCAACACCGAATGTCCATGATCTCGTTTGATCTTTCATCCATGCTGTGAGGTATAGGTTAAGGAATATATTTTCTCTTCCTTGACAGATGTAGTCCAGAGAGGTTAAGTGATTCATCCAGAATTTCATAGATCATTAAGCAGGGAAACGTGGCCAGAGCACAGACTTGATGATGCTTTTTCCACTTCGTCATGATGTTGTGCTATTAATGTGCTTGCCTAGACTCGACTAGAAACAGTCATTATGCACATTACCACTGGAGAAAAAGAGGAGGGGAGAAGGCATGCAATAAGGTGAGTACACATTAATTTTGAGTCATTTGAGATTTTTAATGATAATATTAATTCTAATAGGGAAAAGTAGGTAGCATTTTTGACAATTCACTATGTGCAACATTAAGCAATTATATGAATTAATTGTTATAATCTTCTAAGTAGTTTTGGTTTTAGCGTATGTAGTGGGAAGGATACCCATAAGCTCCTATATTTGAATGATTGGTCTTCCGATGTTGCAACTATTTTAGGAAGAATTAGGAGGTATGGCCTTATTTGAGGAGGTACATCACGGGGGTGGGCTTTGAGATTTCAAGAGTCCATGCCATTAACAGTTAGCCCTTTTCTGCCTCCAAATTGCTGGTCTGGGTGTAATCTCTTAGCTACTGTCCCAGTGTGCTGACTGCTGCTCTGCTGCCATGCGCCCCCCGTCCCCACAGTGATGCACATGGACTCATTTTCCGAAACTGCAAGCAAGTCTTTAATTAAATACTTTCTTTTATAAGTTTCCTTGGTTATGGTGTTTTGTCACAGCAACAGGAAAGTAATTTCAGATTGTATAACTTTTTTTCAAATATGTATGACTGCACAGCTTCCATAGCTGCAGATCCTGTAAACCTTAGCATGAAATTCATAAACCAGACAAAACCACAATACGGTTATTACTTAACATTTTTCTTGATATTATATCCAACAGGTTTACAAGCAGACAAAAGTAAGACACTATTTGGATAAGTCATGCCCTACAATTATATGATTCAATTCAATGGATGAGTTAATTTAAATACAATAATTAAGTTTTAAATTACATTTTTAAATTTCTAAACACCATTATCAAACTATTGCTATCTATATGACACTTTTTCACTCCCAGGTGTTAGGATAATCAGCTATTTACTTTAGGGAGAAGGGAGCTATCAGGTGTTGGTAAAATATCATACACAATCTACATCAAAATCCAGCAAATATTCTTCAGTCTTGATGTGGGTGCTCCAGAGGAGTCACAAATTGAAAACAGTACCCCTTCCACCAACAGACAGAAAATGAGGGCAAAAACTTCTTTCATTGCAACTAGTCAGTCTAACAATCATGAGCCCTTTATGCCTCAGTCACTTAGCTCTTTACTCCGAGAGACTACCTGCTTGGAGTTCCCCCAAAGAAAGCCTGCGGGAATGACAATACACATGAATGCCTCACCCAGGAATGCTCTCCCTTCTCCTAGGATATAGAGCAGGTAAAATAAATAGACCTTTTTCAGTTTCATGAGGTCCAACTTATCAAGTATTGATCTTAGAGCCTGAGCCATTGGTGTTCTTTTCAGGAACATGTCTCCTGTACCAATTCATTAAAGGGTATTTCCCACTTTCACTTCTACGAGATTTATTGTATCTTGATTTATGGTGAGGTCCTTGATCCACTTGGACTTGAGTTTTTGTAGGGTGAAAAGTACAGATCTATTTTCATTCTCCTACATGTAGACATCCACTTAGTCCAGCACCATTTATTAAAGATGTTTTCATTTTTCCATTATATGATTTGTGCTTCTTTATCAAAAATCAAGTGTCAAGAAGTGTGTGGTTTTAATTCTGACTCTTTGATTCAATTCCATTGATCAACCTGCCTGTTTCTATACCAAACTGCACAGCTGCTATAAGGCAAAGGACATTTTCAATAAGACAAATCAGCAGCCCACAGATTGGAAAAGGATCTTCATCAACTCTATATCTGACAGAGGGCTAATATTTAAAATTTATAAAGAACTCAAGAAGTTAGACACCAACAACCATCTAAAAATGGGGTGGAAGTCAGAATGGCTAAGATCAAAAATTCAGGTGACAGCAGATGCTGGAGAGGATGTGGAGAAAGAGGAACACTCCTTCATTGCTGGTGGGATTGGAAGCTTGTACAACCACTCTGGAAATCAGTCTGGTGGTTCCTCAGAAAACTGGACATAGTACTACCAAAAGATCTAGCAATACCTCTACTGGGCATATACCCAGAAGATGTTCCAACTGGTAACAAGGACACATGTTCCACTATGTTCATAGCAGCCTTATTTATAATAGCCAGAAGGTGAAAAGAACCCAGATGACCCTAAACAGAGGAATGGATACAGAAATTGTGGTACATTTACACAATGGAGTACTACTCAGCTATTAAAAACAATGAATTTATGAAATTCTTGAGCAAATGGCTGTATCTGGAGGATATCATCCTGAGTGAGATAACCCAATCACAAAAGAAGTCACTTGATATGCACTCAGTGATAAGTGGATATTAGCCCAGAAACCTAGAAAACCCAAGATACAATTTCCAAAACACAAGAAAATCAAGAAAGACCAATGCGTGGATACTTTATTCCTCCCTACAATAGGGAATGAAATATACATGGAAGGAGGTGCAAAGACAAAGTTTGGAGCTAAGATGAAAGGATGGACCATCCAGAGAATGCCCCACCCGGGTGGTCCAACACATAATCAGCCACCAAATGCAGACACTGCATATGCCAGCAAGATATTGCTGAAAGGACCCTGATATAGCTGTCTCCTGTGAGGCTTTGACAGTCCCTGACAAATACAGAAGTGGATGCTCACAGCCATCTATAGGGAAGAACACATGGTCCCCAATGTAGGAGCTAGAGAGAGTACCCAAGAGCTGTAGGGGTCTGCAAATAGTATACTATTGATGGAACAACAATATGAACTAATCAGAACCCCAGAGCTTATGTCTCTAGCTGCATATGTATTAGAAGATGGCCTAGTTGGCCATTATTGGGAAGAAAGGCCCTTGGTCTAGCAATCTTTATATGCCTCAGTACAGGGGAATGCCAGGGTCAAGAAGTGGGAGTGGATGGGTAGGGGAGCAAGGTGGGGGGAGGGTATAGGGGTCTTATGGGATAGCACTTGAAATGTAAATGAAGAAAATATCCAATAAAAATGTGAACAAAAAACAAAACAAAGAAGAACAACAACAACAACAAAAAATGGGGTGGAAGCACTTAAATGTTCAATGTCCTTAGTCATCAGGGAAATGAAAATCAAAACAACTCTGAGATCTCATCTAACATCCATCAGAAATGGCTAAGATAAAAAACTCAAGAGATAGATAGCACATGCTGACTAGGATATAGAAAAAGGGGAACACTCTTACATTGTTGCTGGGACTGCAAGTTCATACAACCACATTGGAAATCAATTTGGCATTTTCTCAGAAAAGTGGGAATATTTCTCTCTCAAGACCTGTGTCTCACAAAGACACTTGCTCAACTATGTTCATAGTAGCTGTATTTGCTATGGCCATAAACTGGAAACAACCTATCAACTGAAGAATGGATAAAGAAAATGTGGTATATCTACATAACAATACTATTAAGCTATCAAAAACCAAGACATCATGAATTATGCAAGAAAATATATGAGACTTAAGACTATCATCCTGAGAAAACCCACTCCCCAAAGACAATGCATGGTATATACTTATAAGTGGATATTAACCATAAAATACAGGCAAAACATTACACTCCACAGACTCAAAGAAGCTAAGCAAGAAGGAAGGCCCAAGCAAGAAAGCTTAAATCTCACTTAGAAGGGGAGATAAAATAGTAAGAAGAGGCAGATGGGGAGAGGGAACTGAGAGAAAGAGTGGATGGGGAGAAGAATGGGTAGCTCAGGATTAGGTATAAGGAAGGACAGGAGAGATGGCTAGATGTCCATGAAGACTAATGGAAATATGTAACTGATGGGAGTGAGTAGGTGGCAGGGGGCGGGCATTTTTAGGACGAGTCAGAGACCTAGAATAAGGGAGGACCCCCAAAATCAATAGGGGTGACCTTAGCTATGACTCACTACATTGGGGATATGGAAGCTGAAGAGGCAACATCCTGTAACCATAAAGGAGCCCCAGTGGAGCAATAGAGACTCCAACCCACCCACAAAACATTCAATCCAAAATTTATCCTGTCAACAAGTCATGCAGGCATGAGGGAGGGAGCAGAGACTGTAGGAATGGCCAGCCAATAACTGGATGAAATTGAGACCCATACTACAGGCAAGCACCAATCCCTAACACTATTAATGATACTCTGTAATGCTTGCAAACAGGAGCCTAGCATGGCTTTCTTCTGAAAGGCTCCATCTAGCAGCTGAATCAGTTATGGTCAACCACAGCCCAACAGTGGGTGTAGCTTGGGGAGCCTTATAGAAAAATAAGAGGAAGGATTGTGTACCCCAAAGGGGATAGGGACTCCACAGCAAGACCAACAGAGGCAATTAACATGAAGCCTTGGGGCTCTTAGATTCTGAACCACCAACCAAAGAGCATACATGAGCTGTACCTAGGTCTCCCCACACATATGTAGCAGATGCACAGCTTCACCTTTATGTAGGTCTTGAACAACTGGAATCGGGGCTATCCCAAAAGCTGTCACCTGTACGTGGAATATGTTCTACTAGCCAAGCTGCCTTGTCTGACCTCAGTGGGAGAAAAATTGCCTAGCTTCACAGAGGCTTGAAGTTCCAGATGAGTGAATACCCAGGAGCCCTCCACCAGCTTAGAGGAGAAGTGGAGAGATGGTGGTGGAAGATTTGTGGGAGGGAGTCACTGGGAGGGGGCAGTGAGCAGGATGTAAAATGAGTATGCAAAAAAATTAAATTAGTAAAATAAGTTTGCCCACCAATTCTTTTTTCCAGGGCAATTCTCCTTGTAGTCAAAAGGGAAAGGGAGAAAGCGGGAAGGAAAAAGGCAATTAAGGGTTTTTGTTTGTTTGTTTTAAGAAAGAATAAGAATTCATCTTCCCTTGACCTGGATATTCTTAAATTCTGCTTCTTTTACCACTGCATGCCTAGCAATGAGCACAGGTCCTGTTGTATGGTAGACAGTTAATAAATGCATAATGAATCGACATTATGTGTATGAATGCATCAATGTTCAAGTGAAAGAACAGCTTTTGGATGCAGCAATTAGGAAGCAAGTAATTGTAAAATTCCTGCCTCAGGCAACCCAGACACTGTAATGTCAGCTAACATTTCTTGAACTTTAACTATAGGGAAGGCAGTGTTCTAAATGTGCTTCACTATGATGAAAGCTCGTTAGGGGCTGAATCAACTTCACAGCCTTCATCTTCAGTCTTTAGCATGTCACTCTGCTTTGCAAGCTGTAGAGACTGGAGAAGACATAAAGAATCCAGGCTCTTCCTGGCACCATATTTCGGTGGGTGGGCCTTGTCAGAAGGAACTATAGTGGACTGCTGAACACTATTCTAAAACCACACCATCGGCAGCATAATTGTCCCCAGTTTTCCAGTACCTGTAAAAGTTCTTAGAATTCCTGTGACTGTCTGAAGTTGCTGGCAGCAGTCCCTTACAAATGGCCTTGCTGAAAGATGTGTGGGCTTCCAGTTTTCTTTATTAAATTTCTTCCTATCTGAAATAACTAGAGTTGTTTGTGTTTACCAAACTGAACTCTGAGTGCTTCAGATAGGCTTTACATTAGTTCCAAAGGTAAGGCATTCATATCACAGAGCAGCAAAATGCCATAACTGAATTAACCAAAGCGGTTGCCTAGTGCCTGTGCCCTAAGTAGTTCTGCTCCATACCTTTTCAACTGAAAAGTCAACTCCAGTCAGGTGTCATATCCTTTCCCTTAGCTTTTTTTTTTTTTTTTTTTTTTTTGACTATTTCGATGGAAAAAATAATGTCTGAAGCCTGTTTTAAAATTGCCGACTTTCTATAATCTAGATGAAACCATTTTACCTTCAAATAAACCTCTCTCTGTTACTTTTGGGGGTAAAGCCAGGGAGCTTGACTACTCATTCACCTGGGATGAAGGGGAAGAGTGGGCAGTGTGGAAAGCTTCAACCGTAGAGACTTTCAAAACCAGGACATTGATTTCATTTCACAACAACCTCCTAGGGATTATGTCCCTATTTAAAACAAATTAACATCAATGTCAAACTTGATAGCCTTTGGGGTGTAAATGGCAAGAAAGAAAATGTTGGTTCTGCAAAGCTAAGTGCCTTGTTAACTAGGTGGTGTGTTTGTCTGTTTCTAGTCAAAGCTAACATTTCAAGTCAGAGAGGTGAATCTATATATATTGATCTAGTAGAGCATTTGTGATATATTGTCAAGTGGTGAAAAACAAGTTTCAGGGCAAAATGATGATATGATTTTATTTTTTAAGGAAAGAAAGAAAACAATATAAAAATAACACCTACACACAGAATGTTGCATCTAGCAAAGTTCTTGGCCACAACCTTCCTGTTTTATTGATGAGTGTACCTGAAGGCCAGAGAGTGAAGCAACTAGGGTCAAAAAGCTGGTTAGTAGCAGAATCAATTCTCTGCTACCCATGTTCAGACTCTACTACATCATTCTCTGTACAAGCCATACCTGTATATCATGCTAATAAGAAGATAATAATCTAGTATGATAGGTAGTAGTTTTGGTTAGGGCATCACTAATGAAAATCGGACACCCTTTAAACTCTAAACTGACACTAGAGAGTGGAATTTGGCCCCCAATGAAGGATCATTAAAGAGTATGCTTCATGTTTCTCCTAAATTCTGTCTATAGAGAGATTGTTTAGTTCTGTTCCTTTAATAATTTAGTGCTTTCTCTGAAATGTTTCTTTCATAATATTAATTTGAGCTAAATAAGAAGCTATTAGAGCACTCGGTGTATCCAGTAAGAAACTTGCCAGGGTACCTGGATAAATTTCCAAACTTGACATTTGTTTAACAAATAAACTGAAAACAATTGAAAGATTCCTTCGGAATACTAGATTAAGTTCTCTGTCACTGAAATACACTCAAAGTCTCTATGCTACTTTATAAAAGTTGTTTGAGAATCAGAGGACTAATATTTTATGTGTTATTTACAAAGGAGGGGGATTAAGTATGCACCTGTGTGTTAAGGTGTATACTTAGAGTTCGAAGAACAACTTGTAAAAGTTGGATATCATCCCTGTTTCTGTGAGTTTTAAGTATCAAACTCAGCTTCCCAGACTTGTGCAGTGAACACCTTTACTCAAGCCGCTGTCTTCCCAGCCCTGTCTGAATTTTGTTTTTCTACAGAAGTCTTGGATCCAATCATTACCAAATAACTATGAACAACTATATCTCTTAAAAAGTGTAAAAGAGGATTTTTTTTAAGTTGATCCAAATAGTACTAACAGTTAGCAACTGGAAAAGGAGAATGGGAAGAAGGCCAGAAGGAGGTTAAATATCACAAACGTAAGACACTTAGAGAGGATGCTCTAGTCCTCCATAGCACAGTGGGGTGATTATAGCTGCCAGTAATCCAAAGCTTGATGACTCCAAATACAAAGTAATTATCAGAAGAAGAAAAATGTTAATTACCCTGATTTTCAGTACTTATTGTATGAATGTATTGAAATAGCACCCTGGACCACATATATATTTACAGTTATTAAGGATTAAAGTCTTCTGGGAAATGGCAGTTTTATATATTCAAATTTGATCAATACATAAAACATACATTGTTAAATTATCACACTCTAACTCATAAACATGTTAAAATGGTCAACAGAAATATTCATAATGAAATTTTGTATGAGACAAAATATAAATAAATGCTGTGTTTATTCTGAAATTAAACATTTGAAACTCAATTGAAGTCCTCTGTCAAGGGGTTTATTCATCTTCATTTTGTTTACTTGATGCATAAACAGATAAGACAGTGTCTTGAGTGCATGATACTCTATTTGCAGTACCATATAAGGTTGTTTTGACCTTCCCACCCCCACTCTCCACCTCCAGTTGTCTGGCTAAGAGGAAAGTAGCGAGAACACTTGCTCAGTCAGGCCTTGTTTTTCTACCTACTTGTCTCTGATTCCCCACCAGACTTCCTGGCACAGGAATTCATTACTGTTTGATGGAATTGCCAGAGGAAAAGTGAGATCGGCTAGCAGAAATATCCAAATCTTAGACCTATATCTGCTTCCACAAAGTTTCATGGTCTTGGAAAGATCATTGATTGCCAGCTTTTTTTTTTTTTGGTTGCAGAAATCTCCCTTTGAAAAGAATTGCTTGCAGAAAATTTCATCACTATTAGCAGGCTCCAGGCACAACTGAACCCATAGGATTATGGAAATTAATGTTTGAAAATCAATGCATCATGTCCTTCAACAGGAATAGATTTTTTGAAAGATATGATAAATTTTTACAATGGAGTATTGGCCAGAAATAAAGAACAAATTTCTCATTTCTGAAGCAACATGAGTGACTTCTGAAGGCAGACTAAGAGAAGGTAGTCACACAAAAGTAGATCTTGTTTCATTTTATTTGTAGAAGATTTAAGCAGAGGAATACTGATATAGGATGAAAGAAAGGAGGAGATTGGTGGTTGCATAAACATTGGTGATGGAGGAAAGTATACAAGGAAACTCTAAAGGTGATAAAACTGTGCAATTTTTAAAATTGCGTATTTTATTTACATTTCAGATGTTATCCCCTTTCCCTGTTTCCCCTCTGCAAACACCCTCTCTCATCCCTCCTTACCCTGCTTCTATGATGGTGCTCCCCTACCCACCTACTTACTCCAGCCTCACAGCCCTAGCATTCCTCTACACTGGAGCATCTAACCTTCACAGGACCAAGGGACTCCCTTCACATTGATGCCAGATAAGGACACTTCAGCTCCTTCAGTCCTTTCACAAATTCTTCCATTGCGGTCCTTGTGCTCAGACCAATGGTTGTCAGTGAACATCCGCATCTGTATTAGTCAGGATCTGGCAGAGCCTCTCAGGAGACTGATGTATCAGGCTTCTGTCAGCAAGCACTTCTTGGCATCAGCAATAGTATCTGGGTTTGGTGTCTGCATGTGGGATAGACCCCCAGGTGGGGCAGTCTCTGGATGGCCTTTCCTTCAGTCTTGCCTCCAATCTTTGTCCCTGTTATTTCCTTTAGACAGAAGCACCTCGGAATTAAAATTTTGGAGATGGCAGAGAACAGTCTGCTCAGGTGAGAATGCAGAATGCAAAAGCAACACAGATTCTGGGACAGGCAGAAGTGACACAGCTTCTGGGACAGACACCATTTCAGGCTCCAGACATCTGGGCACCTTGCCCGCCAGAGGAGAGGTGTCCCCCTCTGACTGCCTGAGCAGGTGAGGGAGCAATCCTGTGCTGCAGGTCCCTCAGAGACAAGTCTGCACAGGTGAGAGTGCAGACTTCAGAAGCTACACAGCTTCTGGGAAAGACCCTGGTTCGGGCTTCAGACAACCAGACACATTCCACACCAGAAGAGAGGTGACTGCCTCGTAGGGCTCTGACTGCCAGAGCAGGTGAGGGATCCATCTTGTGTCCCCAGTCCCTTGGATACCTGTCTGCTCAGGACAGCTCTCAGACTGCAGAGGCAATACATCTTCTGAGACAGGCCCTGTTTCAGGCATTCATCTTCAGCCTGAAGGCAGGTCTGAACACCAGACCTCTGTACACCTTCCCTGCAAGAAGAGCACTTGCCTGCAGAGAGTACTCTGACCACTGAGACTCAAGAGAGAGTTTAGTGCAAAGTTCTATTAGACCTTCAAAGAAGACCTAATTCCAACTCTCCTCAATCTATTGCACGAAATAGAAACAGAAGGTACTCTACCCAATTCATTCTATTCATTCATTTCTCTGATACCTAAACCAAATATCCAACAAAGAAAGAGAAGTTCAGACCAATTATCCTTATGAATATTGATACAAAAATACTCAATAAAATCCTTGAAAACTAAATCCAAGAACATATCAAAATGATCATTCATCTGATCAAGTAGGCTTCATCCCAGGGATGCAGGGATGGTTTAATATACTGAAATCCATCAAAGTAATCCACTATATAAACAAACTCAAAGACAAAAATCACATGATCATCTCATTAGATGCTGAGAAAACTTTTGACAAAATCCAACCACCCTTCATGATAAAACACTTAGAAAAATCAGTAATTCAAGGCCCATACCTAAACATAATAAAAGCAATCTTCAGCAAACCAGTAGCCAACATCAAATTAAATGGAGAGAAAATCAAAACAATCCCACTAAAATCAGGGACTAGACAAGGCTGCCCACTTTCTCCTTACGTATTCAATAGAGTATTGAAGCCCTAGCCAGAGCAATTCAACAAAAGGAAATCAAGAGGATACGAACTGGAAAGGAAGAAGTCAATAAATCACTATTTGATAGTATATATAAGTGACCCTAAAAATTCCACCAGAGAACTCCTAAACCTAATAAACAGCTTTAGTGCAGTAGCTAGATATAAAATTAACTCAAAAAAAAAAAATCAACAGCCTTTCTCTACACAAAGGATTAACGGGCTGAGAAAGAAATTAGGGAAACAACATCTTTCACAATAGCAACAAATAATATAAAATACCTTGATGTAACTCTAAGAAAGTGAAAGATCTGTATGATAAAAACTTCAAGTCTCTGAAGAAAGAAATTGAAGAAGATCTCAAAAGATAGAAAGATCTCCCATGCTCATGGATTGGCAGGATTAATATAGTAAAAACGGCTATCCTGCCAAAAGCAATATAGAGATTCAGTGCAATACCAATCAAAATTCCAACTCAATTCTTCACTGAGATAGAAAGGGCAATTTGCAAATTCATCTGGAATAATAGAAAAAACCTAGGATAGCAAAAAAAAAAAACCAACAACAACAACAAAAAAAAAACCCCAACTATTCTCAACAATAAAAGAACCTCAGGTGGAATCACCATGTCTGACCTTAAGCTGTACTACAGAGCAATTGTCATAAAAACTGCATGGTACACGTACAGCAACATACAGGTAGATCAATGGATCAATATAACTGAAGACCCAAAAGTGAATCCACACACCTAAGGTAAGTTAATCTTTGACAAGGGAGTTAAAACCATCCAGTGGAAAAATGACAGCATTTTCAACAAATGGTGCTGGCACAACTAGAGGTTATCATGTAGAAGAATGTGAATTGATCCATTCTTATCTCCTTGTACTAAGGTCAAGGCTAAGTGGTTGAAGGACCTCCACATAAAACCAGAGACACTGAAACTTATAGAGGAGAAAGTGGGGGGAAAGCCTCGAAGAAATGGGCACTAGGGAAAAATTCCTGAATAGGACAGCAAAGGCTTGTGCTGTAAGATCAAGAATTGACAAATGGAACCTCATAAAATTGCAAAGCTTCTGGAAGGCAAAAGACACTGTCAATAATACAAAAAGGCCACCAACAGATTGGGAAAGAATTTTTTCCAATCCTAAATCTGATATTTGACTATTATCCAATATATACAAAGAACTCAAAAAGCTGGACTCCAGAAAGACAAAAAGGACACCAACAGATTGGGAAAGGATTTTTACCAATCCTAAATCTGATAGGGGACTAATATCCAACATCTACAAAGAGCTAAAGAAGCTGGACTCCAGAAAAACGAATAACACCATTAAAAAATGGGGTACAGAGCTAAACAAATAATTCTCAATTGAGGTATTCTGAATGGCTGAGAAACATCTGAAAAAATGTTTAACATCCTTAATCATCAGGGAAATGCAAATCAAAACAACAGTGAGATTCCACCTTACACCAGTCAGAATGGCTAAGATCAAAAATTCAGGTGACAGCAGATGCTGGCGTGGATGTGGAGAAAGGGGAACACTCCTCCACTGTTGGTGGGACTTCAAGCTTGTTCAACCAGTCTGGAAATCAGTCTGGCGGTTCCTCAGAAAATTGGACATAGTACTACCAGAAGATCCTGCAATACCTCTCCTGGGCATATACCCAGAAGATGTTCCAACTGGTAAAAAGGACACATGTTCCACTATGTTCATAGCAGCCTTATTCATAATAGTCAGAAGCTGGAAAGTACCCAGATATCCCTCAACAGAGGAATGGATACAGAAAGTGTGGTACTCTTACACAATAGAGTACTATTCTGCTATTAAAAAAATGAATTTACGAAATTCTTAGGCAAATGGATGTATCTGGAGGACATAATCCTTAGGGAGGTAACCCAATCACAAAAGAAGTCATTGGATATGTGCCCACTGATAAATGGATATTATCCCAGAAACTTAGAATACCCAAGGTACAATTTGCAAAACACAAGAAAATCAAGAAGGAAGACCAGCACATGGATACTTCATTCCTCCTTTGAATAGGAAACAAAATACCCATGAAAGGAGTTACAGAGACAAAGTTTAGAACTAAGATGAAAAGATGGACCATACAGAGACTAACCCACTGGGGGATCCATCCCATAATCAGTCACTAAACTCAGACACTATTGCATAGGACAGCAAGTGTTTACTGAAGGGACCCTGATATAGCTGTCTCGTACAGAAGTGGATGCTCACAGTCATCTATAAGATGGAGCACATGGCCCACATTGGAGAAGCTAGAGATAGAACCCCAGGAGCTGAAGGGGTCTGCAACCCTAGAAGAGGAACAACAATATGAACTAACCAGAACCCCCAGAACGCGTGTCTCTAGCTTCATATGTAGCAGAAGATGGCCTAGTCAGCCATCATTGGGAGGAGAGGCCCCTCGGTATTGCAATTTTTATATGCCCCAATACAGGGGAACACCAGGGCCAAGAAGTGGGAGTGGGTGGACAGGGGAACAGGGCGGTAGGAGGGGGGAGGGAACTTTCAGGATAGCATTTGAAATGTAAATTAAGAAAATATTTAATAAAAAACATTGAAAAAAATGGGGGAACGATCCAAACAAATAATTCTCAACTGAGGAATACCGATTGGCTGAGAACCACCTGAAAAAATTTTCAACATCCTTATTCATCAGGGAAATGTAAATCAAAACATCCTTGAGATTCTACCTCACACCAATCAAAATGGCTAAGATCAAAAGTTCAGGTGACAACAAATGCTGGCAAGGATGTGGAGAAAGAGCAACATTCCTCTATTGCTGGTAGGATTGCAAGCTTTTACAACCACTCAGGAAGTCAGTCTGGCAGTTCCTCAGAAAATTAGACATATTCCTACTGGAAGATCCAGCAATACCTCTACTGGGCATATACCCAGAAGATGTTCCAACTGGTAATAAGAACACATGCTCCCCTATGTTAATAGCAGCCTTATTTATAATAGCCAGAAACTGGAAAGAACCCAGATGTCACTCAACAGAAGAATGGATACCGAAAATGTGGTACATTTACACAATTGAGTACTACTTATCTATTAAAAACATTGAATTTATGAAATTCTTGGGCAAATGGATTTATCAGGAAGATAAATCCATCCTTAGTGAGGTAACCCAATCACAGAAGAAATCACTAGATATGTACTCAGTGATCAGTGCATATTAGCCCAGAAATTTACAATACCCAAAATAAAATTTGCAAAATACAAGAAAATCTAAAAGAAGCGAGACCAATGTGTGGATACTTCATTCCTCCATAGAATAGGGAACAAAATACCCATGAAAGGAGTTACAGAGACAAAGCTTGGAGCTAAGACGAAAGGATGTACCATCCAGATACTACCCCACCAAAGGGATCCATCCCATAATCAGCCATCAAGCACAGTCACTATTGCATATGCCAGCAAGATTTCACTGAAGGGACCCTGCTATAGCTGTCTGGTATGAGGCTATGCCAGTGCCTGGCAAATACAAAAGTGGATGCTCACAATCATCTATAGGATGGAACATAGGCCTCCCAATGGAGAAGCTAGAAAAAGCACCCAAGGAGCTGAAGGGGTCTGCAACCCTACAGGTGGAACAACAACATGAACTAAGCAGTACCCCCATAGTTCATGTCTGTAGCTGCATATGTAACAGACGATGACCTAGTTGGCCATCGTTGGAAAGAGAGGCCCCTAGGTCTTGCAATCTTTTTAATGCCCCAGTATAGGGGAATGCCAGGGCCAAGAAGTGGGAATGGGTGGGTAAGGGAGCAGAGTGGGTGGAGGGTATAGGGAACTTTCGGGATAGCATTTGAAATGTAAATAAATAAAATATCTAATAAAAATTTTAAAAAATGTTGGAAATGGGTGGGTGGCCACATCCCTCAACAAGGGGACCATGCCTAACCTCTGGATATCATCTCGAAAGGTTCTCCTTCCCCTTTTGGGAGTATGTTTTAATTGACATATTTATTCCTCAGAGATCTGAACAAGCTCATAGAATTGCACACTGTAATTGGAAAAGATTATTGCACATAAATTCTTTCACAATAAATCTGATTAAAATCATTACATAAATCCCCTTTTAGGCTCTCATATCTCATAATCAACTAGATCTGGCTTTAAATACTGGATGTTCTATTCACAGCCTTTGTAGCTATCTTCACCTTAATCATTTAACCTCTGAGAAACTCTGTTTCCTTATTTGTAGTATGGGCTGGAAATACCAATGCCTTGTTGTAAGAGTTCTGCATGATAATAAACAGTAACAGAGCTGAGTTCAGTGTCTGGCTTATAGTAAGTATTCAATACATGCAAGCTACAGTTCTGTCATTTGAAATAAATTCAGAAGCCTACCAGAAAAGATTAGAGGTCAACTTACAGAAACTGAATTATTATAATTTTCATTCTACTACTACATATGTAAGACTTTGGACAAATACATTTCCTTTGCCTGGTACTCTGTTTTTCATCATTAGTATTGGAGAGGTCATTGTGATGTCTTTCTTAGCACAACACAGAGATATTAGGAATGTAAACCCAACTAATAGATGAGAAAGAGATTTAGAAAAGCACAATGAAAAAGTAAAAACTCTACACAGGCATAGGAAAGGATCATGAGGCAATTTTTAAATATAATTCTAAGATTAAGTAAAACAATAAAACTGTGCTGCCGCTCAATCAATAGAGTGACAATGTTTCGGGCATTTGTTTTCTTGTCTTTTATATGGCTTTGGGGGGTTCTATTTTCTCTTTCAGTTGTGTCTTTCTTGAACCAGTCAGATAGGCTAGTCTCTGCATTGGTCCTTTCTATTCACAAGATAAAGAATCTGATTTGTCCATTTTCTAGAAGAGGAATAAGCCAACGGATGCCTAACCAATATTAGTAAGAGCAAAAGTAATATACTTACATATTAATTAACATCCCAATGGTGGATAATATTTTGAGAGAGGAATGTTTATTGAAGATTTCCCTATACCAATTATATACACTTCTAAAGGTAGTCATATTCCTTTATACAAATTTCCCCACCAGTAAGTACATAACTGAGTGTAGAGAAAGTACCCAAGGAGCTGAAGGAATCTTCAACCCTATAGGTGGAAGAATAACATGAACTAACTAGTTCCCCCTGCGCTCATGTCTCTAGCTGCATATATGGAAGAAGATGGCCTAGTTGGCCATCATTGGGAGGAGAGGCCCCTTGGTCATACAGACTCTATATGCCCCAGTACAGGGGAACGCCAGGGCCATTATGTGGGAGGGGATGGGTAAGGGAGCAGGGCGGGGATGGGGGAGGGTATGGGGAACTTTCTGGATAACACTTGAAATGTAAATGAAGAAATTATCTAATAAAAGTTGGGGGAAAAAAGAAAATATCTAATAAAGAAAAAATAATTTAAAAAAAGAAGCAAAGGAATGTTGTGCTACGTTTTCTGCCATAACTTTCTTTACCACAGCTTTCTTATTTCTGAATGTGTCTATCAGGAGAACCACCATGTTTATCAGAGTCACATAAAACAGTGTGATAACCTTGTGCTGGTCAGAAGAAGACAGGTGGCTGGGAGCTATAAGAGGTTTTGTATGGTGTGTCATACAAATTCTTTACCACCATAAGGTGAAAGCTCAAGTGGAAGAAGCTTTGAGCCTTTTCCTAATTTAGTGGACTCCTAGAACAGCAGTAGCCACAGCTTCTACCCTGGAAAGCAGGACAAGCACAAAGATTTCTGGGGTACTAATGAGAGCTACCTTAAGCTGATTGGGGCAAGTATCAGAAAAGAACAGCTGAATAAAGAAGAGGATCTCACAGACAAAATGATTGGTGGCATTAGTTCCATAAAAGTGAAATCTCAGGGATAAGATGATCATGATAGTGAGTACAAATGATAACCACTAAGAAACAGCAACTATCCAGAGACAAAGCCATTTATGAATAGCCCATGGGATTGGCTGCAACGGGAAATAGAAAGCACTCTGCCATGGATAGGAACATTCATTTTAGTGAAGGATCATGGGACAAAACAAATTACAAAGAAGTAGACTGGAGAATGGAAGAAAAGATGACTTCCTCATCCCGAGTAGTACATTGAGGTAAGTAATAGAGTAAATATGAAAAACACACCTTTCCACTCAGGATACTTGCAAATACTAATAAGGAGAAATTCAACACTGCTGTGATATTATCAATGGTATTTCTCTCTTGCCACACTATTCATGGAATGGTTTCTCACAGAGCTGCAAAGTTCTATGTGAAGATTGGGAACACAGGTGGAGAGGGTGAAAATAGGGGGAAGAATTAGGATGAGTGGGATTTGTATTGTTTCTTTGTTCAGAGCAGAGAACATAAATGGTATACCTATATGAAAATGGCAGCGATGTTTAAAATTTTTAGCATTATCCCATGAAAAGATGAAAAAAAAGAAAAGAAAACAAAGTACTTTGATTGGGGAGGGGGGAACATATATTAAAACTCCTCTAGTACTCCCCTGAAAGCACACCCAATAGATATAAACTGCACCACACACCCTGCACTGGATTTCTTGTTCCACAATTCTCCCTGCTTTCTTGGGGGCCAGTTGGCACCAGGAACCCCAGGTAAGTCCTTTTCTTCCTCTAAGCTTCTGCCTAGCAAGTGCCCTAAAAGCATAACTAACAGCAGTAAACTGTACCCCAAACCCAGCACTGAATTTTATGCCCCACAGCTGCCTGCTTTCCTGGAGGTGTGCAGCCACCAAGGACAACCAGGTAAAACCCTGCCCCAAGACATAGCCTGTCACATCCCCTTAAAATACATCCAACATCCTTAAACTCCATGGCATACACATGACTCTGTTTCCCAGCCTATAATTCTGCTTGATTTCATGGAGTCCCACCTCTACCAGGGACCTCAGGCAATGCTGGTACTAGGGACCCTGTATGCAAAGTTAATACCCCAAACCACAGGGGTCATGTAGACCACAAAAAAATTCAGGGAGTCACCCTACTAGAAGGGAAGATTCACTGGTCACCAGAAACACGGGCCACTGTAAAGCAGAAGACACAGAGAAAAGTAAAACCAAAGAAAAAATATCCACAAAACACACATCCAAGAAAGATAAAATCAAGAGTCAGCATCTAAACCTGTAGTAGCCGTAAAATCCAGATGGCTAAGACTAGGGTATGATCAAGCAGGCTTTATCCAAGAGATGCAGGGATGGTTCAGCATATGAAAATCTATCAATGCAACCCATCATATAAACAAGCTGAAAGAAAAATCATATGATCATGACATTAGATGTTGAAAAGGCCTTTGACAAAATCCAAAAACCCTTCATGAGATCAGTGATACAAAGTGCATATCTAAACTCAATGAAAGCAGGCAGATAGCTACCATCAAATTAAACAGAGAGAAACTTAAAGTAATTCCACTGAAATCAGAAGTAAGACAAGGCTGTCCATTCCTCCATATCTATGCAATATACTACTTGCAGGTATAGGTAGAGCAATAAGACAACGAAAGGATTTCAAGAAGATACAAATTGGAAAGGAAGAAGTCAAAGTATTACTTTTCACAGATGATATGATAGTATACATAAGAGACCCCCTCCAAAGTTTTAACAGAGAACTCCTATACCTGATGAACACCTTTAGCTAAGTGACTGGATACAAAAATCAACGAAAAAATCAGTAGCCTTCCTCTATACAAATGATAAGTGAGCTGAGAAAGAAGTTAGGGAGACAACACCCTTAATAATAACCACAAACAATATAAACTATCTTGCTACAACTTTAACCAATCAAGTTACACACTGACATGAAAAGAACGGCAAGTGTTGGAAGAAAGAAACTGAAGAAGTATCTCCCATGCTCATAGATCAGTAGGATTAACATAGTAAAAATGACCAGCTTACCAGAAGCAATATACAGATTTAGTGCAATTCCCACCAAATTTCCCACCCAATACTTAACAGATCTTGGAAGATGAGTTTTCAACTTTATCTGGGAAAACAAAAACAAAAAAACAGGAAACCAAAACAATCCTGTCCAATGAAGAACTTCTGAAGGTATCACCATCCCTGATTTCAGTCTGTATTATAGAACAATACTAATAAAAACTACATGGCATTGGCATAAAAATAGACAAAACAAGGGAATTTCATTGAAGTCCCAGAAATAACCCCACACAACTATAGATACTTGATGTTTACAAACAAGCTAAAGTTATACAATAGAAAACAGGAAGTATCTTCAACCAATGGCACAGAACTAACTGGACGTTTGCACTTACAAGAATACAAATAGTCCATATCTGTCATTCTTCACGAAACTCAAGTCCAAGAACATCAAAGATATCAACATAAAATTGATACAATAAAACTGGTAGTAGAAAAAGTGGGGAACTTCCTTGAACACATTGACATGGGAGACAATTTTCTGAACAGAACACCAATGGCTCAGGCTTTAAGATCATCAACTGATAAATGAGACCTCGTGAAACTTAAAAGCTTCTGTAGGGGAAAGGGCACCATCAATCAATAGGACAAAACAGCAACCTATAGAATGAGAAAAGATCTTTATCAACCCTCCATCTGATAGAGGGCTACCATCCAAAATATACTTAAAAACATCAAGAAAATAGACATGAACAAACCAAAGAACCCAATTAAAAATGGGGTATCAATATAAACAGAGAATTCTCAACAGAAGAATCTCTAATAGCCAAGGAGCACTTTAAGAAAATTTCAACATCCTTAGTCATTAGAGAAATGCAAATCAAAACAATTCTAAGATTTGATCTAACAACCATCAGAATGGCTAAGATCAAAAACTCAAGGGACAGCCCATGCTGGTGAGGATGTGTGGAGCAAGAGAAACATTCCTCCTGTGCTAATGAGAGTATGAACTTGTACAATCACTCTGGAAATCAATTTGGTAGTTTCTCAGAAAAGTAGGAATAGCTGTACCTCAAGACCCAGCTACAACACTCCTGGGCATATACCCAAGACGCTCCACAATCCCACAAGGACACTTACTCAACTATGTTCATAGAAACTTTATTTGTAATAGCCAGAAACTGGAATCAGACCACAGAAAAGACTTCCAATGGCAAGACTGTGTTACCAAGCCAGCTGCAAAACCTTAAACCCACAAATTTTCCTGCCTACAAAAGATTCAGGAGTAAAACTGGAGCAGAAATTGAGGGAATAGCTAATCAATGACTGGTTCAGTTTGCAACCCATGCCATGAGAGGGAGCCCACATGTGACACAATTAATGATAATATACTTGCACATAGGTACCTAGCCTAACTGCTATCTGAGAGGTTTTATCCAGCAACTTATAGACACAGATGCAAAGGCCCCTGGTCAAATGTTAGGAGCTTGAAGAATCATGTGGAAGAGGGGGAGGGAGGATGGAAGAAAACAGAGAGGTCAGAAAACATAGGGGCCTACAGAGACTTAACAGCCATACAGAGACCATGCATGTGATGGACCTAGGTCCTTAGCATAGAGTCTTTACGTGGGGATCCTAACAACAGGAGTAGGAGCTATCTCTCTGTCTCTGATCCTTTTTTCCCTAACTGGGCTCCCTTGTCATAATAGGAGAAGATGTGCCTAGTTCTACTGCAACTTAATGTGCCAGGGTGGATTAATATTATTTGGAGGCCTCCTCTTTCTGGAGAGAAAGGGAGGATTGAAAGATTGTGGGGGGGCTGGAAGGAGAGGAGGGAGGGGAAAGTGTGATCTATATGTAAAGTTAATTAATTAATTAATTAATTAATTAAAAAACTCCAGTCCACTTCCACCAGATGTTCTCTCAGATAATGTTTACCTAAATGACAAGAAAATAAAGGAAGGTAAGGCCATCTTCCCAGTTTACTCACATGTTCTTTAATTTTCCAAGACAAATTTGATGGATGGATAGAGTTGAATGTGAGTCATAGTGATTTACCATCCTTAATCCAGAGAGGACCTTCTGATAGATGAGATGTCTTAGGTGCAGCTTTGCCTATTCTTTTAGCTCTATCTCACTCATATCATAGACATTTCTATTATCATTTAGTGGGAGAATAGAGTACATAAAGTTGATACAAAGTATTTCTTTTGATCTTAGCATATTGAGGTAATTGAGACCACTCCATTAATATTCTTGGTCAAACTTACATTTCTATTTTCTCTTGTGTTTCCTATGCTAGGAGTGTTCAGGTACAGTTAGGAATCTGAGAATCTAATGTGATCCTTCTAGAAGTGCAGAAAATAAGAGGAGTTCTGAGACGCTGCTAAAAAAGTTTTTTTTTCTCCCAACCACATTGCTCACCTTTCTTCTTGCTTTGTTTTTTCTCATATCACTATAAAATATCTGAAATTATAGCAATTATTAGATTATTATTTATCATCTACTTAAATATAAATTTACTGAAGAGAGGAATCTTGGATCAAACAGATATCAGGCAAATATGGCAAGTCAAACATTTATCAGCATTAACTCAAATCTGCCTATGTCCCTTGCCATCACCATTATCATCCTTTGTTCCATAACAGTGTCATTATAACTCCTAGAATCAGTCAGGAGCATATTTGTTTGTTTCCTTCTTGCTCAATTTAAATAATTCAATTACATTATAAACCATATTGTCAGGTTCCTCTATAGTTTTTTTTTTTGGATGCTTTCATACATATACACTGAGCATCTATTCCCCCTGATATTTTTATTAAACTATGACATACATATAAAAAGGTATATATATTAATATAAGCACATTCATAAGAATAAGATATGCATACACCAATCAATGAAAGAGTCACCACTGAAAATGTCATGAGGGCTTGGGTTGTTCATGTATAAGGTTCTGTGGTGTTGAGGTTTGGTCTGTTGCTATTTATTGTAATGCTAAATACTGGCTCCCAAGTTCTGGTTCCCTCTCGTACACAGGAATCCACATGTACACCAAGTAATACTGTGAGTTAAATAAAGATACCTACAGCCCATAGCTGAGCACAAGAGATGTAGATGGGGATTTGATTCCCATGGCTTGTGGCCTGAGGAGGAACCAAGAGAGAAGGTGTGGTAGAAGACAACCATGGGGTAAAGGATCCTGAGAACTGACTTGAAGGTTGGCCAGCGGGAGTATGAGCAGCCCAGGTGGCAAGTCAATCCCAGGGATATTGTCAGGAAAGTAGACATAATAGCATAGAGCATAGATATCTGCCCATCTCTAATGCTGTCTAAGGCTTATTATAAATATAAAAGTTTTGTGTGTTTCATCTAGGAACTGAATGATCAAAGAAGGGGGAGAAACACTCAACTCAATGGAGGTGTACTTCATGAAATTCTTAGACAAATGGATGGATCTGGAGGATATCATCCTAAGTGAGGTAACCCAATCACAAAAGAACACACATGATATGCACTCACTGACAAGTGGAATTAGCCCAGAAGCTCAGAATATCCAAGATACAATTTACAAAACACATGAAACTCAAGAAGAAGGAAGACAAAAGTGTGGACACTTTAATCCTTCTTTGAGGGGGGAACAAAATACTCATGGAAGGAGTAACAGAGGGGCAAAGACTGAAGGAATGACCAGCAAGAGACGGCCCTACCTGGGGATTCATCCCATAAACAACCACCAAACCCAGACACTATTGCAGATGCCAACAAGAGCTTGCTGACAAGAAAATGATAGAGCTATCTCCTGAGATGCTCTGCCAGTGACTGACTAATACAGAAGTGGATGCTCACAGTCAACCATTAGATAGAGCACAGGGTTCCCAATGAAGGAGCTAGAGAATATACCCAAGAAGCTGAAGGGGTTTGCAGCCCCATAGGAGGAACAACAATATGAACTAACCAGTAACCCAAGAGCTCCCTGGATCTAAAGCACCAATCAAAGAAAACAGATGGTGGGACTCATGGCTCTAGCTGCATATGTAGCAGAGGATGTCCCAGTCAGTCATTAGTGGAAGGAGAAGCCTTTGGTCCTGTGAAGGTTCTATGCCCTAGTATAGGGTAATGCCTGGTCCCAGAAGCAGGAGTGGGTGGGTTTGAGAGCAGGGGGAAGGGGGAGAGTATAGAGGATTTTCCGATTGGAAACTAGGAAAGGGAATAACATTTGAAATGTAAATAAAGAAAATAACTAATAAAATATTTTTAATGGAGGTGTACATGTATAAGGTTCTATGGTCCATCCTCATGACTGAAACAGATTATTTTGATATCACCATTATTTCGAAGAGTTTTCTCTTTATTTTTCATCTTATGAACAGAAATGTAACAAAATTCTATGGTATAAACAAGTGTTTAAGCATAGGGTTATATATTGTTGCATAACATACATTCCCATTTCAACTTCATCCAACACTTCTTACTATGGTGCTCCTCATTTCTTCTCAAAACTAGTTCCTAGTTCCAGTTATATGCTCTTTTTGTTCCAGTCACATTTTTACTGTGAAACAATTTCTGCTCTATGCTTGTGAAACCCAGCATCCTAGCATGGCTTTCTTTCAAATTTAGGGAACTATTTTCTCTTTTGTTTATGGTTATATGCCTCAAGGATATCATAATGCCTGATACAGGTTAAACATTCAATCATTATTTGTTGCATAAATGTGCAAACTAAGCTTTTTAGCTAGTCCATGTTACAGATGGGCCAAGTGCTGTTTGTATGCTAGTTCTGCTCTCCTGGGAGGGGCCATGGACAAGGAGTGAGTCATACTCAGGTGACTTCTTATGAACCAATTCCCTAATGAATAAAAGAGTCAATCACTGGCTGAGTAGGCGGGATTTCCGTGTTGGAAGTAGGAAGAGAGGAAGCAGGAGAGAGTTATGGCCCTTTTGGAATGGGGACAGTAGAGGGGTAAGATGTAACCATGAAAGTTTCCAGGTATCATGGAGGATCCAGAAGGATTTGCCACCTGAGTAATCTGATTTTAATGAAGCATACATGGTTTTAGTTGTTGCACCCAGAGATTTTTTCTGAACTAAGTTTGTGTTGTGTTTTCCTTCACAGCTAATCTGGGTTCAAGAGAGAAAAGTATGGCAGCAAAGCGTGGGTTTGCCAGATATACACCACAAAGGCCACTGGGGATTTGAAGCAATGGGTTGGTGTGGTAGCAATCTGCCAGTGGAAACCTAGTAAGCTGGGGAAAGAGATTGTGGAGTTCTGAATCAGAGTCTCCATGAGATAAAAACAGGTTAGCCATTGTCTGCCAATGCATAGACAGCCAGGCCGCCATGGCAGAGGCACAACCATTTAATGAGCCTGTTATTATTATTTTTTTAATATTTCTTGCAACAGGTCCATATCTAAAGGAAATTCTATTTATCTATCAACTCCTTTAAAAAAGATGTTTGAGTGTCAACCATAACTTAATAATTGTTTGTCCTTTCATGAGAAGGGTTCTGTTCCCTTATTTCTTTGTCCTGTCCTGCCTTCCCTCCTTTCTCTACTCCTTTGTTATTTGCCTCAATCTAATGTGGAACTTTCTGTATCTCAGCCTTGCCTGAACCTGGACAGTCTCCTGCCTTAGCTTCCTGGGTGCTAGGATTAAAGTGCCACCACACAATAGGCTTTTCCATGTCCTCCTGGTGTCCTACTTGAAGCTTCTGTGATATATTGGCAATGTCACTTGACTTAAAATTTAATTTGCAATGTGGTTAAGCCAAATGATCTCTCTGAATTATTCTATGTCAAACAAACTATATAAGATCCTCTGATTTCTTTTAGATAAAATAGGAATGATAGAACCATACTCCTCAGGATAAAAGACTCTGTTACATTCTCCTCCTTTCTTGGAGAGATTGGGTGTTAGAGTAGTGGTTGCTAAGGGTTAGAGATGTTCTACACATCGCTGAGACAGGAACTCACTTGAACTTAGCAATCTCTACCTAGAAGACTTAACTATCCTGTACCCTGATCTCCCAACCAAAACATCCCCATGTTTTATTACGCAAACTTACTAGCCTCTCAGACAGGCTATACACATAAAATGGCAAGTCTATAGATGCAGAAGTTTTTTTGGCACTTGTGAAGAGGCAAATTGGATATAAGAGGTGGAGGTGGGTGAGTTGTTTTCATAAATGCCTCTATACAGTTTGAAGGGATTGACACTGCTCTTACCTTCTTTATCTACCATAGGATCCTAAGAAGAAGGTTTTGCTTTGGACTACCTCTGACTTGCTAAAGAGAAATCAGAAAACTCTTTTTAGCTGGGCGTGGTGGCACACGGCTTTAATCCCAGCACTGGAGAGGCAGAGGCAGGTAGATTTATGAGTTCGAGGCCAACCTGGTCTACAAAGTGAGTTCCAGGACAGCCAGGGCTATACAGAGAAACCCTGTCTCGAAAAACAAAAAAAAGAAGAAAAAAAAGTAAGAAAACTATTTTTATAGAGCAAAAGTACAGAAATAAAGAAATCCTATGACCACATAAAACTATACTTACTTACATTTTAAATCTTAACATTTCCAGCAGTTGAGAGTATTTTTAGCTACGAATTATCCATGCATGGACCATTCACAGTGGAATATCAAAACACATGAGGGACATTCTTCACATAGGACAAAGAACTGGTATTACTTAGCAGTAGGCAGATGATTATTGTACAACCTTAAAGAGCTATATGTTATCCATAGAAATCTATAAAATCACTGGATCCAAATCAATATATAGTGATAAATGGATATTTCCTTTGTTATGCAAGTCTACCATTGTCTATTGATTAGAGAATAATCTAATTCTATTCTGTTTCTCATACAGTGCAGAATTAGTAGATCTATTAGAATTAATTGATGAACTATTTCACTAAAATCTTGTAATCAGTCTATGTCTGTGGGACAGACTTGTTTTTTAAAATGGTGTTAAGTATACTAATAGAGGTTGGGATTCAGTCTGTGACCTTGGCCCCATTAGTACTATCTTTGATCACACGAAACTAAAATTGAAAACAATTTCCTTCACAAATTTACAGTCTACTCAGCATCTAAATTACGGAGTCTCTCTCTCTCTCTTTTTTATTTACTCAGGGCTTGCCCTACAAAGTCAGTGCTGACTATTTCATCCCAGAGTCACCATTAAAAGATTCTTCATCCCAGAGTCACCATTAAAAGATTCTTCATCCCAGAGTCACCATTAAAAGATTCCAGGAAAATAGGACTCTGCATTTTTCCTGGATTAGCACTGTTACCTGTCATTATGCATACAGGCTAACATTTCATTTACATTTCAAATACTATTCCAAAAGTTCCATCTACCCTCCCCCCACCCTGCTCCCCTACCCACCAACTCCCACTTCTTGGCCCTGGCATTCCCCTGTATTAGGGCATACAAAGTTTGCAATACCAAGGGGCCTCTCTTCCCGATGGTGGCCTACTAGGCCATCTTCTGCTACATATGCAGCTAGAGACGTGAGCTCTGGAGGTTCTGATTAGTTCATATTGTTGTTCCACCTTCAGGGTTGCAGACCCCTTCAGCTCCTTGGGTACTTTCTCTAGCTCCTCCGTTGGGAGCCCTGTGTTCCATCTTATAGATGACTGTGAGCATCTACTTCTGTATTTGCCAGGCACTGGCATAGCCTCATATGAGACAGCTATATCAGGGTCCTTTCAGCAAACTCTTACTGTCCTATGCAATAGTGTCTGAGTTTGGTGACTGATAATGGGATGGATCCCCAAGTGGGTAGTCTCTGGATAGTCCATCCTTTCATCTTATCTCTAAACAAACAAACAAACAAACAAAAAACCAATTTTAAACAATATCTATACCCAAATCCAGCACTCTGGAAAATAGTAGAAGAAAACTTCCAACCCAAGAAGGTTAATTACACTCAAAAAACAAAACAAGGGAAATAATTCTACACCAGCAAAAATAAAATAAGGGAAATGTGCGCATGCATGCATGCATACACACGCACACACACTAACACCACAAACACCAAATAACTGGTATTAATAATTATTGGTCATTAATATCTCTTAATATCAATGCATTCAATTCCCCAATTTAAAAAAAAAACACATGCTAACAGAGTGGATATGAACTCAGTATCCATCATTCTGCTGCATATAAGAAACACACCTCAGCAATAAAGATAGAGACTATTTCAGAGTAAAGAGCTGGAAAATAATTCAAGCAAATGTAGCCAAGAAGCAAGCTGGAGTAGTCATTCTAATATCTAGTAAAATACCTTCAACCAAAATTAATCAAAAGAGACAGGAAAGTACATTTCATAGTCATCAAAGAAAAGCCCACCAAAGTGATGTCTCAATTCTGAACATTTTTTTTTTGCCAAATACAAGGGCACCCACATTCATAAAAAATTATTAATAAAACTTAAATTGCACATCAAAACCCACACATTAATAGTGTGATACTTTAGCACTCTACTCTCATCAACTGACAGGTAATCCAGGTAGAAACGAAACAGAGAAATAATGAAACTAACTGACATTATGGGTCAAATGGACCTAACAGAAATCCATAGAACATTTCACCAAAACAGAAAAGAATTTATCTTCTTCTCAGCACCTGACAGTATATGAAAATCCATCAATGTAATCCACTGTATAAACAAACAAAAAAATCACACAATCATCTCATTAGATGTTGAAAAAGCCTTTGACAAAATCCAACACCTCTTCATATTAAAAAAGTCTCAGAGAGATCATGGATACAAGGTACAGACCTAAACTTAATAAAAGCAATACACAGCAAGCCAATAGTCAGCATCAAATTAAATTGAGAGATACTTAAAGCAATTCCACTAAAATCAAGGACAAGGCAATGCTGCCCTCTCTCTCTCTCCTTATCTATCCAATATCCTACTTGAAGTTCTAGCTAGAGATATAAGACAACTAAAGGAGATAAAAGGGACAGAAAGAAATTGAAAAGGAAGAAGTCAAAGTAACAATATTCACAAATGATATGATATGATATGATATGATAGTATACATACGTGAACAAAAAAAATTCTACAGATAATGAACACTTTCCTCAAAGTGGCTGGATACAAAATTAACACAAAAAATTGTTAGCCCTCCTTCATATAATTGATAGACAAATGAGGTAAGAAATTAGTTAAACAATATCCATTACTATAGCGACAAATAATGTAAAATAACTTGCTATAACTCTAACCAATTAAGTGAAATACCTACATTACAAGAACTTCAAGTCTCTGAAGAAAGACATTGAAGAAGATATCAGAGATGAAATCAGAAGATGAAAAGATCTTCCATGCTCATTGATCAGTGGTATTAACATAGAAATAACATGGGACAGGGGAGGCTATTGTCAGTCTATGGGGGTGAGCCTAGCTGAGATTCCTACCAGAGGAGGATATGGAATCTGTGGTGACCACCTCCCATAGCCTGGTAGGACTTCCAGTGTAGAAAGGGGGACAATGGCTCAGCACACAACCTTTGCTCTGGGATTTATTCTCCTTACAAGATGCACAGGGATAAAAATGGAGCAGAGACTGAGGGAAAGACCAAACAATGACTGCTCCAACATGAGACCCATTCCATGGGAGATAGCCAACCCCAGACAATATTAGTAGTACTCTGCTATGCTTGCAGACAGGAACTTAGCATAACTGTCTCCTGAGAGACTTCATCTAGCAGCTAATGGAAACAGATGCATAGACCCATATCTAAATATCAGGAGGTACTTAGAGAGTCTTGTGGAGGAGTGGGAGCTAGAATTGAGGAAACTGGGAGGCCAAGGATACCACAAGAGCACCTACAGAGTCAGCTAGCCTGGGCCCATGAGAGATCACAGAGATTGAACCACCAACCAAAGAGCATTCAGGGGTAGGACCTAGCTCCCCTACATATTTGGAGCAGATATGAAGCTTGGTCTTCATGTGGTTGCCCTAATAATTCAAGGGGGCTGTCTCTTACTCTATTGCCTGCCACTGGAACCTCTTTCCCTAACTGGAATGCCTGGTTGGCCATGAGTGGGAGATACTATGCTTAGTCCTACTTTGACTAGATGTCCCAGGGAAGAGTGGTACACTGGGGAACTTCTTCTCCGAGTTAAAGGGAGTGGGGGTATGAGTCGAATGACTGTGAGGTTTGGAGGGGGAAGAGAAGATAAGTAGAGTGTTGTGATCAGGATGTAAAGTGAATGATTATTTAATTAAGGCAAAAGAACATGAAATTTTCAGACGATTTCATTATGTTGTGTTTGGGTCATAGCACTGGAAAGCCTGGTTATTTCAGAAGGGAAACAGAGAAGCAGTGGATCTGGAAAAGAAGGAGGTGAGGAAGGTTTAAGAAAAGGGAGAGGATGGAGGGGAGGCTGCAATGTGGATGTATTGTATGAGAGAGGAGTACACTTTTTAAAAGAAAAAGAAATTTGCAAGCAAATGTATTAAACTAGGAAAAAAAAAAAAAAACAATCTGAGTGAAGTAACCCAGACAGAGAAAGACAAATATAGTAGATTTTTCACTTATATTAGCCATTAAATAAATGACAATCAAGCTACAGACCCAGAGAGGTTAGGTCAAAAGAAGACCAAAAAGGGGAAGCATAGGTCTCTCTGGCAAGGGAAAATAAAATAGATCCTGGTAGTTGACTGGGTTGGATGAGGATCAGAGCATGAGAATTCAATTGGCTGAAGAGTGGTGTAGGGAGAGAGTGAAGGAAGAGATAGCTGGAAATGAGGGGCATTTGGGGATCAGTGCAGAAACCTAGTGCATGAAAAATTTCCTGGAATCTTTGAGAGTAAACATAATGATTATTCGTTAGTAATGGAGGATAAGGATTCTGAACTACCCAAGAAAACATCGGTCCATTCCGAAGATCACTACTCTGACCCAGTTTAAGGTAACTCAACAACCGTTTCCTCCAGAGGTCCCTCTAGGAATTTGTCATACCATACTACGATCGTGTCTTCAATCGGGAGTTTTATGAATCTCACCCCGGGGTAACGACTCTTGTTAAGAGTGAGAATGAGTGACTGGTATTTCTCCAACTCCTTGTGCAGGTTTAGAGCCTTCATACCCACACTGAATTCTTTCAGTCAAGGGATGACTAGGTTTCTGCAGGCTACGAAAAGAGGAACCTAAACAACACCCCAGTCACAAAACCATCCACCTACAACCTGTGCTGCCCACCTACAATCTGTCCTGTCTGCAAGATGTCTGGGGGCAAAGGTGGCCCATAACTGTGGAAGCAGTGAGCCAATATGTAGTTTCACTTGAGGCTCACCCCCATGAAGGAGCTGTGCCCTATATTGCCTGGATGGCCAGGAACCAAAGACTGGATTTGCAGAGACCTAGGGAAGAACCAGACCAAGTAGTCGAAAAAGCAATGGGAGATATGGGACATGAAATGGCCATCTCCTGTAACCAGAAATGACTCAGAATGAAGGGATTTCAACTGCAAAAAAGACAACCCAGTTTAGAAGAATGATACTGTAATGGAAACCAAAACGAAGTCATCTTTTGTTTGTTTTTAATTTATCCAGAAACGAATACTACTCAGAAGCTTCCTCTTGGTAAGTAGTTTGGTTTCTATAAACTGGGCCACATTTCCTCTTCTACTATCCAGTTTTAACTCCATCACCCCATATGTTTATCTGGATGGCAGCTGGCACAAAGCCTCTATCTCTGGGAGACTTTTCTACTAGTCTAAATTCTATAAATTTTATATCTTTGCCTTACACTTGATATCTAGGGATAACATCTTTTCCAGATTCAATTCCAAAGACAGGGAGTAAGCTAATGAGCTATACAGCAACGTAAATAAGTTGAAGCTCCAAAGTGCTATCAGTCCATTTATCTCACGAGTTGAGTTCAAAGATTCTGATCTTCACACTAAAGAAATAATTACCTTCTAAGAGATTCAGGGATCGCATCCCAAACAGGCAATTAAGTTTTGCCAAATAAGAGCTCTATATAAAAAAAAAAGCAAAACAATCATAAAGTGATTTTTTGAGTAGGGAAAAAAAAATAAAACGGTACCTTTGAGTCCTTGGAACTCTCAATGCACTGCTACTAGACTTCCCAGAGAACTGAGAAGTAATTCCTTTTTATTTGGGGGCCATATTTTCTTCACTTTGTTCTGTATGAAATTGGTTTCATGACAGAATCTGCAGCTGCTATAGAAATGTCTACCAGGGGACAGCCGGGATGGAGAGTGTACCACAGAGAGTACATGTGTTATTGATCCTAATGTTGAAATAGCCCTTATATTTGCCTTACTAGTCACACTTCTATGACCCTAGCCTGATCATACTGCCTTCCTGGTCTCTTTGCTCAACTCTGTCAAGTCTATATTTTCTTGTCTGACATGCAAGGGTAACTATGGCAGATCCTCATCCATCATTTAGTATTCATTCATTCACATGAATGCATGAATAGGCTTGTTCAACAATGTGCTTATTGCTGAGGACACACTGACACAGAAAATCCAGATATAGTTTTATGGTTGTGAAGTTGACTGATTGTTGGAATATACTGGTATTAATAAAAAAAAATCAAGAATGAAAATATGCACCTGTGATTAGTAGTACACAGGCAAAATATACAGTGATATAGGACCTGTTACTCATTCCCATGGCTGCTCATTATGATCTCTCAATTATTTCCTTTACAAATACCTTTGTGTTTGCTTCCACTTCTTTTGACCAATGGGTTTGATGTTCCGATCTACTTTTAAAGTTCAGTTTGGTTCACTAGCTCTTTTACGTTTCTATGTCATCTGACTCATTACCAATAAAGCAACTAAGCTGAAGACAAATAGTTGTTTTTCCATTTTACAACATGTACTAAAAATAGTACAGTGAGATAGTTGTGATTATGCTTATGATAGTTAATTAAAAGACTTAAAAGCTCTATGAACATTTACAAGTATATGAAATGATCTATTGTAATTTTTCTTATTTGTGAAATCAGTGCACATAAATGTGTGCGTTATATATAATATAGTATACGTGTGTGCTTCTGTGTGTGAGATGCTTCAGCGTGTTGGCTTGTAGAAAATCTCAAGAAAAATTATCATGCTAGGTAATTTTACTCTTTGAAATGCATTCACCTAAACCTGTATTTTATAGATGAGCAACTGAGACCCAAAGCAATCAAGTAGATTGTCAAAGGTCACACAATTAATTAGAAAAAGAAATAAATAAAAGACTCAGAGCTTCTTGCTACAGACCAACACCTTTTGAGAATTATAAGCATGGCATTTTGACTCATATTTGCTCTGAGAACAAAGGTATCAACTCTTGTACTCAAAAAAACTGATCAAATCCTTAAGTAACTTAGTGGGGCAAAAATATGGATAGCATATTAAGACACCTGGTTTTAACCAAAGTCTGTCATGTTGCCATCCAAACTCGGTGCTACTTAGGATGTTGTATCACTTCCTTGGAAAATAAGTTAGCTTCAGTTAACATAGCTACTCAATGCAGCCTTAATATGCTGTTTCTCAAGGTTAGAGAAAAGACTCAACATAGGCTATATGACTTTGGGCAAGAAACTTCAACTTGCTAATCCTATTTGCTTTTAATATACCCACCATCTTTGAGTCATTTCACTTTTGCCATTTTTTTAAATCTAGAGAAAGTGTTTCTGTTCAAATGACTCCTTTGAATTGTGGGTAATAACCTTCTTTCTTTTATATAAAAAATGGCCAAAGAAATTATTGAAGGCCTAGTGTTTTGTTTCTTTTTTTTTTAAGTCCCTGGCGAGAAGCTAGCTAAGATGAAAAGGGAAGCAGAAAGTTCTATAACCTAATTGAGACTGCACTCAAACCTGAATTAAAGGTTCCTGGGCCACTGAATAGCTGAAATTGTGGAAAGAAGATGCACCAATTCAGAACGAAATTGTTAAGAATTAATTTCACTGCTTTGGAAAAAAGCTGTGGCTAGTGGAAGGGCCTATGAGCAAAAGAGCTCACTGAATTGCAAAGGTCAGTGACCTAAGCTAACCCTTTTCACATTCTGTGGATGCTTGTCTACAGCTATACACAATTAGTAATCCTTAACTAGCAAGTAATAATTCTGCAATCATCCTTTCCCTCCTATTGTGATGTACATTTCCACTGTGGATTAGAAATCACAGCTTGACATTTTAATAGGAGTGATAGGAGTACTAGAAAGGACCAAATTACCATACATCTCACAGTAGCCTTTAAACAGATATCTAAGAAAAATTTGTCTCAACAATGAAAAATAATAGTCTCATCTTCAGTTGGAAAAATGTTCTTTCCTTCTGTGTTTAGATTCATCAGAATATTTCTAATAGCTCTGTATCTCAGAGATTTCTTCCAGGCTCTGGGGGCATGATTAGCCACAGTGCACTGCTCAAAGTTGAGCAATTAAAACTACTTTCAAACCCTCCAAGATACCACACTGGGCATTGTTAAGAAGTTGGCAAGCTTGGCAGTTAACTTCACCTGAAAACTCTAGCCCATAATGACATATTAATTGTAAGCAGTGGGGGAAAATATAGAATGCTTCATCAAGACATAAATGAAGAAGCTTTGTAGATCTAAAAATAATGAAAAACAAATGTCTTAAACAAACAGAAGACAAGCCATGGGAATTAGCTTCAAAACTTTTTATGAGTTTGATGTAAGTGAGTTGCAACAAATGTCCTCATCAAAATGATACATGAAATAAAGATGCAACTGCCCTTGGGAGGACCTTGGTTCTTGTTTTGGCTCTGCCATAAACTTGTCTATGCTCATAGAAAGTCCAATAATTTCTCATTGTTTATTAAATAGTGAAGAGTAGTATGCATCTTTGGTATTGCATGTGGGTAATGTAAGGAAAAGAGTAAATATTGAATATAAAAGACACATTTGAAAATGGAAGGTTGTGTACCAATTAATGAGTTCACTAAACCCTTGATCTGACTTGAATCAGAGCATGCTTTTACAGAACACATGAGGTCTAAAATTTAGATTAGACACATTGTGCTTTATTTGAGAATAGGGGCAATAGGCATCCATAGAGGTACACATTATTTGATAGTAAATTTATAAAATAGATAAAACTACCTTATTTTTTAGAAGATGAGATGGATTGCAAATTAATAATTTCATAACATTTGGTTATGTTTTCCAAGTTTCTGTGTTTACCCCTGGTTATATAATTACATCTGAGGATTTGGAGTTAGGAATCACAGATAAGAGAGAAGATGGTATTTGGTTAGGTTTTTTTGTTTGTTTGTTTGTTTGTTTGTTTTTTTTGGTTTCTTGCTCAGTAACATCTTTCCTAGTTCCACTCATTTATTTGAAAGTTTAGTGATCTCAATTTTTATGCTGAATACTATTCTACAGTGTATATTTATAACATCTTCATTTTCATCAATTGAATAATGTTTAGGCAGTTTCTGCTCTTTGGCTGTTGGGAACACATCAGTGAACATGGCTGTGGAGTAGAATGTCAAATCTTTGGGGCATAGGCCAAGAGATGGTACAAATGAGTCATATGAAAGATTTACTTTTGGCTCTTTGATGCTGATTTCCAGAGTGGCAGCACCAGTATGCAGCCCCACTAAAAGGGAATGAAGGGCTCTATTCTTGATTTGTTTTTAGATGTTTTATTGATTATAGCCATTCTTACTGGAGTGACATGAAATCTTAAATTGTTTTGACTTGTAAATCCATAATTGTTAAGAATGATGAAGATGTTTTTGAAAAGTTTCTTAAGCAATTTTTATTTCTCCCTTTGAGATGTCTATTCAGATCCATAAACTAGTTTTTGAATAAGTCATTTAATATCTTTAATTCTTTATTTTTTGAACTCTTTATGTATTCTGTATAAAAATCCCGAGTCAAATATATAGCTGGTAAAGGGTTTTTCCACTCTGTGAGCTTTCTCCTCATTCAATTAGTTATTTTATTAGTGATATAGAAAATTATCATTTTATGGAGTCCAACTTGTTGGTTGTTAGCTTTAATTTCTGGGCAAGGGAATCCTACTCAGAAAGTCTTTCCTACTCCTAGACCATGGAGGGCCCTGCCTATGATTTCCTCTATTTGTTTCAGTGTTTCAGATTTCATGTTTAGGTGTTGGATCTTGTCAGAGTTACTTTCTATGAAGTTTGACAAATATGACTCTAATTTCCTTTTTCTACATGTGGACATCTGCTTTTCCCCAGCATGATTCATTAAAGGGACTGTTTTGTCTCCAAGGTTTTTGGCAATTTAGTCAACTATAAGATGGTTATAGTAATCTGTACTCAGGTTTGGTTTTTCTAGTCTATTGGTCTACATGTCTGTTTTTGTATCAGTACAGTACTGTGGTTTTGTTGTTGTTTTTTGTTTGTTTGTTTTTGTTTGTTTGTTTGTTTTACTGTGGCTGTAAATATAGCATGAAGATTAGTGTAGTAATACTTCTAGCATAGTTCTTTTTTATTATGATTTCTTTGTCTATCCAGGGTCATTTGTGACTCCATAAGAATTTATTATTTTTTTTCTACTTCTTTGAAGAATGAAATGGGGATTTTGATTGAAATTACACTGAAACTCACCTACCCAACTCTATGCCCCTCCTCTCACTCAGTCTCTCTCTCTCTCTCTCTCTCTCTCTCTCTCTCTCTCTCTCTCTCTCTCAGAAAGCAGTCTTGATGACTTCTCGAAGTAACTTCTTTGTATTCCTTTTAATTTTTAAAGGTAGGCACATAGAGATATGAAGTTCCCTAATAGGATTGCTTTTAATGTGCCCCAGAGGTTTTAGTGTTTTGTTTTCATTTTTATTTAGCTCAATGTATATTTTTTTGACCCAGTCATTATTCAGTAATGAGTTGTTTAATCTCCATGGATATGTGTACTTAATAGAGTTTTGCTTGCTATCCATTTAAGTTTTATTGTATTATTTTAACACCTGAAGTTATTTTTTTTCTGAATTTGTTAGAATTTGTTTTGTATTCCAGAACATTGTCTATTTTAGAGAAGTTTTCATGTGCTATTGGTGAGTAGAGGAATTCTTTGCTAATTGGATAGGATATTCTGCATATGTCTGTTAATTTCATTTGATGAAACACGTTTAATTTTTTTAATATTTGTCCATAACACTTGCCTATTATAAAACAGTGAAGCATTTAAATCACCTCCTATTAATGGATTGATATTAATTTGTGACTGTCATTTCAGTAGTAAACTTTTAATGAAATTGGGTACATCAGAGTTTGCTGCATAGATATTCAGGATAGCAATATGCTCATGGTTAATTGTTTCCTTTGCTAGAGTGAAGTTCCTTTAAAGTAAAAAAAAAAAAAAAAAAAAAAAAAAAAAAAAAAAAAAAAAAAAAAAAAAAAANTATTCCTAACTTCCATTTGACATATTTTTTCTAGTATTTTGGTTTAGGATTAATTTGCTGGATATGAAGGAAGAAATTAGGAGAAGTGGTAGCATAGAATTAACTAGAGAGAAAAGAATTATGTCAATACAAATTAAGAGAGGAAAGAATAGTCCTAAGAATATTTGAAAAAGACATAAAGAATCAAATTACTTTTTGCCTAAAGTTACATATAATATATTGAATTATACATGTGTACATGTATAATTTAAATGATATTATGCCACTTGAGCTGAGGGAGACATAGAATATCGAAAAAAAAGGCAAGAGAAACCACCCTTTGAGTTGTTGGTGATGGGAGTCCAAGAGACTCCCAAAACAATATAGGCTACTGGTTTTACCAGTGGTTACAAGACAGAGGTTGAAAATAAGACCTTATTCAGAAGACAACATGCACTTCAGACACAAAACCTGGAGATTTTGAGCTGGATCTGACCTAAAAGTCTCCTCACTGAGAACTAGCTTTCATAGTATGATAAGGTAGTATGGAAGTTGCGAATGGGGAAAGCAGCCAAAAATCCCAACCTGTATAATACCCATCAGCCACAACAATTCATATTATGACAAAATATCCCTAAGGGGGTAATAGAAATTCTTAAAACTTGGCAGTGACCAACAACATTTTAACTGAACTCTAGGCTCACTCAACTGGAGGGAAATCTTCCTGGTACTGTTATTGTTACTGGAAATCAAGTGACCAGTGAGGTCATGGATATTAGAAGACAACCTACTACTGCACCTTTACAAAACCACTATAATTCTTAGCAGCATTGTAAATACTTGGTCATGTATCCATAAATAAATGTAGCTCTTTCTCCTCATCAAAGAAGCTTCTCTTTGCAGCAGATAAATACCATGACAGAAATGAACAACTGATCAATATACAGAAAACACATGACCATGGGGTTCCCACCCCAAAATAATATATCAAAAACACAGATCTTGCATATAAAGCTATAAGAATACCTTGGAAAAAGAAGTGGCAAGATTGCAAGACACAGAAAAATAGAAAACTGGTAGTAAAACTGTGTATGTTAGAAGAGACATCAAATGCCATCCATTAGGCCTCAACAATATGGGTGCTTAAATAAGACTTGAACAATATCAACAGACATGCTATCATGGAAGAGGGAAATCTCATGGGGCCCCATCCATATACAAATAACTACAAACAAATAATGCCCTCTGAGAATTGGAGAATTAATCTTTCCCAGAGATGAGCACCATAATTTATCTTATACCAATATATATGTTATACCAACTGGTCAGCCCTTAAATCATATACACACAAGCAATACAATATGAATTCATCATGTTATATTCATATATGCATACATACACACAGATCCCTCTCTCTGTCTCTCTGTCTCTCTTTCTCTCTCTCTCTGTCTCTCTCTCTCTCTCTCCCTCTCTCTCTCTCCCCATCGGAAAAAGGAAAAGGAAGAAATTGTTATAATCATATCTCAATTTTATAAAGTAAACTAAATCAAAAAAAGGAAAAGGAATAAATCTCTAATTGATGTTTCCCGAAAGTAAATAATATTTAAACATCAAAATTTTAGCACAAAAATAACAAATATTTGTATAAACATACTGTTTACACAATTTAAAGTTTGTCAAAATTCCTTCAAAACTAATACTATGAAGCTTCCATTTCAGGAAATAGTAAGGAGATCTTTTTGAGCTGTAGTACAGAGCAAATTCTATAAGTTACTTTATTAAAATGAAAGTTTTTAATATTTGCTTTTAGTGTCCTTTGATTTCCATAGTAACTCTTAAAGGGTCTTCTTAGGAGGAAGTAGACTTAATGTTCCCAAATGTGTTATTAGTGTTCTTTCAATACCTACATAAATTCTTTACATACAAACATCAAATTGATGTAATTCTACAAAATATAGAGTGCTCATATATATCACTTTTTTCTGAGGATATGAATTTTGACCTCGTTCCCTTCAGGTGGACATGGACATCATGGCTTTTCAAAGAAGGGACCAAGTAAAACATAAGTATTATTTTTTTGAACATCTATGGCCAAAAATTAATAAAATTTATAATAGTTGCATAACTCAAAAAAATTAATAATGACTCTGGCGGGGCTCAAGAAAAAAGTTATCAGATTTAGTTTTCACATCATTAAGATGTTTATGAAATGACATTTTTATGAACAGAAGTTCACCAAGTAGATGTTCATTTTATAGACCTTTGAGCTCACAAATCGATATTTCCAAATGAAAAAAGATAGTTCCCTGAGGAAATGCACTTCCTTGGTCATTTCCAGATTTAGACTCAGGAGTTTGGGGCTTTTCATTCACTCTCTCACACATTCATTCATCTCACTCAGTCATTCATAGAGTTCTTGAGTGCCTGCTGCTTTCCCAGCCAGTCTCCAATTATTTCCTTGAAAGGTGGCCCATTTGGGAAGCAACTGAAAGGGCTAGTGAGTAGCTTGATAATTTTCAGCCCAATCTGAGTACATAAAATCTGAAGGCTGTCAGAAAGGCCTTTGGAAACAGGTTCATCATCCCTGCCACTGCCTCTGCTGTGAATACCCAGGGGACTTTCTGCAAAGGAAGGGGCAGGAAAAATGTCACCTGCAAGGCTCTGAATGTCCTCCTTCAAGTTCCCAGTGGATGTCTGAGATGGGGCTCACACTGCTTTTGCCTGCTTAGCCACATGGAGCCTCTTCCTGCCCTTTTCATTCACCATTTTTGTCACGCAGTTCCTTGGCAGTTAACATCCCTGCTTCCCAGGTGTCTGCGTAGGGAGGACTTGATATTTCTTGAGAAAGAGCACAAAATAGAGATTTTAGAGACACATTTCCACAGCAGGCGTTCTGGCTGTTTTGATGTCGGTTTCTTTGGCTAGAAGAGAAGCCAACTCCTTGGTTAAATGAAAATCCATAATAGCCCCAATAGGCGATGTGCCATTCAGTGTTCATGTCTTATTAGTGTACCTTCCATCTGTGTCTTCATACACAAGTCAGGTTGACAAAAATGTTTAGAAAATAGGAAAATGAACTGGGAAGATTTTTAACTTAAAGGTGATGATCGAATCATTCATGGTGCTTTGCTACATTTTCTAAATTATATGTAGATGATAGACTAAGTGTGAACATGAGAATTAACCTACAGAAGTGAAGGGGAGTAGATTATAAACCTTTCCAAAGTGAAAAACATTAAGAGATCCAATTTAGACAATTTTCTTTTGGGAAAACAAAGGATGCTTTCATGATGAAAGTCAATAACAACACAGGAAAGGATGAGGCACCTTGAGAGGTGATTACTATTGTATTTTCTATGGTCTTGGGAAATTTCTCTTTCAATTTTGTTTATTTCTTTGAAAACTGAAGAAAATACTCAGGAAGGGTTTGCTGTCTAAAATCAATGAAGAATTTATGGAGCTTCTGAAAGATGGTTTTTAAAATGACCAATACATCCAGAAGTGGTAGCTCACACCTTTAATCCCTGCATTTGGATAACAGAACCAACCATATCTCTTTGAGTTTGAGGTCAGACTGTTCTATATGAGGAGTTACAGGCCAGCCAGAGCTACATAAAAATAAAACAAAATAAAACAAAAAATAAAACAAAATAAAAACATCAACAAAGAGTATAGAGTAGGATATATACATAACAAAGAAAGAATAGAGTATTTAAATTTTAAATTGTGTGTGTTCTGTGTATGGAGGGAGGGGTTGAATGAGCATGGTGCATCCCATTTGTGAATGGTAGAATTATAGGATTTTGTTTTCTATTTAATCCATGTGGAACTCAGGTACTGAACTCAGATCATAAGGTTTAGTGGCAAATGCCCTAACATATTGAGCCTTCTTATCACATCAAGAGAATAGAATCGTCAAAAACTCATAGGAGAAACAAAAACAAATGAGAAGCTAGGTTCTGGCAAGCACAATCTGTCTGCATCAGTCCACATCACTTGACTGAAAAATGATTAAGTTGAAATGCAAATAAAACAAGATGGAAAAGGAAGAAAATTATAACAAAAGAAAACAAGTACATAACTGATATTTCAAACAATGACAAGGAAGAAAAAAAGGAAGGACAGATACAAAGGTTATCAAGCCTGTAACTAATGTGTCTTGCTGAGAAACTTTTTAGGCAGTTTCCTGAAAACTAAGACCCAGGGAAAATGCCATGTGCATCATCTATACTTGCTTACAGAAATCTACAATCCATACTTGGAATGTATTACATACTGTTTGTAATTGATATCTGCATAGAACTGCTTCTTGCCCTATGGTTTCAGCGTTTGTGTTTGATCCATTCCAAGATGTCATCTGCTAAAGTTTCTGTTCCTCAAGCTTAAATGTAAAAATGATAAGGGCCTCAGGCCACCTTTTCCCTATTAAATCAATGATAAAGGCAAGAAAAAAAACAGGCTGGCACCAGAACTTTTCATGATAGTCACTGCCAGAAATCAGTAAAATGATGCCTAATAATCCTTCAAGTGAAAGAAGATAAGACCAAAACAATTTAACAATCCCCTATTGTCCTTTAATTACCATGATCATCAATATGTGCAAGGATGCTGCTTAAGAATTATCCCAAAAGAGAGGCCCCTTGGTCATGCAAACCTTATATGCCCCAGTACAGGAGAATGCCAGGGCCAAGAAGTGAGAGTGGGTGGACAGGGGACAGGGTGGGGGGATGGTATAGGGGACTTTTGGGATAGCATTTGAAATGTAAATGAAGAAAATATCTAATAAAAAATTTTAAAAAATTATCCCAAAATCAAAAGCTAAAATTGACATAAATGATTACTTTTACAGTCTTTGTATTTATGAAGCCTATTTCTCTGCTTTAATTCTCACAAGGCTCCTGTGATTATGTTAGGATACCCTGTACAATCTAGAATAATCTCCATATATCAATACCATCTTATTAATAGTCCTGATTCCATCAACTAAGATTGTCCTTTGGTGTGACACAGCACACTCTCCACATTTGAGGATCATATCATGTGTACCCTTGGGATAAGCATTATGCATCTTCTCATAATAGAAATAAAATCCTCCCAGTTTCTGTTCATCTGAAAAAGTCAGTGAAATAAGATATATCAAATATAAAGAAAATTTCAAAAGAAATATATTATCAATTGTGAGTATTCTCAAATACATACATATTTGTAAATATCATTATCAAAACTGTTATTTTATACAAACAAATAAAATATAAAAATCTCAAAGTCAATAATTAAGAAAACAGGATAAAGCTAGAGGTCAGGATGGAAAGAATGATCATAAGGCTTCTCTGTATAGAAGTTCCAAAAATAAATCTCAATAAATAATTTTAGATATACAGGAATTTTTCCCCTGTACCCATATCTTCAAGGCTTTTCCCCACTTTCTCCTGTATAAATTTCAGTGTCTCTGGTTTTATGTGAAGGTCTTTGATCCACTTAGACTTGAGCTTTGTACAAAGAGATAAGAAAGGATCAATTTGCATTCTTCTACATGTTAACTGCCAGTTGTGCCAAGACCATTTGTTGAAATTGCTGTCTTTTTTCAAATGGGTGGTTTTAGCTCCCTTGTCAAAGATCAAGTGACCATAGGTGTGTGGACTCATTTCTGGGTCTTCAATTCTATTCCATTGATCTACCTGTCTGTCGCTGTACCAGTACCATGAACTTTTTATCTCAATTTCTCTGTAGTATAGCTTTAGGTCAGGCATGGTGATTCCCCCAGAGATTCTTTAATTGTTAAGAATAGTTAATGCTACCCTAGGTTTTTTCTATTATTCCAGATGAATTTACAAATTGCCCTTTCTAATTCATTGAAGAAATGAGTTGGAATTTTAATGAGGATTGCATTGAATCTGTAGATTGCTTTCGGCAAGATAGCCATTTTGACAATATTATTCCTGCCAATCCATGAGCATCAGAGATCTTTCCATCTTCTGAGATTTTCTTTGACTGCTTTCTTCAGAAAATTGAAGGGGTTTTTTTTGGTTTTGTTTTGTTTTGTTTTGTTTTGTTTTGTTGTTGTTGTTGTTTGAGACAGGGTTTCTCTGTATAGCCCTGGCTGTCCTGGAACTCACTTTGTAGACCAGGCTAACCTCAAACTCAGAAATCAGCCTGCCTCTGCCTCCCAAGTGCTGGGATCAAAGGCATATGCCACCACCGCCCAGCTTTGAATTTATCATACAGATATTTCACTTCCTTATTTAGAGTCACACCAAGTTATTTTATAATATTTCTGACTATTATGAAGGGATTTTGTTTCCCTAATTTCTTTCTCAGCCCATTTATCCTTTGTATAGAGAAAGGCCATTGATTTGCTTGAGTTAATTTTATATCCAGCTACTTCACTGAAGCTGTTTATCAGTGTTAGGAGTTCCCTGGTAGAATGTTTAAGATCACTTGTATTGCATATAGTATTACCAGAAGATCCAGCAGTTCATCTCTTGGGCATATACTCTGAAGATGTTCCAACTTATAATAAAGACACATGCTTCACTATGTTCATAGCAGCCTTATTTATAATAGTCAGAAGCTGGAAAGAACCCAGATGTCCCCCAACAGAGGAATGGATACAGAAAATATGGTACATTTACACAAGAAGTACTACTCAGCAATTGAAAACAATGAATTCATGAAATTCATAGGCAAATGGATGTATCTGGTCTAACCGGATGTCTACATGTATAAAAATGAGTGAGGTAATCCAATCACAAAAGAACACACATGGTATGCATTCACTGAAAAGCCAATATAAGCACAGAAACTTAGAATACCCAAGATACAATTTGCAAAACACATGAAACTCAAGAAGGAAGTCCAACCGTGGATACTTCACTCCTTCTTAAAATGGGGAACAAAATACCCATGGAAGGAGTTATAGAGACAAAATTCGGAGCTAAGATAGAAGGAAAGACCATCCAGAGTCTGCCCCATCCAAGGATCCATCACATATACAACCACCAAAACCAGACACTATTGCATATGCAAGAAAGATTTTGCTGACAGGACCCTGATATAGCTCTCTCTTGTGAGGCTATGCCATTGCCTCGCAAATACAGAAGTGGATTCTCACAATCATCTATTTGATGGAACACAGGGCCTGCAATGGAGGAGCTAGAGAAAGTACACAGTGAGCTGAAAGGATCTGCAACCCTATAGGTAGAACAACAATATGAACTAACCAGTACCCCCAGAGCTTGTGTATCTAGCTGCACATGTAGCAGAAGATGGCCTAGTTGGCCATCATTGGGAAGAGAGGCCCCTTGGTCTTACAATCTTTAAATTCCCCAGTACAGGGGAATGCCTGGGCCAAGAAGTGGGAGTGGGTGGTGGGTATGGGAGCAGGGTTGTGGAGGGTATAGAGTGCCTTGAGGATAGCATTTGAAATGTAAATGAACAAAATATCTAATAAAAATCGAAAAACAAAGAAAAACTCAACATATCACTATTTATAGATGATACAGTATACATAAATGACCCCCAAGATTGTACCAGAGAGCTCCAACCCTTAATAAACACCTTTAGGAAACTGGATGGATAAAAAATTAACTCACAAAAATCAGTAGCCCTCCTTTATAGAAATGATGAATAAGCCAAGAAAAACCTTAGGAAAAGAATACCTTTTACAGTAGCCATGAATAATGGCTACTGTAAACAATATCTTGGTATCACTCTAACCAAGCAAGTGAAAGACAATATCAGACAATGGAAAGATCATCCATCCTCATATATCATTAGGATTAACATAATGGAGATGGTCATCTTACCAAAAGCAATATAAAGATTCCATGTCATTCCCATCAAAATTCCACCACAGTTATTTACCGACCTTGACAGCACAATTTTCAATTACATATGGAAAAACAAAACAAACAAAAACCAGGATAGCTAAAACAATCCTGAATAGCATAAGGACTGGAGGTATTACCATCTCTAATCTCATGCTGTTCTATATAGCAATAATAATAGAAACTGCATAGTATTGTAGTAAAGAAACATAGTTTGATCAATGGAATCGGAGACCCTGAAATAAACCCACACACCTATGGAAACTTGATTTTGGAGAAAGAAGACAAAAACTATACAATAGATAAAAGAATTAACAAGTGTTGCTGGTCTAACCGAATGTATACATGTATAAAAATGCAAGAAACTCCATATCTATGACCATGCTCGAACTCAAGTCCAAGTAAATAAAGACCCCAGTGTAAAACGGAATACACCAAATCCAATAGGACAGAAAGTGGGAATAACCTTGAATACATTGGTATAGGAGACAACATCCTGAACAGATCACTAATGGCTCAGGCTCTAAGATCAACAACTGATAAATAGGACCTCATGAAACTGAAAAGCTCCTCAAAGGCTAAGGATACTGTCACTAGGACAAAGTGGCAGCCTACAGATGGGGAAAGAATCTTTTTCCTACATCTGATAAAGGGAAAACTTTCAAATTTTATATATATAAAAAAAACCACAACCAGTTGAATACCAACAACCGAATTAAACCAATTACAAATGGGATACAGGGCTAAACAGAGAATTCTCAACAGGGGAGTCTTGAATGTCTGAGAAGAACTTAAAGAGCAATTCTCAAATACATCTGGAATAACAACAACAACAACAACAACAACAACAACAACAACAACAACAACAAAAAACCCAACATAGTGAAAACAATTCTCCACAATAAAAGAACTTCTGGGGAAAGCACCATCCCTGACCTCATGCTGTACTACAGAACAATACTGATTAAAACTACATAGTATTGGTACAGCAACCATCAGGTTGATCAATGGAATAGAATTGAAGACCCAAATCCACATACCTATCTATGAACACACACTATTTGACAAAGAAGTCAAAAGTTTACAGTGTTATAAAGAAAACATTTTCAACAAATGGTGCTAGTCTAACTGGAGGTCTGCGTGTAAAAGAATGCAATTTGATCAGTTTTTATATCCTTATAAAATGCTCAAGTCCAAGTGAATCAAAGACCTCCACATAAAACCAGATACACTGAATCTAATAGAAGAGAAAGTGGGAAAAATCCTCAAACACTTGGTCACAGGTTAAATTTTCCTAGACAGAACACCAATAGATTAGGATCAGAGACTAACAATTGACAAATGGGACCTCATGAAACTGAAAAGATTCTGTAAGGTAAAGGACATGGTCAATATGACAAAACAACTACCTACAGATTGGAAAAAGATCTTTATCAACCCTACTTTCAAGAGAGTGCTAATATCCAAAATAAACAAAGAACTCAAAAAGTTAGACTCCAGAGAACCAAATAACTGGAGTCTGAATGTAAAAGAATGCAATTTGATCAGTTTAATATGACCCTATTAAAAATAGGGTACAGGGATCACCAGCTTCTGTCTTTTGATTAGGTATAAATATCTGCATTTGACTTTTGCAGCTGCTTGTTGAACCTTTTGGAGGGTAGGTGAGGGTGGGCGTGGGGCCATCCTCTTGGAGACAGGAGATGGGGAATGGGATGTGGAAAAGACAAAAGGTGGACTAGTAAAGGGATAAAATCTGGACTGTAGGAGCTAGAGAGAGTACCCAAGAGCTGTAGGGGTCTGCAACCCTATAGGTGGAACAATAATATGAACTAATCAGAACCCCCAGAGCTCATGTCTCTAGCTGCATATGTATTAGAAGATGGCCTAGTTGGCCATTATTGGGGAAGAAAGGCCCTTGGTCTACCAATGTTTATATGCCCCAGTACAGGGGAATTCCAGGGCCAAGTAGTGGGAGTGGGTGGGTAGGGGAGCAGGGCGGGGGGGGGGGTATAGGGGACTTATGGGATAGCACTTGAAATGTAAATGAAGAAAATATCTAATAAAAATATGGAAAAAAATTTTAAATCTGGACAGTAATAAATAAAGGAATAAAGGAATAAATAAATAAAGAAACATATAACCTTACATCAGGGAGGGGAAACAAATCGGAAAAACGGGGGTAGACAGCTAAACAAATAATTCTTTTTTTTTTTTCCTTGTTCCAGTCAACCCTGCTCGTCCCCATTCGGTCCTGCTCGCTGCAGTCAGCCCAGATCACTCCAGCTGGCCCTGCTCGCTACGGCTGGCTCATAAACAAAGAATTCTTTTTTTTTTTTCAATTTTTTGTTAGATATTTTCTTAATTTACATTTCAAATGTTATTACTAAAGTTCCCTCTACACTCCCCCCTCCCCTGCCCTGCTCCCCTGACCACCCACTCTCACTTCTTGGCCCTGGCGTTCCCCTGTATTGAGGCATATAAAGATTGCAATACCAAGGCACCTCTCCTCCCAATGACGGCCAACTAGGCCATCTTCTGCTACATATGGAGCTAGAGAAACGAGTACTGGGGGTTCTGGTTAGTTCATATTGTTGTTCCTTTTCTAGGGTTACAGACCCCTTCAGCTCCTCGGGTTGTATCTCTAGCTTCTCCATTGTAGGCCCTGTGTTCCAAAATATAGATGACTGTGAGTATCCACTTCTGTACGAGACAGCTATATCAGGGTCCCTTCAATAAATGCTTGCTGTCCTATGCAATAATGGGACCTTATAAAATTGCAAAGCTTCTGTAAGGAAAAAGACACAGTCAGCAAGACAAAAAGGCCACCAACAGATTGGGAAAGGATTTTTACCAATCCTAAATCTGATAGGGGACTAATATCCAACATCTACAAAGAGCTAAAGAAGTTGGACTCCAGAAAAATGAATAACCCCATTAAAAATGGGGTGCAGAGCTAAACAAAGAATTCTCAACTGAGGAATTCCGAATGGCTGAGAAACACCTGAAAAAATGTTCAACATCCTTAATCATCAGGGAAATGCAAATCAAAACAACACTGAGATTCCATCTCATACCAGTCAGAATGGCTAAGATCAAAAAATCAGGTGACAGCAGATGCTGGTGAGGATGTGGAGAAAGAGCAACACTCCTCCATTGCTGGTGGGATTGCAAGCTTGTACAACACCTCTGGAAGTCAGTCAGTCTATGTTCAGTTTTCTCAGAAAATTGGACATAGTACTACCGGAGGATCCAGCAATACCTCTCCTGGGCATATACCCAGAAGATGTTCCAACTGGTAAAAAGGACATATGCTCCACTATGTTCATAGCAGCCTTATTCATAATAGCCAGAAGCTGGAAAGTACCCAGATATCCCTCAACAGAGGAATGGATACAGAAAGTGTGGTACTCTTACACAATAGAGTACTATTCTGCTATCAAAAAAATCAATTTATGAAATACTTGGGCAAATGGATGTATCTGGAGGATATAATCCTTAGTGAGGTACCCCAATCACAGAAGAAGTCATTGGGTATGCACTCACTGATAAATGGATATTAGCCCAGAAACTTAGAATATCCAAGATACAATTTGCAAAACACAAGAACATCAAGAAGGAAGACCAGCTCATGGATACTTCATTCCTCTGGCTACAAATATATAGATGAACCTTAAAATTGTGATATAAATAAAAGAATTCAGACACAAGAGAGTTGACACAAATAGGGTGTTAAGGGTCTAGGTAGTTGTTACCTCTGGGAATTGTATGTAGTGACTGAGAGGAAAGACAAAACATCAGCTGGAATATAGACAGTGCTCTATTTATCTAAAATAACTTAATGCATTTACTCACTCTCTCCGCTTGCTTTCTGTTGCTTGGATAAACATCATGACTAAAAGTAACTTGGCGAGAGAAAATTTATTTCATCCAGAATCTAGATAAACCAACGCAGGAACTGGGAGGTAGGAACTGGAATACAGACCATAGAAGACTGTGGCTTACAAGCTTACATGGCATCCTCAGCTTGCTTTCTTTAACAACGCAAGAACCACAGTAGGCTGGGCTCTACCACACCCATGATAAACCAAGAAAATGCCCATGGATCTGCTCAGAGCTCAATATGATGGAGTTAATTAAATCAACTGATGTTTCCTCTCCTCTAGAGATTCTTACTTTTCTTTGGTTAAAAAAAAAAAAAACTGCTGTGCTTCGCATACCCCAGGACTTTGAGATCGCATCGGGGTTACGCGTGAGTGGAGTTCAGCAGAGGTTTGGGGAGCAGTGGGCCAGCAGTTGCCTGCAGGGGCAGGATCTGAGAATTCCGCCCCACCGGAGGCTGGGCCTGTCCCAGCCAGAGCTCCACCCACCCCGCCATCTCTCCTCTGAACCCAGCGGTCGCACCTAGGGCCTGCCCTGTGCTTCGCATACCCCAGGACTTTAAGATCGCATCGGGGTTACGCGTGAG
>LR749608.1:2510446-2602036 GCA_902729485.2 Mus minutoides | reverse complement strand
CTAACTAGTACCCCCTGGGCTCACGTCTCTAGCTGCATATATAGAAGAGGATGGCCTAGTTGGCCATCAGTGGGAAGAGAGGCCCCTTGGTTATGCAGACTTTATATGCCCCAATACAGGGGAACGCAGGGGCCAAGGGGTGGGAATGGGTGGGTAGGGGAGCAGGGCCGGGAGGGGGGAGGATATAGGGAACTAGCTGAATAACACTTGAAATGTAAATGAAGAAAATATCTAATAAAAGTAGTAAAAAAAAAAAACTAACAGCACACTCATTTTGTGAAAATTCATCAAAATATGTATGTTGATTTTGAAATTTTTCCATATGTATTATTTAAATCGTAAGCCTCTTATATGTTTTAGATAAGACAAAAATAACGAAATTATTATGACATTTGGAAACTAATAGTGAGGTCATACAAAATTACTAACCAAAATCAAGGAATGGCTGCACACTGACAAAATCAAAATGATGATAATAATAATGCCTAACTTAAATTTTTGAAAACACATTTTAAGAAGTGAAAATATACATTAGTCAAATTAAGCTCAGACAACAGGAAATGTAATCAGAAAAATTACCCTAGACAAAAATGTTTTGAGTGCCCAAGGGCTCACCTGCTAAAAGCTTTTACAAATGGGTTCTGTTAAACTTGCAGGGAGAGCTAATATGTAGTGTGTGCTCCAGAATAGCGATGAGTGCTTCCCAACAGAAAACAGGAAACTCATTAAAAGCATTAAGAAATTTTCTTTTGCAACTGTATGCACACTTGTGAATGTGTACCTAAAAATAATGCATGAATGCTGTAGTTAACAACATTTTCTCACAGTGCCATTCAGAAAAAATAATGTGTATGAGCTCTTATAATATGAACACTGTGGGTAGTGCTCCTCTAAATTTAGTATGCCACCCTAATTATTCTTTATTCAATGTGCTCCAAGGAAACCAAAGAAAATCTCCTCAAAGGAAAGGGTGACTTCTGTACAATTTGTATTTGCTAAGGGTTTATAACATTGGGTTTTTGTTTGTTTGTCTGTTTTGTTTTTAACAAGAACTCTATACCATTCCATCAAAGAGCAAGTAAGGTGCTCAAATTTCCTTTTGTAAATCAGATGCTGATCCAGTTTTCTCTGTACCAAAAACTGATTAAAAACATGTTGAAAGAAAAATGTCCATACATCAGTCTTACCTGTGAGCAAAGATACAAGTATCATAAACAAGATTTCAGCCAATATAATAAAGGTGAGCAAGTGGAACTCATTCCCAGAAAGCAACAGTGTTTCAAATATTATTGTATTAAAATGATTTGTAACATTAGTAGGAAGGAGGCCAAATTTCTCAATACAACCCAACAGGCCCTTCATGAGATGCTTCTATCTCCTGCTTGCACAACTTTTACCACTTAGAGGGTGACAGATGTTTTTTCATGCTGTCTACACACACACACACACACACACACACCAAAACAAAAACAAAAATAGATTTCATAATAGGTACCATGAAGGTAAACATAGCATTCCAGACGTTATACATTTCCTTTCATCTCAGGTTAGGTGTCCTGCTGCCATGTATATTAGAATAAACCATGTGTATTGCTAACATTACATGTAAAGCATTGTATTGTGATGTTATATTTATGTCAAGGTCTTCTAAACGAAACCAGGTGTGATCAGATTTCATCACTATATTCAAAGCACAGTCCTTGGAACAGAATTTGTATGCATTAAATATATTTAAATGCTAAATAAAGAATGTCAGTAGGAGCCAAATTTGTTCAACATGGGGCCATATGAATGCTTCGGATGAATTTGTCATTTTCCACCTGGTGGTTATAGTGCATGGAGCACTTAACTTGTGCTACTGTTAAGATTGGAACCATTAACACACATATACAGATGGAAGAAGAATGGGCCTTAAATAACAGCTTTTCCACAACAGGAAGGTAAACTGGCTGACCATGATTTAAAGCACACTTGTTCAGTGGATTTAAAAACATTTATCAAATCAGTTCAATTGACTCAAATACATTTTTTTTAAATATGTGCTTTAAAGTGGAAGGTTTGTTGCTATTTGCAAGAAGGATCACAGAAATGTTTGGTCATGTCTAACACAAATGTGATAGCTCCCCACTTATTAAATTGCTTGATCATTCTGGAATGAAAGATGACTCTATTGATTGATTTCCATTTTCTAATCAAGGAGTTTAGAATCATGGCAATGTTAGTCTCATCTGTCACTTAAGGCAAAATCAGAATATGACAACTCTAGTGCCTTTCTTCAAGAATGACAGCATTAATGTAACTTTCATTTATTAAAAAGTCATTCATTTGTGTTTTCAAAATGCAGAGAAACCTGCAGATACAGCAGGAGTCAAAAGTCCTTACAAGAACAGTAAAGTTTCTCCCTGGTAGTTTGGGAAGTAAGCGTAATCATTGAGTTTTCTCTGTTCAATAATATGATTATCATCCCATTGGCCTTTTGAAATTGAGTTCTATCACATGAACACTTATGCCTAAATAACATTTATATTTGGTCCCTTAACTTCCTAAATTTTTAAGGTTTTAATGTGTTTTTATTGGTTAGAATTGTATACAATGATATTGTATCATACATATAATACACAGTAACTTTAAAATATACAAACAAAATTACTTACTGACAAATTCTGAGTACATAGTTCTAACTGAAGACCCAGCTATACCACTCCTGAGCATATACCCAAAAGATGTTCCACCATGCCAAAAAGAAATCTGCTCCACTATGTTCTAGCAGCCTTTTCTACATGTAGTCATAGTCACTGTTAATGCACAGTGCATTAATCTGTCAGATTTCAAGAGCAGTTTTTATTTATTTTTTTTAGGGTTGTGGGTTTCTTTTTTTTTTTTTTTAGTTTTCTTTTTTTTTTTAACTTTTATTAGATATTTTCTTATCCAGAAAGTTCCCTATATCCTCCCCTCTCCCGGCCCTGCTCCCCTACCCACTCTTTTAAAAGGAATCTAAATTTTTTTTTTATTTTTCACTAATTTTTTTCTGCTCTTTTTTATTAGATATTTTCTTAATTTGCATTTCACTTGCTATCCCAAAAGTGCCCTGCCACCTCCCCCCGCCCTGCCCACCCACTCCCACTTCTTGGTCCTGGCATTCCCCTGTATTGGGGCACATAAATATTGCAATACCAAGGGGCCTCTCCTCACAATGATGGCTGACTAGGCCATCTTCTGCTCCATATTGAGCTAGAGACACTAGTTTGGGGGGTTCTGGTTAGTTCATATTGTTGTTCCTCTTCTAGGGTTGCAGACCCCTTCAGCTCCTGGGGTTCAATCTCTAGCTTCTCCATTGTGTGGCCCTGTGTTCCATCTTATAGATGACTGTTAGCATCCACTTCTGTGTTTGCCAGGCACTGGTATAGCCTCCCACAAGACAGCTATATCAGGGCCTTTTCAGCACTATCTTGCTGGCGTATGCAATAGTGTCTGTGTTTGGTGACTGATTATGGGATGGATCCCTGGCTGCAGCAGTCACTAGTTGGTCTATCCTTTTGTTTCAGCTCCACATTTGATCTCTGTAACTCCTTCAATGTGTGCTTTGATTTCAGCAATTTTGATTTCAGCAATTTTGCTTTTTGTACTGGTGTGGGGTGGTGTTTCCATATTAAGCAGAAAATGGTCCTTTCAAGTTCTGTGAAGAATTGGAAGTTTGGCAGGGACTGCATTGAATCTGTAGATTACTTTTGCTAGGGTAGCCACTTTTCCTAAATTAATCCTACCAATTCTTTCTATCTTCTAATAGATTCTGCTAATAGATTCTGCTTTTTTCATAAAGTTGCTTAGTTGGAATTGCAAGATGTTTTACATTATTTATGAAAGATGTTATTTTCTGATTGTTTTCTGAATCAACTTGCCATTTGTTGATAGGATGATTGCTGATTGTATGTGTGTATGTGCATGTGCATGAGAGAGAGAGAGGAGAGAAGAGAGAGAGAGGAAAGAGAGAGAGAGAGAGAGAGAGAGAGAGAGAGAGAGAATTTTGTATCATATTACTTTGCTGGGTGTGTTTATCATCAGTAGGTTATTTTCTGATAGAATTTTTAGAGTTACTTATCTATACTATCATATCATCTGCAAATAATGATATTCTGACTTCTTACTTTCCAACTCATGCCACTTTGATCTCCTTCAGATATTTTGTTTTTTTTTTTTTAGGTAAGACTCAAGTGCTACACTGAATAGGTATGAACAAAGTGGATAGCCTAGTCCTGTTCCTGATTCTAATGGAAATGCAATGCGTTTCTTTCCATTTAAGTTGATGTTGGCTGGGCTTGATGTAAATTGATTGTATTATATTTAGGTATGTCCATTTTCTCTGTAACCTCTCCAGGTCTTTTAGAATAAAGGAATTTCAGATTTTGTCCATGCCCTTTTCTGCATGTGATGAGATGCATATAATTTTGTTATTCAGTGTGTTTTTATGGGGGATTGTATTTATTGGTTAGCATACACTGAGCCATTCCTGAAGCTTTGGGGTAGAGCCTAATTGATAATGAAGGATGATCTCATTAATGGGGTTTTGATTTTGGTTTGCAAGTATTTTTTGAGAAATTATGCATTTTTATTTATAAAAAAAATTGATCTGTAATTTTCTGTGTGTGGTTTGGATATCAAGGTAACTGTGGCCTCATGAAATAAATTGGCAATGTTCCTTCTGTTGATATTTTGTGAAATAATTGGAGGAGTATTTGCATTAACACTTCTATGAAATTCTGGTAGAATTCTGCACTAAAACCGTCTTGTTCAGTTTGGTTGGTTAGGTTGAGTTGGGAGTCTTTTAATGACTGCTATTTCACTGGAGGTTCTAAGCCTATTTAAAATGTTTGTCTAGTCCTGATTTAACCTTTATTATCGATAGCTATCAAAAAGGTATCATTTCTCTTGTGAGGCTATGCCAGTGCCTGGCAAATACAGAAGTGGATGCTCACAGTCATCTACTGGATGGAACACAGGGTCCCCAATGGAGGATCTAGAGAAAGTACCCAAGGAGCTGAAGGGATCTGCAACCCTATAGGTAGAACAACAATATGGACTAACCAGTACCCCCAAAGCTTGTGTCCCTAGCTGCATATGTAGCAGAAGATGGCCTAGTTGGCCATCATTGGGAAGAGAGGCCCTTTGGTCTTGCAAACTTTATATACCCCAGTACAGGGGAACACCAGGGCCAAGAAGTAGGAGTGGGTGGGTAGGGGATCAGAGTAGGGAGAGGGTATAGATGACTTTCGGGATAGCATTTGAAATGTAAAGGAAGAAAATATCTAATAAAAATTGAAAAAAAAGGTATTCTTTTCTTAAAATTTTCTAACTTGTTGAAGTACAGTTTTTTTTTAAAAGTGTCTTATTATGATTCTCTAGATTTTCTGTGTCTATTATACCCCCCATTCCATCTCTAATTTTGTTAATTTTGTCACTCTACCTTCACTCAATTTGGACGAGAGTGTATCTGTCTGGTTGATTTTCTCAAAAAAGCAACTCTTTATTTCATTGATTCTTTGTCCTGTTCCTTGTTTGATTGTTGTTTGTATTTTATTTATTTTTGGTCCCAAGTTACATTGCTTCCTGCTGTCCACTCATTTTGGATATGACTTCTTTTTGTTATAGAGTTTTCAGGTGTGCTGTTAAGTGACTGTTATGAGAGTCCTCCATTTTTTAAATAGGCACTTGGTGCTATAAAATTGTCTCTGAGAATCACCTACATTGTGTCCCATAAAAATAAGTATGTTGCTTATTCATTTTAATTCAGTTCTAGAATGTCTTAATTTCTGTCATGTCCCAGTTTTCATTCACTAGAGAGTTGTTCAATTTCCATGAGTTTGTAAGCTTTCTACTGTTTCCAATATCCAGCTTCAATCCATGATGCTCAAATAGGATATAGGACCTTATTTTGATTCTTGTATCTTTTTTTTTAAAGATTTATTTTATTTATTATATGTAAGTACACTGTAGCTGTCTTCAGACACTCCAGAAGAGGGTGCTAGATCTCGTTACAGATGGTTGTGAGCCACCATGTGGATGCTGGGATTTGAACTTATCACCTTCGGAAGAGCAGTCGGGTGCTCTTACCCGCTGAGCCATCTCACCAGCCCGATTCTTGTATCTTTTGACACTTGCTTTTTGTTCAAGCATTTGGTCAATTTTGGAGAAAGTTCCATGAAGATAAGAGAAAGTATGTTCCCTTGTATTTGGCTGAAGTGTTCAGTAAATATATATATGTTATGTCCATTTGGTTTATAATATCAGTTCATTCTGACATTTCTTTGTTTAGCTAAGATCAAAACCTCAGATGACAGCACATGTTGATGATGACGTGGAGAAAGAACAACACTCCTTTGCTGATGGGATTGCCAACTGCTATAACCACTCTGAAAATTAATCTGGAGGGAGGTTCCTCAGAAAATTGGAATTAGATCTACCTGAAGACCGAGCAACACCACTCTTGGGAATATACCCAAAAGATGCTCCACCACACCACAGGGGCACGTGTTCCACTATGTTCTTGGTGGCCTTGTTTATGATAGCCAGAATCTGGAAACAACACAGATTTCCCATAATAGAAGAATGGATACAGAAAATGTGGTTTATTTACACAATGGAATACTACTCAGGTATTATGAATGAGGATATCCTGAGTTTTGTAGACAAATTGATGGAAATAGAAAATATCACCCTGAGTAGCAGACCCAAAGGGACATGCATGGTATGCACTCACTAATAAGTGGATATTAGAAAAAAATCGTACAGAATACCCAAGATACATTCTACAGAACTTAAAAAAGGTTAACAAGCTGAAGGGCCCAAGTGAGGATGCCTCAATCCCACTTGGGAAGGAGAAGAAAGCAATCACAAGTGGGGAAGTGGACAGGGGGGGGGGTGGGAGAGGGGAACCTAATCTGGTATTGGGTGTGTGAAAAAGGACTGAAGCCCTGAAGGCCAGCAGAAACAATGGAAACAGCCAACATTGGGAGGTAGGAGGTTAGGGGGACCTACAGAGACCTGGGGGGTGAGAGACTCTCAGTACTCAATGAAATGCCCAATAGTAGGGAGAGGGAACTTATAGAGCCCACCTCCAGCAGGAAGACATGACATCAAGTAAGGGAGGGGGTTTTCATCCCTCAGTCAAAATTCTGACCAAAGCTTTTCTCTGAGAGAACTGTAGGGATGGAAATGGAGAGGAGCCTGAGGAAAAGAAGGTCTAGCAACAGGCCCAAAGTGGGATCCAAATCAAGGGAAAGCCCCAAGGCCTGACACTATTCCTGAGACTATTACTTACATCTCTAATTCCTGACCTCTTTCCTAGGCTTTCCATTTCCAGATTTGCCTTCCTTTGTGTTTTCTTCATTGTTTCTATTTCCAATTTTAGGTCTTGGATCGCTTTATTCGATTCCTTCACCTATTTCCTGTGTTTTCCTGCATTTCTTTCAGTGAATATTGATATTCTCCTTAAAGGACTCTATTATCTTCAAGAGATAGGATTTTAGGACAGATTCCTGATTTTCAGGTGTGTTTGGTGTTTTGGGGCTTGCTGTGGTGGGAAAACTGGGTTCCAGCGATTCCCACATATTTTGGCTTCTGTTGCTTATCTTCTTGCACTTACTTGCCTTTCACCATCTGGCTATCCCTAGTGTTTGCTGGTCTGGTGACTCTATCTGGAGTTTTCCTCTTTTGTCCCTGGGTTGCTTCAAGTCTCCTGCCTGATAGGCCTGCCCACCTGGCTATTGCAGACCTCCTATGGGGCCTTCCAACTGTGAGCACTTCAGAGGGGCAGAGAAGCTGCTGATCTGTTGCCTTAACTGCAGTAGGTCTCCGGGGAGGCCTTCAGACTGTTGGGTCTTCAGAGGAGCAGTCAAGCTGCTCCTCTGAAGCTGTTCTCCAAGGGGGGCCTACCAACTGTGGTTTCTGTTTTCAGGTGTGCCCCAGAACTCCATGGACACTTTCAGTCTGTTGGGTTAGTCTGTTTGAGTATGCTTCATGCCATGGTGCCACTGGGAGGTCTTCAGACTTTGGTGTCAGTTTCTCGCTTGTCCTGTGTACAGAGGAACTGCTGGGATGCCTTCAAGCTATGGTGTCTTCAGGGAAGCAGACAAGCTGGTGATTAGTTGCTCAGTTGTCCTGTGTGCAGCAGATATCCTGGGATGCCTCTGGATGTGGTGTCTTTAGGGGAGCAGACTAGCTAGAAGTCTACCCTGACAGAAAGGACCAGCGGGAAGAGGAGTAAAATTTGATGGGCTAGGGTTTGGGGAGGTAATGGGTCCCAGCAACAGCTGTGGGACTTCAAGGGGGGTTCTTCTTCTTCTTCTTCTTCTTCTTCTTCTTCTTCTTCTTCTTCTTCTTCTTCTTCTTCTTCTTCTTCTTCTTCTTCTTCTTTTAAAGAAATGATTATTTTATCTATTCTTCTTCTTCTTCTTCTTCTTCTTCTTCTTCTTCTTCTTCTTCTTCTTCTTCTTCTTCTTCTTCTTCTTCTAAAGAAATGATTATTTTATCTATGTGAGTACACTGTCCCTGTTGCTGTCTCCAGGCACCCCAGAAGAGGGCATCAGATCCATTACAGCTGGTTGTGAGCCACCATGTGGTTGCTGGGAATTGAACTCATGACCTCTAGAAGAGTGGTCAGTGCTCTGAACCATCTCTTCAGCCCAAGAAGGGTTCTTACCTGATGCTCTGAGTGCAGTGGATCTCCTGGGATTCCTCAGGATGTGATGTCTTCATGGGAGTAGACTAGCTAGCAGTCTGTCCAGGCCGAAAGTATTGGCCTGAAGGATTGACCATACTTTTTCATAAATTGCTTATGTCTTTTTATGTAGGAATTTAGGCCATCGACCCTATTTTTCATCCATTCTGTTTGTCTATGTCTTTTTATCTAGAAATTGAGGCCACTGATTTTGGTAAATATCAATGAGCAGTGTTTGTTGTTTCTTCATAATATATTATTATTGTTTGTGGAAGTGGTAGTGTTTATGTGTGTGCATGTTTCCCCATTTTGATTTCGTGATCCAGGATTATATATTCTATATATTTTTCTTAGATAAGGCTTATCTCTTTAGGCTGGAGTTTTCCTTCTAGCACCTTTACTAAGGCTGGATTTGTAGACAGTTATTGCTTAGATTTGTTTTTATTATGGAATATCTTATTTTCTTCATCTATCATGTGAATGTTTTAATGGATATGGTAGTCTGGGTTGACATCTATGGTCTCCTAGAGTCTGTATCACTACTTTTAATTTCCTACTGGCTTTTATTGTCTCCACTGATAGGTATAATTTTAATAAGCCTGCCTTTATATATTACTTGGTCTTTTGCCCTTGCAGCTTTTAATATACATTTTGTTGTTGATGTTGCTGTTTTCAATGCTGTTGTTATTGGCATTGCTGTTTTTCTGAATGTTTAGTATTTTTATCATTATGTGCCAAGAGGACTTTCTTTTCTGTTCCAGTTTATTTATTTTTCTGTATGTTCTTCTACCTTGAGAGGCATCTCCTTCTTTAAGTAGGACATTTTTCTTCAATGAATTTGTTGACAATATTTTCTGGATCATTGACCTGGTATTGTTCTTCCTGGTCTTATTATTCTTAGGTTTGATCTTTTCACAGTCTTCCAGATTTGTTGGATGTTTTATGTTAGCAGGTTTTTGATTTAATATTTTTTGACTGATGTATCCTTTTCTTCCTTCATATCTTCCATCTCTTATATTTTATTGGTGAGCTTACCTCTCAGGTCTTTATTAGAGTTCTGAAAGTTTTCATTTCCAGATGTCTCTCAGTCTGGGTTTTCTTTATTGATTTTATTTCAACTTTCAGATCTTGAACTGTTTTATAAATTTCCTTCCACTATTTGTGTTTTCCTAAATTTCTTTAAGGGATTTGTTAACTTTCTCTTTAAGAACTTCTATTATATTTTTAAAAGCTGTTTTAAGGTCTTTTTTCTTTTTTTTTAAACAATTTTTATTAGATATTTTCTTCATTTACAATTCAAATGCTATGCCAAAAGTCCCTTATACTCCCCTCCCTGCCCTGCTCCCCAACCCACCCACTCCTGCCCCCTGGCCCTGGCATTCCTCTGTATTGGGGCATATAATATTGCAAGACCAAGGGCTTCTCCTCCCAATGATGGCCGATTAGGCCATCTTCTGCTACATATGCAGCTAGAGACACAAGCTCTGGGGGTACTGGTTAGTTCATATTGCTGTTCCTCCTATAGGGTTACAGACCCATTCAACTCCTTGGGTACTTTCTCTAGCTCCTCCATTGGGGGCCCTGTGTTCCTTTTCTTCTGTTTCAGCTATGTTGTAATGCTCAGGGCCTACTGCGGTAGGGTTACTGGCTGTAGTGGGGATATACTGTTCTGGCTATTATAGGGAAGGGGGACATGAAGGAGTCCACATGAAGTAGGAAAACAGCATGTACTACCAGGATCTGACTAGTCCCCTGAGAATGGGGGCAAAGACTGAGGAGAGGCTACAACAAATTGTCTGCTGCAGAGCTGGGGGTGAGACTGAGGCATTGGTATTGGAAGAGGAGAAGAGGAGGTTAAGATCTGCAATTACTCTACCTGCTTAGATGGCTGAAGTGACCTGAGGGTTTCCAGGGAGTGTGTGTTTGTAATGGGAGTTGAGAGAAAGCAATGAGTGGGTAGAAAATATTGTTTAACTTTCATTTGTCATTGAATATCTTGATTTTTCAATCTATAGTGATCAAGAGTTTTTCTGGGTTTAAAATCCTGGTCTGGCATTTGTGTTCTCTTCTGGTCTGGATGGCATCTGTCGAGGATCTTCTGAATTTTAGAGTCTCTGTTGAGAAGTCTGGTATAATTCTGATAAGTCTGCCTTTATATGAAACATGTCCTTTCTTCTCTTACAACTTTTAGTATTCTTTCCTTGTTCTGTACATTTATTGTTCTGATTATTATATGACAAGAAGGTTTTACTTTCTGGTCCAATCTATTTGCTGTTCTGTAGACTTCTTGTACATTTATGTCAATCTCTCTCTTTAGGTTAGAGAAGTTTTCTTCTATGATATTGTTGAAGATATATTCAGGTCCTTTGAGTTGGCAATCTTCATCATATTCTATTTCAATTATTCTTAGATTTGGTCTTTCCATTAAGTCCTGAATTTCCTGGATGCTTTGGGTTAGGAGTTTTGTACCTTTTGAATTTTCTTTGACAGTTGTGTTGATCTCTTCTACAATATCTTCTACACATGAGATTCTCTCTTATATCTCTTGTATTATGTTGGTGATGCTTACATTAGTAATTCCTGACTTCTTTCCTAGGTTTTCCATTTCCAAGTTTTCTTTATTGTTTCTACTTCCACTTTTAGGTCTTGGATCTCTTTATTCAATTCCTTTACCTGTTTACCTGTCTTTTCCTGTATTTCTTTCAGTGAGTTATTTATATCCTCCTTAAAGTACTCTGTTATCTCCAATTGTTAGGAGACCCACTGCACATTTGCTACAAATGTTTTGGGGGTGTAGGTCCAGTTCCTGTATGCATCCTGGTTGGTGGCCCCTCTGTAAACCCCCATGATCCCAGGTTAGTCAACTTTGTAGGTCTTTCGTGGTGACCTTGACCCCTCCAGCTTGCTCATTTCTATCTCTCACTTTTCCACAAGACTTTCTCAGAAACTTGAAACATTTGTCATACAGGTCTTTCATTTTCTTGGTTAGAGTTATACCAAGATATTTTATATTATTCATTGCTATTGTAATGGGTGTACCTTCAGAAATTTCTTTCTCACTCCATTTATCATTTTTATAAAGGGGGAATATTAATTTCTTTGAGTTAATTTTGTATACAGACACTTTGCTGAAGGGGTTTATCAGCTGTAGCAGTTTTCTAGTAGAATTTTTGGGGCTACACAAACACACACACACACACACACACACACACACACACACACACACACATATATATATATATATATATATATATATATATATCCTACCTATATATACTATCATATCACCTGCAGATAGCAATACTTTGACTTCGGCCTTTCCAATTTGTATCCCCTTGATCTCCTTTATTAGTTTTATTGTTCTAGCTAGAAATCCAAGTACTGTGTTGAATAGATAGGAAGAGAGTGGGCAAACTTGATTTGTCCCTGATATTAAAGGAATTGTTTCAAATTTCTCTCCATTTAATTGGATGTTGACTATTGGCTTGCTAAGACTTTCAGTGTGAAAAGGAGTTGGAATTTGTCAAAAGCTTTTTTAGTGTCTAATGAGATGATCATGTGATTTTTTTTTTCTTTTTGTATTTTTGGATAGTGGGTTACATTGATGGATTTTTGTAGACTGAATCATTCCTGCATCCTGAGGATGAAGCCTACTTGATCGTGTTAGATGATGTTTGTGATGTGTTCTTGGATTTGATTTGTAAGTAATTGATTATGTATTTTTATATCAATGTTCATAAGAGAAATTGGAATAAATACTTTTTCTATGTTATCTTTGTGTGGTTTAGGTGTCAGGGGGACTGTGGCCTCATATAATGAGTTTGGCAATGTTCCTTCTGTTTCTATTTTGTGGGATAGTTTGTGGAATATTGTTATTAGATCTTCTTTAAAAGTCTGGTAGAAATCTGCACTGAAACCACCTGACCCTAAGCTTTGTTTCTTGTTATGAGATTGTTTTTGGGTGGAGGGCGGTTATTTGGCTCACACTTCAGTATGGCTGCTCATCAGTGCAGGAATTCAAACAGGGTAGAGACCTAGAAGAAAAAGCTAATGCAGAAGACATGCTCAGTGCTGCTTACTGGTTTGCTAATCACAGCTTTCTCAGCCTGCTTTTTTATTAATCATAAGACTACTAGGGATGACACTAAACACAACTGCTGGGCTCTACCTCAGAAATCCCTAATTTAAAAAAAAATGTACTACCATGGGTATTTTGTTCCCCCTTCTAAGAAGTAACAAAGTATCCATACATCGGCCTTCCTTCTTCTAGAGCTTCATGTGGTCTGTGAAATGTATCTTGGTTATTTGGAGCTTTGGGGCTAATATCCACATATCAGTGAGTGCATACCATGTGTGTTCTTTTGTGACTGAGTTACCTCACTCAGGATAATATCCTCCAGATCCATACATTTGCCTAACAATTTCATAAATTCATTGCTTTTAATAGCTGAGTAGTACTCCATTGTATAAATGTAGCAAATATTCCTCTGATGAAGGACATCTGGGTTCTTTCCAGCACTGGATATTATAAATAAGGCTGCTATGAACATAGTGGAGTGTGTGTCCTTATTATATGTTGGAGGATCTTCTGGGTATGTGCCCAGAAGTGGTATTAGTGGGTCCTCAAGTAGTACTATGTCCAATTTTCTTTTATTTCTTTCTTTTTTATTAGATATTTTCTTTACATTTCAAATGCTATCCCAGAAGTTCCCTATATCCTCAACCCGCCCTGCTCCCCTACCCACCCACTCCCACTTCTTGGCCCTGGCATTCCCCTGTACTGGGGAATATAAAGTTTGTAAGACCAAGGGGCCTCTCTTCCCAATCATGGCTGACTAGGCCATCTTCTGCTACCTATGCATCTAGAGACACGAGCTCTGGAGGTACTGGTTAGTTCATATTGTTGTTCCACCTAAAGGGTTGTAGACCCCTTCAGCTCGTGTACTTTCTCTAGCTCCTCCATTGGGGGCCCAGTGTTCCATCCAATAGATGACTGTGAACATCCATTTCTGTATTTGCCAGGCACTGGCATAGCCTTACAAGAGACAGCTATCTCAGGGTCCTGTCAGCAAAATCTTGTTGGCATATGCAATAGTGTCTGCATTTGGTGGCTGATTATGGTATGGATCCTAAAATGGAGCAGTCTCTGGATGGTCCTTCCCTCTGTCTCAGCTCCAAACTTTGTCTCTATAACTCCTTACATGAGTATTTTGTTCCCCCATTCTAAGGAAGAATGAAGTATCCACACTTTGGTCTTCTTTTTTCTTGAGTTTCATGTGTTTTGGAAATTCTATCTTGGGTATTCTAAGTTCCTGGGCTAATATTCACTTATCAGTGAATGCACATCATGTGAGTTCTTTTGTGATTGGGTTACCTCACTCAGGATGATATCCTCCAGATCCATCCATCTGCCTAAGAATTTCATAAATTCATTGTGTTTAATAGCTGAGTAGTACCCCATTGTGTAAATGTACCATATTTTCTGTATCCATTCCTTTGTTGAGGGACATCTAGGTTCTTTCCAGCTTCTCACTATTATAAATAAGGCTGCTATGAGCATAGTGGAGCATGTGTTCTTATTAACAGTTGGAATATCTTCTGGGTATATGCCCAGGAGAGGTATTGCTGGATCAATTGGTAGTACTTTGTCCAATTTTCTGAGGAACAGCCAGACTGATTTCCAGAGTAATTGTACCAGTTTGCAATCCCACCAGCAATGGAGGAGTGTTCCTCTTTGTTCACATCATTGCCATCATCTGCTACTACCTGAGGTTCTTTTTTTAATCTTAGCCCTTCTGACTGGTGTGAGGAGGAATCTCAGGGTTATTTTGATTTGCATTTCCCTGATGACTAAGGATGTTGAACATTTCTTCAGGTGCTTCTCAGCCATTCAATATTTCTCAGTTGAAAATTCTTTGTTTATCTCTGTACCCCATTTTAATAGGGTTATTTGGTTTCCTGGAGTCTAATTTCTTAAGTTCTTTGTATATATAGGATATTAGCCCTCTATTGAATGTAGGATTGGTAAAGATCTTTTTAGATACAAATTGTGGAGCAGAAACTGAAGGAAAGGCCATCCAGAGACTGTCTCACCTGGGGTTCCATCACATATACACTCACCAAAACCAGACACTATTGTGGATGCTAAGAAGTGCTTACTGACAGGAGTCTGATATAGCTGTGCCTTGGGAGGCTTTGCTAGTACCTGAAAAATACAGAATTAGATGCTCCATTGGACTGAGCACAGTGTCCCCAGTGGAGGAGCTAAAGAAAGCACCCAAGGAGATGAAGGGGTGTGCAGCCCCATAGAAGGAAGAACAATATGAACCAAGCAGTACTCGAAGAGCTCCAAGGAGCTAAACCACCAACCAAAGAGTACGCATGGTGGGACCCATAGCTCCAATTGCATATGTAGCAGAGGATGGTCTTATGGGACATCAATGAGAGGAGAGGCCCTTGGTCATGTGAAGGCTCAATGCCCCAGTGTAGGGGAATGCCAAGACAGGGAAGCAGGAATGGGTAGATTAGTGAGCAGGGGGAGGGGAAATGGATAGAGGGTTTTCAGAGAGGAAAGGAAGAAAGGGTATAACATTTGAAATTTAAATAAAGAAAATATCTATTAAAAAATAAAAATTAAGAAAAAAATGTCCTATAGCTGGATCTCATGGTAGCATTTTCTCAATTGAGTTCCTGGTGCAGCAGGCCTCTAGTTGGTAGCTTTGGGCAATACAATGGAATTCAGGAATCAGTGCAAGCCTCCTAGAAATTGTGTGTTCCCCTGAAGGCAGAGCAGATATGGGGAGAAAGTAAGAGTTAGGGTGGCAGGACAGTGGAGTTAAAGGCACAACAGCCTGCTCAGGGCAGCTGGCCAAGCCCATGAGGGCTAGATGAGCATGGTAATGGTTTCAGGGAAGAAATCTACCCTGTGTGCTTCCAGACTAGCAGGTCTGATAAAGGTTGGTAGAGAGGTAACCAGACAATGGGTAACTGGGGGACAGAAGGCTGCTCTGGGCAGCTGGGCATGTTCCAGAGGGCTCTGCATGCAGTGGAATATGCTTTTGTTCTTTAAGGTCATTTGTCTCTTCTTTGTGTTTCTTGAATATAATTAAAGTCATTCTTTTTAAGGCCTGGTCTGGAAGTTCTTCCAGGTCATCTTCATTAAGTCATAATTACAGGATTGGTGGTTTACAGAAGAGACTTGTGGCCTTGCTTTTTCATGATCTTCCTTTATTTTGCACTGAAATTTGTATATCTGGGTGAGCTTGTTGAGTCTTCCTTGCTTCCTTCTGTCCCTTCTCTCTCTCTCTCTCTCTCTCTCTCTCTCTCTCTCTCTCTCTCTCTCTCTCTCTTTTTCTTCCTTTCTTTCTTTCTTTCTTTCTTTCTTTCTCCCTTCCTTCCTTCCTTCCTTCCTTCCTTCCTTCCTTCCTTCCTTCCTTCCTTCCTTCTTTACTTAACTTTTTCAAGCTACATTTCTACTTTCTTTTTACCAAAATGTTATTTTTATATTTTATTGTATATTTTATTTATTTCCATTTCAAATGTTATCCCCTTTCCTGGTTTCCCCTCTGAAACCCCCTATCCCAACCTCCCTCCCCCTGCTTCTATCAGGGTACTCACCCACCCAACCACACCCACTCTCTTCCACATAGTAGAATTCTCCTACACTGAGGCATCAAGCCTTCCAAGGACCAAGGTCATCTCCTTCCATTTATGTCAGACAAGGCCCTTCTCTGTTACATATGTTGTTGAAGCCATGGATCCCTCCATTGGTACTCGTTGGTTGGTGGTTTACTCCCTGGGAGCTCTGGGGAGTCTGGTTGGTTGATAAAGTTGCTTTCTATTGGTTGAAAACCCCTTCAGCTCCATTAGTCCTTTCTCTAACTCCTCCATTGGGAACTCTGTACTCACTTCAATTGTTGGCTGTGAGCATCTGACTCTGTATTTGTCAGGCTCTGGCAGAGTGTCTCAGGAGACAGCTATACCAGGCTCCTGTCAGCAAGCACTTCTTGGCATATGCAATAGTGTCTGGGTATGGTGTCTGTAAATGGGATGGATACCCAGGTGGGACAGTCTCTGGATGGCCTTTCCGTCAGTCTCAGCTCCTCACTTTGTCTCAGTATTTGCTCCTATTAGTTCCTCTTTCTAAGAAAGACTGAAGCATCCACATTTTGGTCTTTCTTCTTGAGTTTCATGTGATCTGTGGATTGTGTCTTTTGTATTCCAAGTTTTTAAGCTAATATTCATTTATCAATAAATGCATACCGTGTATATTATTTTGTAACTGGGTTACCCCTCAGGATGATATTTTTCAGTTCTATCCATTTACCTAAGAACTTCATGAATTCATTGTTTTTAATAGGTGAGTAGTACTCCACTGTGTAAATGTCACACATTTTCTATATACATTCCTCTGTTGATGGACATCTGGGTTCTTTCCAGCATCTGGCTATTATAAATAAGGCTGCTATAAATATAGTGGAGCATGTGTTCTTGTTTTATGTTGTAGCATCATTTAGGTAAATACCCAGGAGTGGTATAACTTGGTATTATATCCAATTTTCTGAGGAACTACCAGACTGATTTCCAGAATGGTTGTACCAGCTTGCAATCCCACCAGCAATGGAGGAGTGTTTCTCTTTCTCCACATCCTCACCAGCATCTGCTGTCACCTGAATTTTTGATCTTAGCCATTCTGACTGGTGTGAGGTGGAATCTCATTGTTTTTTTTATTTGCATTTCACTGATGACTAAGGATATTGAATGGCTTGTCAGCCATTTGAGATTCCTCAGTTGAATTTTTTTGTTTGTTTGTTTGTTTGTTTAGCTCTGTATCCCATTTTTAATAGGATTGTTTGATTCTCTGCGCTCAAATTTCTTGAGTTTGTGTATATATTAAATATTAGCCCTCTATTGGATGTAGTATTGGCAAATATCTTTTCCCAATCTGTTGGTTGCCATTTTGTCCTATTGACAGTGTCCTTTGCCTTACAGAAACTTTGCAATTTTATGTGGTCCCATTTGTCCATTCTTGATCTTAGAGCATAAGCCATTGGTGTTCTGTTCAGGAAAATTTCTCCTGTGCCCATGTGGCTCTTACACACTTTCTCTTCTATTAGTTTCAGTGTAACTGGTTTTATGTGGAGAACCTTGATCCACTTGGACTTCAGCTTTTTACAAGGAGATAAGAATGGATCAAATTGCATTCTTCTACATGCTGACCTCCAGTTGAACCAGCACCATTTGTTGAAAATGCTGTCCTTTTTCCACTGAATGAATGGTTTTAGCTCCTATGTTAAAAATCATGTGACCATAGGTGTGTGGATTCATTTCTGGGCCTTTAATTCTTTTCCATTGATCTACCTGCCTGTCTTTGTACCAATACCATGCAGTTTTTATCACTATTGCACTGTAATACAGCTTTTAATGTTCTTTCTTTGTTTTGTGCATTTGGTGTTTTGATTATTATATGACAGGGGGAATTTCTTTTCTGGTCCAGTCTATGTAGAGTTCTGTAAGCTTCTTGTATGTCCATTGGCATTTATTTCTTTAGGTTAGGAAGTTTTCTTCTATAATTTTGTTGAAGATATTTACTGGCTGTTTAAGTTGGGAATCTTCCCTCTCTTCTATACATATCATCTTTAGGTTTGGTCCTCTCATTGTGTCCTGGATTTCCTGGACGTTTGGGGTTAGGAGCTTTTTGCATTTTCATTTTCTTTGACTGTTATATCAATGTTTTCTATGGTATCTTCTGCACTTGAGATTATCTTTTCTATCTCTTGTACTCTGTTGGTGATGTTTGCATCTATGACTCCTGGTCTCTTTCTTAGGTTTTCTACCTCCAATGTTTTCTCCCTTTGTGATTTCTTTACTATTTCTATTTCCATTTTTAGATCCTGGATGGTTTTGTTCAATTCCTTCACCTTTTTGGTTGTCTTTTCCTGTAATTCCTTGAGGTATTTTTGTTTTTCCTCTTTAATGGCTTCTATCTGTTTACCTATGATCTCTTGTATTTCTTTAAGGGAGTTATTTATGTCCTCCTTAAAGTCCTCTATTATCATCATGAAATATGATTTTAAATAAAAATCTTGCTCTTCTGGTGTGTTGGAGTATCCAGGACTGGGTTCTGATGATGCTAATTAGCCTTGTTTTCTGTTGCTTATGTTCTTGCACTTGCCTCTTACCATCTTGTTATCTCTGATGTCAGTTGGTCTTGCTGTTTCTGACTGGAGCTTGTACCTCCTGTGAGCCTGTGAACCTGTAATCTTAGGTTTATCACCACTCACGTGAGGCAGGATATGGGTGTGGTGGTCTGTGGGATAGCCTTAGCTCCGAGATGCAGATGGAGACTGGAAAGATCCTTTTCCCAGCTGTTCCACTGTTCTTTTGCCCCGTGAGCTCCTGGCAAGTCCCTCTTTGGACAGTTATTGGATCAAAAGTGGTGATCTTACCTCTGGGCTTAGGAGTGAGAGCACTCCTGGGAGACCAGCACTTTCCTGGCTGGATTTGTGTGCGGAGAGCTGCGGACAATCTTAGCTCGAGGGTGCAGATGGAGACCCCCGGAAGCTACCTTTCTTCTTTAATTGAAAGCATTTACAATTGCAAGCTGATACAACCACTCTGGAAATCAGTTTGGCAGTTCCTCAGAAAATTTGAAATAGTTCTATCTGAAGACCCAGCTACACCACTACTGAGCATATACCCAGAAGATGCTTATATAACAAGGACACATGCAATACTATGTTTATAGCAGCCTCATTTATAATAGCCAGAAACCAGAAAGAACCCAGATGTCCCCAACAGAAGAATGGATACAGAAAATGTGGTACATTTACACTACTCAGCTACTAAAAACAATGACTTTATGAAATTCACAGGAAAATGGATGGAACTAGAAAATATCATCCTGAGTGAGGTAAACCAGTCCCAAAAGAAAACACAGGATATGTACTACTAATAAGTGTATATTAGCCCCAGCACTCACAATACACATGATACAACCCACAGACCATATGGGGCTTAGGAGGAAGGAAGACCAGGGTGTAGATGCTTCAATCCTGCATTGAGATAGGAACAAAATGATTACGGGGGGTGTAAGGAGGTGGGACGTGGGAGGGAGAGAGTAAGGGGAGAAAATAAGGGGGTCAGTATCAGATACTAGAGGGGACAGCAGAAAGTCACAGAATGTCAGGAAATCAAATAAAAATATGTGAGATAAGTAATTGGGATTAGCCACAGGAAAGTCCCAGGTGCCAGGGAAATGAGGAGCTCCCAGGATCCAATAGGGATGACTATAGCAGAAAAGGAGAGATAGAACCTATAGAAACCACCTCCAGTAAATAGGTATAGCCACCGGTTGAGGAATGAGGCCACACATCCATCTCAAAGTTTTTAACCCAGAAAAGTTCCTGTCCAAAGGAAAACAGATGAAATGAAACAGAGACTGAAAGAATGGGCCATTTTGGGACTGCCCCACCTGGGGATCCATCCTGTCTGCAGATATCAAACCAGACACTGTTGCCATTGCCGAGAGGCACTTGCTGACAGGAACCTGGTGTGGCTGCTCCTTGGCAGGTTCAGCCAGCAGCTGTCCAATGCAGATGTGAATGCTTAGAGCCAACCATCAGACTGAGCTCATGGATCCAGGTGGGGGAGCTGGCAAAAGGACTGGAAAAGCTGAGAGGACTTGCAAACACATAGAAAGAACAACAGCTGGCTAGAGTACCCAGTACTCACAGGGACTAGCCACCAATGAAGGAGTGTACAGAGAGGGATCCATGGCTCCAGGTACAAGTGTAGCAGAGGATGGCCTTGTCTGACATCAATATGAGGGGAGGTCCTTGGTCCTGTAGAAGTTTGATGCTCCAGCACGGGGGGATGTTGGAAGGGTGGGATGGGAGGTGGGGAGTACCCTCGTAGAGGCAAAGGGGAGGGAGGAGAGGAAAGTTGTAGGATGGGGGGGAGGGACTTGTGGAATGGTAACTGGGAAGTGGGATATCATTTGAGATGTAAATGAACAGAATGATTAATAAAAATAGAATAAAATTAAAGCAATATTCACGAAAGATTAAGGCTTATTAGAATAAAGGTAGACATTTTCCTCTGTGTTTTTTGCAGGAAGTTCCAGAGTGATGAAGGAACATCTAAGCAACGTCATCAATTTTCTCCTAGTTGTTGCATGAGACTTATGACCATGCAAAATTACTGGGAACTTCAGCAAATCCAGGTTCAGGAAGGCAATGGCTGGTGCCTGGAATGTTATTCTTGCGAGTTCAGGAGGATCAAATCTCTGTTGGCTGGGACACTGATGATAGTTGCTATATAGTATTCTGTTTTATGATACACAATGTATTCATTCAAGAACATGTTTAAGCTGCAACATTTTAAAATTATAAACAATGTCTGTACAAGTTTCCTGGAGGAAATGCACAAGAGTTTCTTAATGGTGTATATTCACAAAAACAGTGACTGTTGCAGAGGAAGAAGAATATTTTCCCCCTCAGTGGCTATGGAGATTTTTATTGTAGATGTGATAGAACAACCAAGGCATCTCAAATATTCCAAAGTAGGGAGAAAAAGAAGTAGACTGAATATGATCAGCAGACTAGACATAGTTAAGCCTATCTACAAGAGAGAGAAGAGCGTGGAATAATGAATAGAAAAAAAAACATAGTGAGAAAAGCAAGAGCTGAGAGAGAACACGGCAAATTTAGCTGGGTTATAAGGAGCAGAAGTAGCTGGGGGGGGGGGGAGAAAATTGTTGAACTTGAAATAATACCATTGCTTTTCCAAGGCATTTCTGTGAAATTACATTCATGTGCTCTTCAGACCTTGATTTTTTGGACTTTTAAAGCATAGTGTTTAAAACAGCAGGCCATTGTAGTTAAGATTTATAGTCTTCCAAACAGTTTTATCCATGTACATTTTAGGCATGATTTTACATAATTTTTCAGAATTTTATGTTCATTTTTATTTTATTGTCATTGATTTTTAAATTGTGGCTATTAATTATATATTCTCAATACCAATGCCACTCTAGTTAAATATCTTGCAAATACAACCTTTCTAACCTGTGATTTATGTTTATGGTGTCTTTGTATAAACATATTCAGTTTGTATACTGAATATAGCTGTCATTGTGCTATGTTATTGTTTACAAAGCATTTTATGTGCTGTGTAAACAATAAATTCTGAAGAGGAAGCATGCGACTCGGTGAAAGAGCATTTGTCTGGCATGAACTAGGTTTGACCCTCAGAACTGCAAAAATTTTGTACCTTTAGATTAAAAAAAAAAAAAACCTTAATATTTTCCCTGCAATTCTATGAACTTTATTTCATTTAAAGTCATCATTCAGAATTAAATTTTAAATACTGTGAGAAAAAAATCTAATTTCCTTCTTAGTACAAAAGCTGATTAACAAAAGGGAAAGCACACAAGTTTTATTAATTTTATCTGTACATGGGAATTTTTCAAGAAAATGAAGTCTAAAAAATGATCAAAGTGTGATTCTTTTATAATTATTAAAAATCATACATTTAGAAATGAGTTACAAAGCAAGCTATGCAACTTGGATAGTGGACTAAATTCAAGGGATGTCACTAAGAAGTAAATGATGAAAGGCAAGGGATATATAAAGCAATGAAGGAAGATAATTTTATCAAAGAGTTTGTTTATGCAGATTCACTGTAGCTCTGGTGATCAGCTTCTGTTTATCACATCTAGTTGTTAGCATTGTTATATACTAAATTTTTCTCCTGAAAAATCCTTCCCGTGTGCCAAACATATGAAAGGCAAATAGACATATCAGCCTTTCTGAAGTTATACAGTTGTTTTGTCTTAAAATAGCCATTATACTTCTTCAAAATATACTAAATAATTTCTGAAGATATGTGGATTAGTGTAAGAAAAAAAAACATATCTGCATATTAAGACTTCTAACCCACAAACATGGACTATCCATTCCAACTATTTGTCTGAAGTTTTAATAATTTTCTATTTTTATTCTTTATATAAATTTCCCTGTGTTTATTCTTAGGGACCTTATGGTTTGCTTTTATTTGATTTCATTTTACTTTTATTTTGCTGCAGTGAGGAACAACGCAGCCATTTCTGCATAATATGCAAGCCCAAAGTTATATCTTCAGCCTTCAACTTGAACTCTTAAACTTGCATTTTTACAAATATCACAATCTTTCAGAAGTTGTTCAATAGTTCTATATTAATTATTAATATATTAATTTTAATGTCAAATAGAATTTCTTTTATCTGACATGGTCTCTTTATCTTGGTGATGATTCTTGAAATTTATGATTTTTCTGTCTCTTTCAAGTGATAGAATTACAGGTAGCCTTCACAACACTTTGGATATGGGTAATGGTTTAAAATATTTTCCTTGAAATAGGAACATACTTTGGACATTGGTAGACACATTAAATCACAGTGGGGTCATTTTCATCTGAAAGTAATTAGATTACAGTATATATCACGAATTGCTTGCTGTTGAGTTGTGCTCAGTTTTTTCCATGTTGCTAGGATAAACTCTCCTAGCAAAGCAATGTAAAGGACCAATGGTTTATTATGTGTCATAGTCCAAATCCATCATGGAGGGGAACTCGAGGGAGCAAGAAATGGAAGCAATTGGTTATATCTCATTCATAAACATGAAGTAAAGAGCAGTGGTAGTCATGCTGCTACTTCCTTTCTCCATTGTACAGTCCAGGATCTCAACAATGGGAATAGTTGGCAGGTCTATCCCCATCAATTACTGCAGCCAAAATAGCCTCCCTGGAGGCTTTCTCAGAGACCTGTCTCCTAGGTGAGTCTAAACTCTTTCAAACTGACAAGTGACATTAATCACCACATGGACCAAATGCATTTTCCATATTTACTTCAGTTGATCACATTTTTTTTCAATCAGGATGTTAGTATAATCTATAATATTTTCTCATTACTTCAAGGTCAACTCTTAACATCTTGAGATAAATTTGGATTGGTCACTGTATATTTATCCTTAACTATTTCTTTAATTTTAAGATTTTAACAATCACAGTTATAAATGGGAATGGTTTATGATTTCTCCTCTCATATTTTAGCTGGAATAGCAAATGTTATAATAATTTCATAGACTGGATTAGAGAAAATTCTCCATTTTGGTTTCTAGAAAGTTTTAACATGAGAACAGTCTGATCTTTATACGTTGGTAGAATAAGTAGCAGAAACATTCATACAGTACTTTTTTGTGTGTGGAAAGAATCTTAATCAATGCTTTAAATATATTCATAGTTATTAAAAGCATAAGAGTATATAGTTTTGTACATTTTCATAATTTATATGTGACCAGAAGTTTGTCTATTGGCTTAAGTTTTCATTTTGACATAAAATTTTTCTTAACATACTCTTATTTTTAAATATGTTCTTGCAATGTTAGCTCAGGCCTTGTGCCTTAGCCTCTTGTGCCTTAGAATCCTGTGATTACAGGCAAGTATCACACTCCTGGATTTTATTATGTATTTAATCTATGCTGTATGTCTAATGATGCCAGTCTTTTCATTTTTAGAATTATAGCTTCTTGTTTTGCCTTTTAAAATAAGATTTCCTCCAATCTATGCTTTTTCTATTAATATTTCCAAGGCCTAACCTTTCATATTTGTGCACTCTTTCCATGTTCCTCTTTCATTTTCTTCATTGTTGACTTTTGTGTTTGAAAGAAACAACTTTCCTGAGTGAGGTGTTATTGACACAGAAAAGCTATATTTGTTTCTTCTTTTAAAAACTGATTGCTTTTTCTTTGGAAAATTTCTTCTTAAAGATTTGTTAGTGTTTCCCTGAATATATGTACAGCATGTGTGTTGATCATGGAGGTCAGAGGAATGAGCTGGATCTGCCAGATATTGGAGTTAATGGTAGCTGTGAATGTCCATGTGTGTTCTGGGAACTAAACTCAGGTCCTCTGCAGCTAAAGCAAATGCTCTTAAAGACTGAGTAAGTCACCTCTTTAGCCAGCCTTATCTAAAACTCTTATCTCTGATGTCTACATAGTTATCAGAAGAAACATTAATTTTCAAATGAAAATTTTAAGGTTTTATGCTAATTTGATCATAAGAAGCAGTTTTACTGAATCAAAGTTTTTCATTGAAATAAGTTTGATTGTTTAGTTAGTCACACATCGAATTTTCCATTGCTACTTTTTAAAATGTATTCCTTAAATTAAGGTTCAGGTTTTTATTTTCAAATGGAAAGAATTTAAATTTTGTCTTTTTCATTATTGACATATAACTTAATTATGGTTTAGATACCAATTCTTTGCAAACTTGACTTCCTGTACCCTTTTGCATAATCAATATTTGTAAATGTCCCACATATGCATGAAAATAATTAGTATTCTCTAATGGTTATCTGCAGAATTCAATTTATGTCATTACTGCTTGTTAATTGCATTTTCTAAATCATAAATGATGAATTTTGCTACAATGGCCCGTCAATAATCAAGACAAATTGTGTTGAAATTTTACCAGTAAAATGTCACGTTTGCAAAGTTCTACAGCAAATTTAAGCTTTTAAATTTTACTGTTTTAATGCTGATCATTGAACCTGTATGGTCTAGTGCATGCTAGACTGAGCAACAGATCACACAATACAAAGAGTAGAGGAGTCTACACTCCTGTCCATGCCTCTCTTCTCTTCTCCTCTCCCCTCCTCTCTTCTCTTCTCTTCTTTTCTTTTCTCTTCTTATTTTCTATTGTTTTCCTTTCCTATCTTTGCTCTCATTTGCTTCTTTCCTTTGTTGACACAGGGCTTTCTTTTGTAGTAATGAATTGCCTTGAACTTGCTCTGTACACCATGCTGGACTTAGTACCATGAACTTCCTGGCAGTCTCTTGGGAAATCTAGGATAATCTCCACATCCCATTGCCAGTTTATTAGTAAATATAATTCCATCAACTAAGACTCTCCTGAAATTTGACATAACATATTCTCAGGATCGTGAGACTATATTTGCATGCCATGATGCCCAGCAATATCCACTTCCATTTTCTGTATTTTGAAATATTTTCTATATTTCATAAGTGCACAGTGTCAACAACTCTGTTGTTTCATTTAAAATTCTGTTATGGAGCTCTGTTTTCTTTTGCCTGTGGTGATGTTTTTTGTATTTTTGATGTTGTTACTGTTTTGGTTTGGCTTTGGTTTGGGTCTGTAAATTTAATTTTCAAATAGTAATAAAAATAAGTAAGCTATCATTTGATTAGAACTTGTATGTTATGGTTTTGTATTTCATTACTTTACATTCAACCTACATGTGACTTAAGCTTTCAATATGTAATTTTCTTCAATATATATCGATATTATTTTATTTAATGTCATTGTGAAAGATCACTGACACATAGTTGATAATTTGGCTATCTTTATTACTGACATATTTAAGCTTCCTTTTTCTTTAATTGCATATTCTTAAATGTAACTATTGCTAAACAATATTTACTTTTTGACTTTTCTGTAATGTCATTAAGTATTCTTGTTTATTATTACTTGCAAAGATAATACTAAATGGTAACCCTTGATGATAAGCCCAACAACATTGACTCTCTTAAAATTTGATACCACTTCATGAATTTGGAAAACATTTCAGTTTTCTACTACTAATTCTTTTATCCCAGATATTCCTTCCAAAATAACTCTTTTTTTTTTGCAATGAAAATTACAAGACCATTCCTCAACTGCTATACAGACCATAATTCTTAGACATCTGCCAATTAAGTCCTCAATGTCTCTAATCAGATATAATAAAAGAATCCGAACTTGCCAGGCAGTGGTGGCGCACACCTTTAATCCCAGCACTTGGGAGGCAGAGGCAGGTGAATTTCTGAGTTCGAGGCCAGCCTCGTCTACAAAGTGAGTTCCAGGACAGCCAGGGCTGTACAGAGAAACTGTCTCGAAAAAAAAAAAAAAAGAGAGAGAGAGAGAGATTCAGAACTTGTTCCTTCAGTTTTAGCAGCTACACTGTACTCTCTTGGTTGTGAGTACCTTCAGATTTCATTTGTAGAGTCTGCTATCATCCTTATAATAAAATCAAACCTTTGCTAACTATATGACATGAAGTTTCTAATTAGGTTCTCCTAATTTTTTACTGTCTCTGCCATTCATTATGTCTGTTATTAAATCAGTGATAAGGCTGTATTATTCTTAACAGCTCAAAATATTAGAGAAGTTACCAAGACTTGGTTTCTATCAATTGCAATAGAAACCAAGTGTTTGCTCTTCCAGTGATTCATAGTGATCATTCATACTTGGTATTTAGTTGTGAATATTTCTATTTTCATGAAATTTATATGATCCAAAGATTTATGATCTTACTTGCCTCTTCCATTGATCATAACTAGGGCTTACTAGTAACCAAAGAGAAATAGTAGTATGTATGACAACTAATGAAATTCTCAAACTAAAGATTTATCAGGGATTTCTATTTCCCAATATACTATTAGCTCAAAAACTAAGACTTTCAATAGCAGTAGTAGTAATGGAACCTTTTGTCAAACTGTTCAGCCCTTTTAGTTTTGAGACTACTTAAATCATACCAAATGGTTTTGTTTTATTTTGCTTGTTTGTTTGTTTGTTTGTTTGTTTTGGGGGGGAGGATTAATCCCTGGACAATATCTTTGAAACTTTAAGAATAGCTATATCTTCCAAGATATGTTATGATTTTAATGCATCTTATGAATGGCTTCATTATAGTACCGAGTGAGACATAATACAAAACTCAGAAATCATTCAGAAGTGAGAATAAATGACTGTTGACTGTTTGGCCATAAATTGGCCATTTATAGCAATCAGCTTCCTGAGGCTTTAAGAACATTTTAGAATAGAGAACAGAAAGAATGGAAGAACCTGAGTAAGATTTTGAAACTTTTGAACAATTTTTAAGCATGATGGACACTGAATTATTGAAATCAAAGCAGCTATGATAAACTTAATGAGATCTGACCCATCAACAGTATTTCAAGGAGAAGGAAAATGATAATTACCGAGTTCTATCCTTCTGTGAGACATTGGGGTGGAAGAGACATTTTTCTTCAGAAGTCTACCGTTAGTGGGTTGTCCACTTGCCTGAAAATTATCCCTCATTTATGCTCTGTTCCTAACACCTACTTTATATTCAGCTTATACCACATGGTTCAAAACACCAAAAAACTATACACAGCAGTGCATGTATTGAAACAATATTTATGGTATGAATAAAGATTTTTGAAACATAAATGAGAAAGTACATTGCTATGCTAATATGGTAACAGCAACACCAGGATTTGTGATACTAGCCAGCAAATGTCATTGAGCAGAGGCAGGAATTAAGTCATTAAGTTGTGCTTTTTTTCCCTTTTTTAATTAGATATTTTCTTCATTAACATTTCAAATGATAATCCCAAAGCCCCCTATATCCTGCCCCCACCCTGCTCCCCAACCCACCCACTCTGGCTTCCTGGCCTTGGCATTCCCCTGTACTGGAGCATATGATCTTTGCAAGGTCTCTCCTCCCATTGATGGCCTACTAGGTCATCCTCTGCTAATTTATTTAGAGAAGATAGCAAGCTAACTCCCTACAAATTACCATTTAATTAATCTTAATGACCAGACTGGGACAGGAAACAAGCAAGGTCAGTCAATCTAGAATTCAGACTTGACCCACTGAACAGATAATAAAGACATGTGTCTGAGATTTGAAATATCAGGGATTTTCTCTTTATCAGTGTGTGTGTGTGTGTGTGTGTGTGTGTGGTATGTGCGGGGTACAGTTCTCCTGATTCTCTATTCTGGAATTCATCTTGGGTGGTGATATGATTGCTCATGATGCCAGATGGTATTGATATCATGGAAGGATGCTGATATTACCTAACTTTGCTTTGAAATAGAGAGGAGATACCTGGGTCAAGGAATAAGACTCAGCATTCTCTGGCAAGAACAAAGCCTAGCTCAATATGAACAAAGACAAGCTGTCACCTTCACCAATGCAGTTTCAGAAACACATTTGCTGAGAGCTTTGCTCATAGGTCAAGACTTCAACATCAGAGTAGGTGGAGCTACAGGTGTCTCTCTGGGCAAGATCTGTGTTTAGGCAGATCCAATCCATGAGCTTCCATAGAGTAAAGAAGCATGAGAAGAATCTAGTGTAGAGTAGGCAAAAGGGGGCCTGTGGAAATCAGGCCCATGTGGACTCTGGCCATCGTGAAAGGGGTGCGCTCTGTCTGAAACATTGCCTTTCTTCTCTACAAAGTTTCCTCTTCCTGAAACAAGCATGCAAGTGACAGTGACTCGGTGCCATCTAATTACATCTGTCCCTGGTGACCCTGTCTTTCAGCATGAGGACTCAAGAACCAGTATCCCACGCCCAGATCAGAGAAGGTCACCCACTGGCCTCACTCAAAAGATGAGTCCATTTTAATAGGGTTCTCTCATCTCTAGGTGAGTTTGGAATCACTGACAGGAAGGAAAATAATTGCACTTTCTCCCAAAGCTGCCGGAAACGATTTTCTACATTAATGGTGAAAACAGGACTCCTTGCATCTCTGGACAGTTTATAGTTCAGGCTGTAATGAGTGAGAACATGCCTTGCTTTTAATAGCTAATCCTCTGATGCTTCGTGTCTTCGAAGGTAAGTTGATGGAGCAAATTATCAGTGCTGAAGACAGATATTGAACCCAGAATAGGCTCCTTACCTGGTCCACTGTGTCACTTAGCTGTTGTTAGCACAGCAGGAAAATTGGCACTTGTTTGAAATACTTATTTTCAGCAGGGAGGGCACAATCTTACCATGCACAAACAGCCCAACCCAGAGACCAGAGGACAGGAGACATGTTGCCCTAATTTCCTCCAGTAGTGCAGGACTCCTTTAGCCAATCCTTCTGTGCACTCTACATTTAAAAGCATACCATCAACCTCTCTACTCTTTGGGGGCTTCCACTGTGCCTGCATTTTCCAACTTCAGCAATTCTCTGGAGTCTCTAAAAGATGGTCAGTGTCTTTGTCCTCAGTGAGTGTGGTCTACAGGTTTCTTGAGAGCAATATTTGTTTGAGTCTGAGTTGTCAGGGGAAGTAACAGAGATGAGAGGTAGTGTAGTACCAGTCTAACAGTGGATGCTCCACAGATAACCCATCCAAAGTCAGTGAGTCCCTGGCACCAGTAGTGATTACTGTAGCCCTGTTTCTTAGCAACTGCTACTAACACTTTCTCCCTCTTAGAGTTTAACTTAATTCTGTGGATATGAATAGTATTTGTATTTGTTGATAAACAGTTGCACTGGTCTTTAAAGCAAACTATTTGGCACATTCTTATTATTATTTAAGTGTAAATGTGCTTAACTTTCTAGTAGATTACATTTTGAGCAGATGTCCAAGTTTACAATTAAACTTGTAAGCAGCTTTTATAGTCCTTTTTAGAAGTCATATTTTAAAATTATTATTTTGAATAGTTCTTGGCAGCACAGGCCTTTGCTAATAGCACTTGGGAGGCAAATGCAGATGATCTCTATGAGTTCGAGGGCAATCTGGTATACAAAGTGATCTTCAGACAAGCCAAAGATACACAGTTAAAAAAAATGTAGCAAAAGACATAATAATGTCAAAACAAAACCAACTGAGGCAAATGACCAAACTATTGCAACAAATGAAAAGCAAAATAAAAACTGTGCATCAAAATATCCTGTTTCAAGTATTATCTTCAAATGTTTAGATTTAACTTATTTTGGTTTCCTTCAATGAATTTTTTTCTCCTTCAGATTTCCATATTTTTTTTCAAGTATTAACCATAATTCAGTATCCTACATAGTTAATGAGAATCATATTCATCATAAACATGTAAATAAAAGTAGCAGTATATGGATTCACCATATTATATTTAGGAATATATGTCTATATAAAGAAAGAAAGAAAGAAAGAAGCATACAAAGCTATCAGTGAGGGGGAAAAGCCATGAATTTGAAAGAGAGTAGGGACAGGATATATGGTTGTGTTTACAAGGAGGGAAAAGGGAAGAATTTTATAATTATATTACAATCTAATGACAAAATAAGCTTCTCTGAACAATGTTGAAAAGAGCATGAGTATTGTAGATTAAAGGTTGGTTTTCTTTTTCAGTATACAAAGGAAGTTCCATATGGAAATTATATATTTGAAATATGTTTGAGTATAATGATCCTTTTCCTACGTGTACATATATAAAATCATGCATAGCTTTATACAGAAAGAATAAGGAAAATACTGTTTTTGTACAAAATTAAGTGAAATGGATTTACATAGTGACAAAGAGGATTCATCACTTCATTTTTGGTGTCTCACATCTCCTCAGAGTTATGGGCTTTAATACACTGAGACCAATTCTAATCCAGGACTATGTTCCCTGGAGTGTTGGGAAACTGGACTACAGCCGAGAAGACTAGGCTCCTCATTTGAACAAGAGATTCAATGGCTCAGAAAGAAGACAGGGGAAAAATCCTTTTTTTTTTCCTTGTAATGGGGTTTGTCTGAAATAAACTACTTTTATAAGCTTGAATCAACTTGATGAGAAAATTCATCATCTGAACTATCCAAGCCCAGAGATTAGTATTGGCAAATTGAGATGAAATAGTTCCCTAAGGAAATGCACTTCCTTGGTCATTTCCAGATTTAGACTCAGGAGTTTGGGGCTTTTCATTCACTCTCTCACACATTCATTCATCTCACTCAGTCATTCATAGAGTTCTTGAGTGCCTGCTGCTTTCCCAGCCAGTCTCCAATTATTTCCTTGAAAGGTGGCCCATTTGGGAAGCAACTGAAAGAGCTAGTGAGTAGCTTGATGATTTTCAGCCCAATCTGAGTACATAAAATCTGAAGGCTGTCAGAAAGGCCTTTGGAAACAGGTTCATCATCCCTGCCACTGCCTCTGCTGTGAATACCCAGGGGACTTTCTGCAAAGGAAGGGGCAGGAAAAATGTCACCTGCAAGGCTCTGAATGTCCTCCTTCAAGTTCCCAGTGGATGCCTGAGATGGGGCTCACACTGCTTTTGCCTGCTTAGCCACATGGAGCCTCTTCCTGCCCTTTTCTTTCACCTTTTTTGTCACGCAGTTCCTTGGCAGTTAACATCCCTGCTTCCCAGGTGTCTGCGTAGGGAGGACTTGATATTTCTTGAGAAAGAGCACAAAATAGAGATTTTAGAGACATATTTCCACAGCAGGCGTTCTGGCTGTTTTGATGTCGGTTTCTTTGGCTAGAAGAGAAGCCAACTCTTTGGTTAAATGAAAATCCATAATTTTCCCTGAGAAGTTGTGTATTGGTAAATGTTCCTGTCATTTCATTGTGCATTTTTTGTCCATTAAATATAATCTATCTGTATATTTACACATGGTCCAGGTCTTTAGAGAAGATGCCAAGTCAGTAAACAATTTGAATTATATTACACTATGCTAAGTAGGATAGCTGACAGAGAAATTTATACACAGACGAATAATGAGGTACCTTATATAAGCAGTTTGGAGGGTTTTTTTTTCCTTAAGAATTACAAGGAGAAGCCATTATTTTCCATTTGATTAAATTCATTATGAAACTGAGTGGAGAATGTCAGTAAAGAGCAACTTTGGAATCAATTACGTATGTCCCTTCTCTAAAAATATTCCTAAGGAAGTGCTAATTTCTCAGCTCTCCTTCTCAATTCACTAAAATGGATACTGACCTAAACCAGAAAATGTAAGTATTTAGTTCTTATGTGCAAAGAGAAAATAATAGCTCAGTTAAAAGCTTTATGCCCCTGTGTGTGAGTATTAATACCTGTGTTTGAATAATTTTAGGAAAAATTGTAAGTAATAAAAAATAAAGCCAGCTAATTTCAAAGGTATCTTCCACTTTTAGTTTACTGTTGCTTTCCAGGTTATTTCTTGATATATCTATTAGACAAGCATGCCATATCTTATGAAAATCTTTTGCAAGGACTGATTTTGCCATCATGTGCATCCTTCAAAATATGATCTCAGTGGTTATTGATACAGTCATCCTCATGTAAAACTCTTCTATTTATTTTCACAGTTTTTGGGTGGCATAAATGTACCTTTGGAGTTTTAAAAAATGGCCTCCTCTCCAAAGCTGATTTTTTTTTTTCAAATGTGAATACTCCATAAATCTTTTGTTTGTTCCTTACCTATCTGTGACATCATAATTTCTCTCATCAGCCAGGCTGAACTCATCGGTCCTATTTGTCACCATCATCACTTATGTTCCTCCAAGCTCAACATGAGACACATTTGGCAATTGCACATCTTCAACATCTCTTGACTGCTTTATCCTTCTCATTCTACTTCTAATCACAGGATACTAAGATTCCATAATAATTTATGTTATGTTTTGTTCTCCTCCTTCTCTGTCTGTTGATATCATTGTTCTTGTTGTTTTTGCTTTGTTTTTGTTTTTGTTTTTTAGTCCTGGAGATTGAATCTAGTGCCCCATGCATGCTGAGCCCAAACTCTGGGGCTGAACTTTTTGTCCTTTGCTTCCTATTTTGAAATAGGATCTCATTCAGTTTTCCTCACTGGACTTGAACTCAGTACACAGCACACAAAGGCAGTACACTTGACACCTCCCTGCCTCCATTTCTTGAGTATGTGGGCATACAGGCTTACACTACCAGGCCCTGGTTTCTGCTGAGAAACATCCATGAACTATTTGGCATCTGGAAAAGTAATGTTTAAGTCCTTTAACATGTCTTTTAAAACCCTCTATAATCTTGCCAAAGTCACTCTTTAACATGTTGTTCCAGACTCTTCCAATTGACCTTTCAGCCTCATAAGATGATTTTTCTTCCCAAACATCAAAGAAGTCACTGCTGCTGTGTTTTTGGTTATATCTAAAGTGCCCGTTTCATGTAATCACAGATACAAACATTCACTCCTTTCAAGGCCTTTTAAACTTTTCCTTTGTTCTTTCTTACCACTCAGCATGTGCTCCTGCAGCATTATTAAAACATCTCTGCTCTCTACTCTGCCCTAGTGAGCTTTGCCTTTATTCCTTCTTCCTTATTCCTGAGGAATTCTCAAGTCCTTGAAGGCAGGAACACTGTCTTTCTGCCTCATCCTTTGGCTACAATGCCTAGATAAGTGAGGGGTTTTTGTTTGGCTTTATATTTTTGCAGAAAAAATTGGATATTCAATTAAAGTATTATGAATGCAAATGAATATAAAGAAAGAGGACACTCTAGCTATCATCAAACATTTGTCAAAATATATGCTGAAATAAGATAATGGCGTTAACAGCCAATGGCACAGAATAAATACAGTTAAGTACTAGGATTAACTATATTTTATTACTTTTATAATCAGGTATTCCTTCAATGTCTTCTAGTTTCTGGACATATTTATCTGTCTCCCTTTGTACTTTGCCACAATATACAATGCCCTTTTCTCTTTTGACAATACAGCTGAAGTAACACTTAGAGATCTGACAACACCAAGTATCTTCCTGGTAACACAGAATAGGGCATTATAAAAGTCACTGTACACTGGACTGTATTCTCAGGACAACTTGGATCCATGCTGATTTCTGACCTCAGTATTATGTAGACTTTGTGAATGGATGTGAGATGATCTTGATGTGGAACACTGTAAATTTATTTGTCTTGCAGCAAGACTACAAACTTTTAGGATGATTCTTCCTTACTGTGGTCTGTGCTTCTTTCTGTTAAGGTGATTATACTAGTATGCTCTTTCCCATAACAACCATTCAGGGAGAGCCTACTACGTGCTGGTTAATAGTAACAGAACTGGATTTTATAATATAACAAATCCTGTCTTTGTGTGAAGCAAGTAGTGCTCAGAAGAAAAAAATTGTTTCGCTCTGACATAAACACACTTTGGCCTGAAGAACTGAGAATTGTAACTTTAACCAGACTGATTTAAGTGCCTGCATTCTCATATCCTCAGTGTTGAAGAGAATAATAATCAGATAATTTTCTGCCTGACAAAGCATTCTGATTTGGTAAGAGAAAGAGAAATTTAGTGATTTTTGTACTTTGAAACATTTCTGAGTGATTCAAACTGAAGAGAGAGAGATTGAAAGTATTGAGACTAGTGATTAGTGGGTTTCTTCTTTTCTCCAAGTGGGCATACAAGCTTTACCTTCCTTACAGGTGACAACCATGAACTCCACTTTCCACACTCTCTTCTCATGTCCACCTGTTCTAGCTAGACTCCTTTGATTCCTCAATATTTTCTTTGGAACAGTAAATTCTATTCTGCTTGGGGTTACCTCATTACTTGGTAAGTGACAAAAACCTAGGTTTTATTTTTTCATTTGTTACTTCTTAGCCTTGAAGATCTATAATGCCTAGTCGTCCATCATTGCGAAGAGAGGCCCCTTGGTCTTGTAAACTTTTTATGCCCCAGTACAGGTGAACACCAGGGCCAAGAAGTGGGAGTGGATGGGTAGGGGAGCAGGGTGGGGAGATGGAATAGGGGACTTTTGGGATAGCATTTGAAATGCAAATTAAGAAAGTACCTAATTAAAAAATTGGAAAAAATCTATAATGCTAAGCTGTCATTCGGAATACATTTCAATCAGTAAACACATTAGCTAATCTTAATAGTTTCAATCTCTCTCTCTCTCTCTCTCTCTTTCTCTCGCTCTCTCTGCGTGTGTCTGTGTCTGTGTCTATGTGTGTGTGTGTCTGGTGTGTGTGTGTGTGTGTGTGTGTGCGCGCGCGTGCGCGCCCGCGCGCGCGCGCGCGCGTGCCCGTGTTCTCTATGTGTGTGTCTGTCTCACTGTCTCTGTTTGTGTGTCTCTGTATTTCTCTGTCTCTAAGTCTGTCTCTACCTCTGTTTCTACTTCTGTCTCTACCTCTGTCTGTCTGTCTGTCTGTCTGTCTGTCTCTCTTTCTCACTGTGTCTCTGTCTCTGTCTCTCTCTCTCTCTCTTATGATGGAAGAAAGGGACTCATGCATAGTAGATAATCCTCTATAACTGATAAATAACTTTATCCCTAGTTCAACTTTTGAAATCTCCAGTGAATAAAATAGACATGTATTTCAGTAAAAAACAGCAAACCTCCTAACTTAGCTCTCTTACTCTAGGTACAGTGTAGCAAACAGTTTCTTATCTGATGTTTTCATTTTGACTCCATGTTTTTGAGTTTCTGTTTTCCAGCTCAGCTTCCTGCCTCTCATAGTTTTTAATTTTTGAGCTTAACATAAGGATTTCCTCGGTTTCAGGGTAGTCCAAAGGTTTCTCTAACTGCCCATTATGATTTACAATTGTAACATTTTTCAATGTTTATTTATTCAAATTTTAAGTGAATGAATGTGTTGCCTGCATATGTATCTGTGAACACATGCATACAATTTCCACACAGGTCAGAAGATTATATAAGACCCCAGCAACTGGACTTACGGGTAGTTGAGTCACCGATGTCATGGGAAATGCTGGAAATAGCACCCAGGTTCTCTGGAAAAGTAGCCAGTGGTCTTAACCACTATACCATCTGTCTATCTTTCAACTAACAGAATTTTTAAGTATATGCCTTATGTCGCTAAGATTTAGTTTTATTTACAGCTGATTTTGCACCAGGCAGAAACTATTATTATAGTATGATCTAATCTCTGACAAATGTCTTTATCTGTTATGGTGGAAAAATGCATGAGACATGATGGTTACTTGACAGGATCTTTGGTGGTGTTGTCTTCACCTTAAGAGTGACTGAATGTGACCCCTTCTGTCCAGCCCTTCCTGCTAGAAAACTCCTAGTTGTTTGGCTCCTGTGAAGAAGACTCTATATCCCAATCTATCCTAGAGGACCCGCTGCACTCAGAGCAGTTGTCTGAAGGCCTCCCAAGAGTTCTACTGCAGCCAAGGCAACAGGTCAGCAGCTACTCTGCCCCTATGAAGATTCCCTAGTTGGAAGGTCCCACAGATGGTCTGAAACAGCCAGGTATGCAGGCCTACCAGGAGACCTGAAGCAACCCAGGGACAAAAGAGGCAGACTCCAAACAGAGTCACCCAGACCAACAAACACCAGGGACAAACAGATGTTGAGTGGCAAGCACAAGACCATAAGTAACAAAAGCCAACATACGTGGGCATCATCAGAACTCAATTCTCCCACCACAGCAAGCCCTGAATACACCAACACACCTGACAATCAGGAATCTGCCATAAAATCTTATCTCATGAAGATGATAGAGTCCTTTAAGAAGAATATCAGTAACTCACCAAAAGAAATACAGGAAAAGACAGGTAAACAGGTGAAGGAATTAAATAAAGTTATCTGAGACCTAAAAGTGGAAGTAGAAACAATAAAGAAAACATAAATGGAGGCAAATCTGGAAATTGACAATCTAGGAAAGAGGTCAGGAATTACAGATGTAAGTATCACCAACAGAATACAAGAGATAGAAGGGAGAATCTCAGGTATAGAAGATAATGTAGAAGAGGTTGACACAACTGTCAAAGAAAAATTCAAAAGGTAAAAAATCCTTAACTCAAAGCATCCAGGAAATTCAGGACACAAAGAAAAGACCAAATCTAAGAATAATTGGAATAGAGGAGAATGAAGCTTCCCAGCTCAAAGACTTGAAAATGTCTTCAACAAAACCATAGAAAAAAACTTCCCCAACATAAAGAAAGAGATGGCCATAAATGTACATTAAGTCTCTAGAACACCAAATAAGTGGGATCAGAAAAGAAAATATTCTTATTACAAAATTATCAAAACACTAAATGCACAGAGCAAAGAAAGAATATTAAAAGCCTCAAGGGAAAAGGGCCAAGTAACATACAAAGTTAGATCTATCAGAATTACAACAGACTTCTTAACAGAGACTATGAAAGCCAGAAGATTAATCTGGACCCCTGACATCTTTCAAACACTGGACCACCAAACAGACAGCATACACCAGCTGCTATGAGGCAACAAACACAAATACAGTAAAGGACTTCTAGGTCTGTGTTCATTCAGGGATGATGCACCTATCTCTCAAGAGACTGGAGGCTCCAGGGAGTTTAGAGGTCAGTTGAGGAGGGGTGGGGACATCCACGTGAAGACAAGGGAATGTGGGATATGGAGCAGTCAGAGGGTGGAATAGGTGGGGGTGAGAAAGAATGGAATATGGAGTTATAAAAATGAATTAATTTAAAAAATAATATAAAAAGGCATTTTATCTCAAAAAATAATGACTGAATATTGGTGATTATTTGGTCATCTAAATTTAGTTTATTTTAGTTCAGAATTTGAGGACAGTCTCCACAGAGCCATTCTTTTTGCTTTGCTATACAGTGACTAATTTTCCTTTAATTTGATCTTCCCATACAGTCTCATCAATACTTTTCATGTCATTCAAAGGAATTTTACAGCTCCAACTTTTAAATAACCTAATGAAGAGGCTTAACTGCAACCTATTAAGTGTTAGCCTTAATAATGCTCTCAACTCTTGGCAATTTTCTTATCATTATAATTGTACCACCAGAGTCTCATTTTTGAACTAAGAGTATAGACTATTAAATTAATTTAACAACAGATATATCCATCCTTCTCCCAATAGATGAACAATCCATCAATAATGTATACTAGTCTCCTTTGTGACAAAATGTAAATCCCAAATTCTCAAGTATATGTATTGGAAGATGGCCAGTTATTGCCTTAGAATAGCTAAGCACTAATGGGAAACTTTATATTCCTGTTGTTTTATAGGATCATCCACAGGGAGAAAGGAAGAGCATTTATTGATGAGTATTTTGCATTTGGTGCATGAAAACAAATTATATGAACTAAAATATGAACAGAGTATAACATTCTAACTATTGACTTGTCTATAAAATCTCTATCAAAGTACCACCGAGATAATCAGAAGTCAGTAAAAAAAAAAAAAAAAAAAACAAATCTTGACAGATACAGAACGATTTTGAGTAAATAGGCATGTATTTAGACCATTCTTTCTATCCTAATATTTTAATAACTACATAACATTTCAGATTATTTGCATTCATAAACTCTATCATAAAAAGAGAAAAGGATAAATATCTTTCTACATGCATAGGATTTAGTTGTATTGTAGAAAACTAAAAAGCATTTTCAATAGATACTGGCCCTGCCATTTCATTATTGCCAGTGATAATATCTTCCCAGTAGCTGTTGCCAAATACAAACCATTATTTTTAATAGGACTTTTCAACAATGAAGTGGTTTATGAATAACAACTTATATAGCACAGCCTTATGGTTAGTTCTATGGGAGTTACACACAGAGAGAAAAACACATCACAAAGACAAGTAAATAAGACATTTACTAATAAAATATATATATATATATATATATATATATATATATATATATATATATATATATATAATGTACATATACTCAAATGACAACAGCCATTATCTATGAATATAATCTGAAAGTTCTGGGTTTTATTAATATCTTATTTTGGATTTTAAAATTATATTTATATTATTTTTATGGTTACAATATATTTACATCATTACTTTCTACCCTAAACTCTCTCCAAGCTCTACAATTTACCTCTTCTCATTCTTTTTCAAATTCCTGGTCAAGTATTTCTATTGATTGCTGTTACATGCATAAACCTACATACATAAAAATTCTTAAATATAACCAGCTCTGGCTGTACAACACTTCTCTATGTATACTTTAAGGGATGACCATTTTGGTATTAGAAAATTACTGGTGTCTTCTTCCTTTGGGAAAACTATTTCTCCTACCCACATCACTTCTTAGTTGCTTATAGATCTTTCTGTAGGGTTGAGGGTGCATGGTTCTTTCCCCATCTCCTTGACTTGTCCATTGGTGTTTTTCTTGTTCAGCTCACATTTGGACAGTCATGGTCATGAAACTTAGTCTAGCTTCCAGCATTACCAGAAGATATAATCTTACAGAAAACTGCCTGCTCCAATGACTCTTACATTCTTTCTTCCCAATCTTCAGCCTAAGGTATAGACGTTGTTGCCATACTGTAAATGTATCAGTTGGAACTTGGCCCCATAACTCTGCATTCTGATTGGCTGTTCTCTTCTGTAATGTCTTGATCTGTTACAAAAAGAAGTTTCCTTGATAAGGCATGAGAACTACACTTATCTGTAGATATAGATAGATGATAGATAGATAGATAGATAGATAGATAGATAGATAGATAGATAGATAGATAGATAGATAGAGAGAGAGAGATACATACATACATACATACATACATACATACATACATACATAGAAATAGATATAGGTATGAGTATAGGTAGAGATATATTATAAGGACAAATAATTAAAATATAGTTAGGGATTATGCTGGTTTAGTAAAGTCTTAGTTGTAGGTTCTCCTCCAAGATCCATAGAAGATCACTAGCACTAAATGTTTTACAAGGTTTCCAATAACAGGCATGAGTTCCCTATTACTGAGCAGATCTTAAGTCCAATTAGAGAGCTGTTGTACTACCAAGGTATGAGGGCCAGTACTGTGTCCTTATGGTTATCATACCATACTAGTCGTTGTTATTGTTCATAAGCATCATAGCTGTGAAAGCTTCCATTGGAAGTTTACATGATATCTTCTAGTGTCATGAAAGCTCTTCCTCATTCAAGATGCACACACTTCAGTTCCTTCTCAGCAGCATCTGAGCCCTGTGTATGAAGTATTTGATGCTTGTAATGATAGGGTCTTTACTTCCACCTGGTGTGGGAGGGCAACCAAAGGCAGTGGTAATAGCCAAGAGTGTTTTAGGTATGTGTTGGACAGCTCTAGCTAACAACTCAAAAAAGGTCTTTGCATGTCTGGTACTGGGGTTTTTATTAGATAGCCTGTTTTGTTGTTGTTTTTTGTTTTGTTTTGTTTTGTTTTGTTTTGTTTTGTTTTTAGACACAGGGTTTCTCTGTATAGCCCTGGATGTCCTGGAACTCACTTTGTAGATAGCCTTTGGTTCTTAGAAGTAGTATTGTCAGCCCAGATGATAAAAGTTCACTTAATCTATATCTGAGCATTTATATGCAGAATTATGTGTATAATTGTGTATTAAAGATAAACATTTAATTGTATGATTCCTTAAGACTTTTTCAGACATCCTTACAGATATTTAACTCCCTTTCTATATTTATCTACCTTCTCCAAATTAGACTTCCCCTTTTCCACTTCCCTGATCAGATTACTTATATCCTGCTATCCCCACCACTATTGTTCCCTCATTCCCCCTACCTCAGCAATGGTTCCTTTTTACTTTTCTTGGTTTCTAAAGTTATTGCAAGCTATGTACTAAGATCTAAAGATTTAAAGATAATGGCCTCTGATGAGAGAGAACAAGTCACATTAGACTTTCTGAGCCTTGGTTACCTCACTGACTGATCATTGTAGTTCTATCCATTTGTCTGCAGAGTATATGATTTCTCTTTCTTTATAATTAAGTAATATTCAAGTGTGTGTATTATGTGTGTGTGTGTGCTTGTTTGTTTGTTTGTGGAGGCACAAACTTTTCAATATCCATTTACCTGTTGAAGGACCTTTAGATTGTTCGTACTTCCTAGCTATTGTGAATAGAGTAGCATTGACCAGGGCAAAGTATCTGTGGACTAGGGTGTTGGATCTTTTGGGCAAATTCAAATGAGTAGTATAGCTGGGACATGATGTAGTTTTGCTTTTGGCTTTTTGGATTTATTCACTCTGGTTTACATAGAGGCTACACCAGATTCCAGTCCAATCCACAGTGAATAGAGTTCCTTTTGCCTGAATGCCCTCCAGCATTTGCTGTTGGTTGTTTTGTTGACCATTGCTATCCTGACTTAGATCATACAAAAATCCAAAAATTATTTCCAGTTGTTAGAGATGATAAACATTTTTGAGATACTTTTAGCTCTCTGTTCAGGTTTTAGCTTCTCTGTTCAGTTTTCAGGTATTTTTTGGTGGTGGGGGGAGGGCTTTTTTTACATTAAAAATATGTTTATGTATTCTGGATATTAAACCTCTTTCAGATAAATAGTTGATAAAGTTTATATCCCATTCTGTGTGTTTCCTCTTCACATCATTGTTTCTTCAGCTGTGCAGAAGCACTTTAGTTTCATGAAGTGGCACCTGTCAATTCTTGTCCTTAATTCTTAGGCAGATGGAGTCCTATTCAGAAAGTACTTTCCCAGACCTATGTCATGGAGGGATTGCCTATGTTTTCATTGGCAGTTTCACTGTTTCAGATTTCATATTTAGGTCTTTGATTGAAATTAGTTTTATACAGTTGAAATTTCATTTTTCTGCTTGTGGACACCTGGTTTTCCCATTTGTTGAAGATGCTTCCTTTTCTCTAGTTTATATTTTTGGCATCTTAGTCGAGTATTTAGTAACAGAAGTTACATGAACTCATATATCCATCTTTGGTTTTGTTTCCTTGGTCTATGTGTCTACATTTGTTCCAATGCCATATTGCGTTCAATCATATGGCTTTGTAGTATCATCTTAAAGTCTGGAATCATAACCTTTCCAACACTGTTATTTTTGCACAGGATTATTTTGGCTATCTAGGGTCTTTTGAAATACCCTATGAGATTAAAGGAATCTTTTATTTCCTTTCTGTGAATAATTAGATGGGGATTTGATTTGGATCGCATTGAATATGTAAATAGCTTTTGTTAACATAGTCATTTTCATGACATTACTCCTTCCAGTCCCTAAGTATGGGATATCTTTCTGTTTTCTAATGTTTTCCTCTTTCTCTAGAGGTTCTAAGTTTTCATTGTGGGGAACCTTCACTTCTGTGGTTAGGTTTATTCATAACTCTGTATTCTATTTGAGGCTATTGTGAATGGTAAGAAGCTCATGATCTCCACCTCTGCCAGTTTGCTGCAGATGTAAAGAAAAGCTATTGGTTTGTGCAAATTGATACTGTATCCTGACACATTGCTAAGATTGTTTATCATTTGTAGAGGTTTGGTGGTAGAATTTAAATGACATTTGCTTTTATTCTACACCTTTTTCAAATATCTTAGTTTTGCAAAAATGAAGGTATATTCTTTTATATTCCCAATCAACTTTCCTCCAGGTTTTCCATACTATTAATATATTACATTACTATGATACTCTTATTACAGTAAATGAAGCTTATTAGTGTATTATTATCTGAATCACATTTCATCTTGTATATTCTTCTGTTCTTGACAGTTGTATTATATCTAGTCACCATTATGCTATAGTACCAAATCACTTAATTTCTCTAAAAGTTTATTATATTGCATTTATTTATTCATACATATTTCTTCTTCAAGCACTGGAAAAAATAGTTATCCTTGGAATTGTTCCCATCATTTTTATTCCCAAGAAATTTACATATTAGAATCATACCAAACATAGTCATTGGACTACCTTTTATGATTATATGCATTGAACATTTTTCCATCTCTAGTGTCAAAATAATTCATTTCTTATTACTGTTAAGTATTATTTCATTGTGTGCATGTGTTGCAGCTTGTTTATCCATTCACTTCGCATTGGACTGTGTCTTGGCTGATCCCAAGTTCTAGCAATTATGAATAAAAAAGATGTTGTAAGTATTTTATGCAGTTTTATTCTGTGAATGAAAGTTTCAGTTCATTTGGGGAAATATTAAACAGAATAATTGCTTAGTCATGTAGTAACCTTTTATTAAGTATTGTAGAAAATTACCTAACTTTTCCAAAGTGTGGTTTTAATTTGGAACCATTTTTGTTTTATCTTTAATGAATAAGAGACCCAAATGCCTCCCAATATCTTGGGCAGAATTATAACATCTCTAGAGGAAAATCTCATTGCAGTAACATTCAATTGCCTGCTGATATATAACGTTCAAATCTTCCATAAACCCATTTGCCATCTCTATTTCTCTATTGTTATTGCATTTTAAATTCATTAATTGTGAACACTAAGCATTTATGAGATATACAGATGTCTTGATTATGTTATAGCAAGAATTGATTAAATCAAGCTGATCATAAGAATACAATTTTGTTAAAGAAAATATATAAACCTGTTCATTCCCCTGTTAAAATTTATGATGCATTGTTATTTAACATAGTCCCCACTCTGAGACAAAGATTTCTAAAGATTTTTCCTTTTTCTGACTGAAAATTGTGCTCTTTGATGTACGTCTCCTTTCCCCAGTGATTACTGCTTCCTAGCCTCTAACAATAATCTAATTATTCATTGATTCTAAATTAAGAAGCCCATGCCATATTTGTCTGCATTTGCTTGGCTTATTTTATTAAACAAAAATTTCCTCCAGTTCTATTCATGAAATTAAGAGAAATTCATTATACTTGTTTAGTTATTTAGGGGTGTGTGTGTGTGTGTGTGTGTGTGTGTGTGTGTGTGTGTACACCATTGGATGTATATAGAGTTCAGAGGACAAACTGAGAGGATCCGTCCTCTCTTTCTAACAGGTGGGTCCTGAGGATAGAACTCAGGTTATTCAGCTTGACAGCAAGTGCCTTTATCCTCTTAGCTGTCTTCCAGGCCAGAAGGTTTTTCTTTTTAATAACATAGTAATACTTGATTGTGAAGATGCAACTATCTTGTTACCTACAATAGTGTGTTTTATGATTCTTCAACATTACTGTGGAACAAAAGCAATATGCATATAAAAACAAGGATATTTTGAAGTTTTTTAATGTGGGCCTTTGGGAAAATATCGATTTATGGTACAATATTGAGAAGTCACAGCAAGCTGAAATTCCCAACACAGCCACAAGATCACAAAAAGGGGTGGTTGATAATCTAAGCATACACAACAAAGAAAGAATATTAAAAGCTGCAAGGAAAAAAGTAACATATAAAGGCAGACCTATTAGAATTACATCTAATATCTCAAAGGAGACTTTAAAAACTAGAATAGCCGGAACAGATGTTTACAGAACTCTAAAAGACCAGATATGCTAGCCCAAAGCCTTAGTCAGGGTTTCCATTCCTACACAAACATCATGACCAAGAAGCAATTTGGGAGCAAAGGGTTTATTCAGCTTACACATTCACATTGCTGTTCATCACCAAAAGAAGCCAGGACTGAAAATCACACAGAGTAGGAAGCAGGAGCTGATGGTAGGCCATGGAGGGATGTTACTTACTGGCTTGCTTCCCCTGGCTTGTTCGGCTTGCTTTCTTATAGAACCCAAGAATACCAGCCCAGGAATGGCACCACCCACAATAGGCTGTGTTCTCCCACTTTCATCACTAGTTGAAAAAATGCCTTACAGCTGGGTCTCATGGAGGTATTTTCTCAACTGAGGCTCCTTTATCTCTGATAACTTCATTTTGTGTCAAGTAGACACATAAAACTAGCTACTACACCCAGGCTACTATATCCAGCAAAACTTTCAATCACCATGCATGTTGAAAACAAGATATTCAATGACAATGTCAAATTTAAACATTATATATCCACAAATCAAGTCCTACAGAAAGTATTATAAAGAGAACTCTATCCCAAAGGGGGCTAACTATATCCATGAAAACAAATGAAATAAATAATCTCCCACCAGCAAAACCAAAAGAGGGGAAATGCACGCACACACACACACACACACACACACACACACACACACACACAAACACACACAACAACAACAACAACAACAACAACAACAAAAACAAAAATAAAATAACAATACCTGACAATCATTGGCAATTAATATCTCTCAATGTCAATAGATTCAATTCCCCAATTTAAAAAACAAAGACTAACAGAATGGATGCAAGAAAAAGATCCATTTTTCTACTGAATAAAAGAAATACACTTCACCATCAAAGAGAGATATTACCTCAAAGTAAATGGTTGGAAAAAGATTTTCCACGAAAATGTACCCAAGAAGCAAGCTGGTGCAGCTACTCTGATATCTAATGAAATAAGCTTAAAACCAAAATTAATGAAAAGAAATGGAGAAGGACATTTCATACAAATCAAAAGAGAAGTCTACCAAGATGATGTTTCAAGTCTCAACATCTATGCTGCAAACGCCATATTTCTAGAGCATAAGTCATACATTGACCCTTAGGCAGTTACAGTGGAAGAGTTCAATACCCCACACTCACCAATGGATAGGTCACCCAGACAAAAATTAACCAGAGAAATAATGGAGCTTACAGATATTATGACTCAAATGGACTTAACAGATATATACAGAAAATTGTGCCCAAACATAAAAAAGAAGAGCTAATAACAATACTCCTATAACTGTTCCATGAAATAGAAGCAGAAGGTACATTGGCAAACTCATTTTATGAGGTCATAGTCACTCTGATATCCAAACTATACAAACACTCAACAAACAAAGATAATTACAGATCAATTTCCCTCATGAACTTTGATCCAAAAATAATAAAATACTTACAAATTGAACCCAAGAACACAACAACAGGATCATCAAACAAGATCCAATAGGGTACATCACAGAGATGCAGGGATGGTTCATACAAAAAACAAACAAACAAACAAACAAAAAAAACTGTCAGTATAACCCACCATATAAAGAAACTGAAAGAAAGAGTCACATGATCATTTCATTGAATGCTGAAAAAGCCTTTGACAAACACCTTTTACTATAAAATCTTGGCTAGATCAGGGATACAAGGGGCATAGCTAAACATACTAATGACAATACTAAGCAAACAAACAAACAACATCAAATTAAATTGAAAGAAATTTCCAGTAAATGAGGAACAAGACAGGGCTGTCCATTCTCTCCATATCTATTCAATATATTATTTGAAGTTCTAGATCAAGCAATAAGAAAACTAAAGGAGATCAAAGTGATATAAATTGGAAAGGGAGAGGTCAAAGTATTGATATTCACAGATGATAGTACATATAAGTGGTACTCACAATTCTGCCAGAGAACTCCTGTACCTGAGAAATACCTTTAGCAAAGTGGCTGGATACAAAATTAACTAAATAAAACCAACCATTTTACAAATGATAAACATGCTAAGAAAAAAATTAACCAACACTCTTTACAATAAGAATGAAGAATATAAAATATCTTGGGGTTAACTCTAACCAGGTATGTAAAAAATCTGTACGACAAGAACTTCAAGTCCATGAAGAAAGAAATTGAAGAAGATATCAGAAGATAGAAAGATCTCCCATGTTCATGGATTGGTCCAACCATACCAATTTGACATGGTAAAAATGGCCATCTTATCAAAGCAATCTCCCCTGTAATCCCCATCATAATTCTGACAAAATTCTTTACAGAACTTTAAATGATAATACTCAACTTCAAATGGGGAAAAAGCATGGATAGCTTAAACAATACTGTACAATAAAATAACTTTCAGAGGTATCACTATCCCTAACTGCAATCTGTACTACAGAGAAATAGTAATAAAGAGCCACATGTTTTTAATAAAAACAGACAGGTTGATGAGCAGAATTGAGTTAAAGACCCAGCCATAAGTCTACATACCTATGGAATTTTTTATAAAGAACCAAGAATTATACGATGAAAAAAAAAAAAGAAACCATCTCCAACAAATGGTACTATTCTAACTGGATATTGGCATGTAGAGGAATACAAATGGATTCATATCTATCACCCTGAAAAAAGATCAAATCCAAGTGGATCAAAACTTCAAAATAAAACTAGATACACTGAACCTATAAAAGAGAAAGTGATGAATACCCTTGAACACATTGGCACAGGAGGCAACTTCCTGACCATAACACCAATAGTGCAGGTGCTAAGATATATAATTAATAAATGGGACCTCATGAAATTGAGAAGCTTATGTAGGCAAAAGAGATGAAAAAACCAATATGAGGAAAAAATGTTGCAGTCTACAGAATAGGGAAAGATTTTTACCAACTCCACATCTGACCTATGGCTAATAGTCCAAGTGTATAATGAACACAAGAAACTAGACATCAAAAAAAAACCAATTATCTAAAATGGGGTACAGACTTAAACAGAGAACTCTCTACAGATGAATCTCAAATGGCTGAGAACCACCTAAAGAAATGTTTAATGGCACTAGCCATCAGAGAAATGCAAAACAAAAAGAGTCTGAGATTCCATCTTATACCCATCCGAAAGGTCAAGATCAAAATCACAAGAGGGTATTCCAAGCTTTTTTTCCCCAATATCCACTTATCAGTGAGTACATACCATATGTGTTCTTTTATGATGGTTATCTCACTCGGGATGATATTTTCTAGTTCCATCCATTTGCCTGCAAATTGCATGAAGTCACAATGCTACTCACAGATCATGTGAAGTTCAAGAAGAAGAAAACCAAAGTGTGGATGATTCAGTCCTAGTTAGAAGGGGGAACAAAATAATCATGGGAGATAGAGGGTGGAAGGAACTTGGGAGGAATAAAGGAGAGGGAGGGGAAAGGGAGCATGATGAGGTGTGAGAGAAGACTGGGAAGATGTACAGAGGGTCAAAAAATGGAACAGAGGTGTATAGCAATGGGAGACGGGGAACTAGGGGTTGCAACCAGAATGTCCCAGATGCCAGGAAAGCTAGACTCTCCCAGGACCCAATGGGGATGGATGTCATTAGCTGAAATACCCAACAAAGTGGAGAGAGAACCTGTAGAGACCATATCCTGAGGTTAGGCACAGCCTCCAGTTGAGGGATAGAGCCACCCACCCATCTCAGAAATTTTAACCCAGAATTGCTTCTGTCTAAAGGAAATACAGAGACAAAGAGTAGAGTAGATACTTAAGAAAAGGCCACCCAGAGACTGCCCCACCTGGGGATCCATCCCATATGCAGCCACAAAACCCAGGCACTATTGCTGATGCCAAGAAGTGCTTGCTGACAGGAGCCTGATATAGCTGTCTCCTGAGAGGCTTTGCCAGAGCCTGACCAAAACAGATGCTACTGCTTGCAGCCAATGGGAGAGGAGGCCCTTGGTCCAGTGAAGGCTTGATGTTGATGTCCCAGCATAGGGGAATACTATGGTGGTGAGCTAGGAGTGGATAGACTGGTGGGTTAGCCCCCTCATAGAAGTAGGGGGAGGGGAGGGGTGGGGGTCTTGCAGAGGGGAAACTGGGAAGGGAGATAACATTTGAAATTTAAATAAAATAACCAATAAAAATAGCAAGAGAGAGAGAGAGAGAGAGAGAGAGAGAGAGAGAACACAAGTAATGGCTCACATCATTGAAGATATGGTACAAAGGGAATGCTATTCCATTTCTGTTGGGAGTGCAAACTTATGCAGCCACTTTGAAAATCAATGTGGTGATTTCTCTAAAAATTGAGATTTGTTATATCTTAAGACCCAGATATACTACTCCTGGGCTTATACAAAGTAAACGCAATCCTTTCACAAAACACTTAGTCAGCTATGTTTATAATACTTTCATTCCTAATATCCAGAAAGTGAAAACAACCTAGATGTCCCTCAAACAAGAATGAATAAAGAAAATGTGGTACATTGTGGTGTGACTAAGCTGTTTTGAAAAAATAACATGAAATTTTCTGACAAATGATTGGAACTAGGAAAACTAATCCAGCCTCAGAAAGACAAACATGGTATGTACTCACTTATAAGTGGATATTAGCTGTAAATTAAATGATAATCATGATAGAATCCACAGACCCAGACAGACTAAGTAACAAGGAGGGCTCAATGGAGGATGCATGAACATCCCTGGGGAAAGCAAATAGAATAGATATTGCTGGCTGGTAGAATGGAGGCAGGTGGGGAACTGAACAGAAGAGATCAGATTGGGAAGGATAGAAGAAGAGAGTACAGGAAGAAACAACTGAAATTGGGGTAGGGTATTTTGGGGGTGAGATAGGAATGTAATGCAATGGAATCTGCCATGAATCTCCAAGGGTAACCGTAGCGAAGACTCCTAGTAATGGTGGGTACAGGACCTTCATTGGGAAAGATTGGGACATCAACCCTACCACAAAATCTTAAGGTATTTGTACTGTCTGCAATACATATTGGAGTAGAAATGGTACAAAAGTTGTGGGAATGACCAACTAAAGACTGGTCCATATTAAGACTCATGCCATAAGAGGGATCCTACTCATGACACTGGAGTGCCAAAAAAACAGAGGCTGGAGAGCTCTGAGACCTGGTATAAAACCAAACATGACCAGGAAAAAAGGTCAACGAAATTATTCCTAATAATATGATGATATTATGCTATACTCTTAGATAGGAGGCTAGAATAATCATCACCAGAGGTGCTTTCTCGACAAATTAATGGAAACAGTTGGAGAGACCTACACACAGAATCAACTAATCTGGGTCTATAGGAGACTCACAAAGATTAAAACAACAATCACAGAGCCTATATGTGTCTGACCTAGGTCCTAGGTAAGTATGTTATGTTTGTGGAGCAGGGGGTGTCTCTGACTCTTTTGCCTATGGTTGGGAGCCTTTTCCTCCTACTGGGTTGCCTTATCCAGCCTTGTTATAAGGATTTGTGACTACTCTTACTACAACTTGATATACTAGATTGATATACTAGATTGGTTGATATCCATGGGAGGCTTGCCCTTTTCTGACAGGAAGGGGAGAAGGAGTGGGTGGGGGTGGGGAGCTGAGAGGAGAGGAGGGAGAAGAAATTGTAGTCTGGATGTAAAATATAAAAGAAAAAGAAAGAAAGAAAGAAAGAAAGAGAGAGAGAGAGAGAGAGAGAGAGAGAGAGAGAGAGAAAGAAAGAAAGAAAGAAAGAAAGAAAGAAAGAAAGAAAGAAAGAAAGAAAGAAAGAAAGAAAGAACTTTTTAAGGTTCATTTTTCTCGGTGTAATTGTTTAGTAGTTTCAGTGTCATTTGTTGAAAAGACGTTCATCATCTCCAAAAATCTTTGGCTTTCCATTGTTCCTCTGTTAAATATCAGTTGGCTATATTTACTGTATTTTAAATTCCAAATTCCACCTGCTTATTTCTGATATATAAAATATCAAGTAATGTACATTATAATCAGAATTGTGTATCACCCTGTGTAAGGTAACTCAGTCACAAAAGAGCATACATGAAAATACAGGAAGAAAGGGTGGAGCAGAGATTGAAGGAAAGGCCATCCAGAGACTACCCCACCTGGGAATCCATCCCACATGCAGACACCAAGCCTAGACACTATTGCTGATGCCAACAAATGTTTGCTGACAGGAGCCTGATACAGCTGTCTCCTGAGAGGTTCTGCCAGATCCTCACCAATACAAATGAGGATGTACACAGCCAAACATTGAACTGAGTGCAGGGACCCCAATGGGGAATTTAGGGCAAGGACTATAGGAGCTAAAGAGGTTTGCAATTTCATAGAAAGAACAATATCAACCAACCAAACCCCAAAGCTCCCAGGGACTACACCACCAACCAAAGAATACACAAACTGTACCCATGGTTCCAGCTGGATATATAGCAGAGGATTGCCTTATCTGGCATCACTGAGAGGGGAGCCCCTGATCCAGTGGAGGCTTGATGACCCAGAATAAGGGAACGATAGGCCACTGAGGAGGGAGTGGGTGGGCAGGTGCAAGAGCCCCCTCATAGAGGCAGGGGGAGGGAGAAGGGGATAAAGGACTTGTGGAAGGGAAACTGGGAAGGGGAATAATCTTTGTAAAGTAACTAAATAAAATAACCAATAAAAACAAAAAAATTAAAATCTCTTTTTATGTATCATTTTTGGAACAGTTTTTTATTTCTAAAACTTTTTGTTGATTTGAAGGAGTTAGGTATCCATAAGCAATCATGTAATCTACATACAAATACAACTTTATTTCTTCCTTTCTCATATGCTAGATCTTCTATTTACATTTCTGGTATTGTTATATCTCTTTCTATTTCCAGTAAAATTTAGAACCATAGTGGGCAGAGGATAAAGCCTGGCCTTCTCTCTGGCAGTACTGATTAGGCATTTCTTTATGAAGCTTTATATTAGCTTCAGGCTATCAGTAGTGGTGGAAGTTACCCCATTCTTACTTAAGTTGACTATTATCAATGTCTCTTTTCTTGGTTTTGTTTTGTTTTTCAAGAGAGGGTTTCTCTGTGTAACAACCCTGTTTGTCCAGAAACTCACTCTGTAGACCAGGTTGACCTCAAGCTTACAGAGATCTGTCTATATCTGCCTCCTGATTGCTGGAATTAAAGGCATGCACCATGGTCAGGCCATCAAATGAAAGATGCTAAACTGCAGTTTTAATTTTTTGTGATGCCTTTGTTGAGTTTTCTTTTATTAGGTTAATACTGACCGTAAAGTATAAGGTAGAAAATGTACTCTGTTTTGGAATATATTTTAGAGAACTGATATAATTTCTTTCTTAAATATTTGGTTTACATGAACTAACTAGTACCCCCTGGGCTCGTGTCTCTAGCTGCATATATAGAAGATGATGGCCTAGTTGGCCATCAGTGGGAAGAGAGGCCCCTTGGATATGCAGACTTTATATGCCCCAATACAGGGGAACGCCGGGGCCAAGGGGTGGGAGCGGGTGGGTAGGGGAGCAGGGCCGGGAGGGGGGAGGATATAAGGAACTTTCTGGATAACACTTGAAATGTAAATGAAGAAAATATCTAATAAAAGTTGAAAAAAAATATATTTGGTTTAATTTACTGCTAAACTCATTTAGAAATGGTGCTGTTTAATTTTTATTATTATTTAGATTTTGTGTGACAACTTCATAGATGATTCATACAGCATTCTCACTTACACCTCCCTTACACAGCCATAAACCACTCATATAAATTTTTTCCCATACATTTGTCATATCTGACTGATTCTCCCTCCCTCTCCCTCTCCCTCCCCTCTCCCTCCCCTCTCTCCCTCTCCTTCCCCCTCCCTCTCCCCCTCCCTCTCCCTTTCTCTCTCCCCTCCATCTTCCTCCTCCTCTCCCCCTCCCTCCCCCTCTCCCCCTCTCCCCCTCTCTCTGACTGTGTGTGTGTGTTTGTATGTATGTGTATCTCTATGCCTGTCTTTGTGTTGACTCATTCAGTGTATTTATCTGACCATGCTTTAGAAAATTAGAAGTGGTGGGATCAATAGTGGGAGTAGAACTGAAAACACTCTTCCTCTCCCAGAATATTAGTGTCTAAGAGATCAGAACAGAGGAGCATTTTCTGTCTCCTGCAGGTCCAGAGCAGGCAACTATAGCTTCTAAGAGCCCATGATTGAAATGGTGATGTCTTCCCCAGAAGACAGCACTTTGCAGCCTTGTTTACTAACATGAACCTCTTTCATTTGTTTGATATCCATTTCCATAGTGTTTTCTGTGCCTTAGAGTATGTGACATAAATGTACTATTTAAGGCTGAGTATTTTGTGCTTTTGAATGCTATAATTGGCCCTCTTTATTTTATTCATAATAGCTTACAAGAATTTTTTTTTACTTGTGTGAATTGTAGTAGATGATAACATGAGTAGGGATAGGTTCATTTCAGTGGAGGCATTATGAATATAAGTTCCTTGTAGTCACTGGTCAATGGAGTAAATATCAATGAGGCTTCTTTCATTCCTGTTATTATATTTTGTGTGTTCTCCATTTTTATATAGATAATTTACAGCAGATATTTCAGCAACATAATTTGTCAAGCTCATAAATCTTGAAATAAATGACTGTTTCATTCATTATTTGAGTTGATTTTTTGTTCTAAATTCCAACTGTGATTTACATTACTTTTTTCTTTTCCTTATTGTAAGTTATGCAAGACATATCAACTCCCAGAGGAACTATGTCTTAACATTATCGCCTTGAGCCTTAGGTTTCTACATATGAGTTGTTCAGTGTAGTCACATTTGACCATCACTATTGATTCTTAGTTTTTGACTCCCTGTCTTAGGTAAGATAGAGTATTTGTAAAAGGAGTGAGCTATTTCCTTTCCTTCCTGAATAGACAGAATAGAAGGAATATTAATAAATTCTATATCCCAGTAAATTATATTCAGAATACATAAAGAACTTTAAAGCTTATTAATAAAACATAAATAGTGCAATAAAAATGATCTGATGATTTTAATAGACATATTAAGGAAATATATTATTAATGAACAGTAACCACATAAAAGGTGGTCAGCCACATTGCCTACTACAGATACAGTACACGTCAAAACCACAATGAATTACTACTTTGCACCTACCAGAATTGCTATAATAAAAAGGCAATATATCCAGATGGGGGTAGATAAATGGGAAACAAAATATATTTCTAAAAAGAATGTAAAATGAATGGTCCACTCACTTTTGAAAATATTCAAAAGTTAGGAATGAAGTTAACAGATGGCTCAATAATTCTACTTTCAAGAGTATATACTAAATAAATAAAAAGACATGCTCACATAAATATTTGCTCACTAGTATTCATAGTATATTAATCATCATATCCATAAATGGATATTTCCTAAACATCTATAAAGCAATAAACAAAGACATGATCATTATAAAATAAAATCTTACCAATGTATAAAAAGAAATGAGTTACTGATAACATTCTACAACATGAATGGAGCTTATAAAACATATAGTGAGAAAAATGCATATAATACTCCACATACTGTATGATTCTGTATGAACTGTTGAATACTAACTTTGGGAAGGGAGGGGTGAAGAGTACCTTTTAGTGTGCCAAAGATGGACTTTGAAATAATAAAATTTTCTACAAATTACGTTGATGAAAATTCTAAATATATTCAGTTGATGCAGATAAAATATTAAAATGCAAATATACCAGTCCATGAAAGAAAATTTTAGGATTCTTTTATATTCTGGAAATTTCAAAAGATGTGGCCATCTATGCAGAAATGTTTGAGGAAGTACAGTGAATAATGCAGCTTCACAAATTTACTTAGGCAAGCATCAAAATTTGAGAAATTCATCTTTATATGTCATTTTTTATTTATCTTATTTTATCTAAGTTTAGCTGTAAACTTGGAAAATTTTTACATAAGTTTAACACATAAAAGTATCATTTTATTTTTTCTCATTATATCTTATATAAAATTGCATTGCAATAGAAAGAATATATAACAAGGTAAATGACATATGCTTCATTTAATCTTCCAGATTTGTAACATTTTTTCCAAATTTTTTAGATATTTTCTTCATTTACATTTCACATGTTATCCCAAAAGTCCCCTAAACCCTCCCCCATCCCCCGCCCTGCTCCCCTACCCACCCACTCCCACATCTTGGCCCTGGCGTTCCGCTGTACTGGGGCATATAAAGTTTGCATGGCCAAGGGGCCTCTCTTCCCAATGATGGCCAATTAGGCCATCTTCTTCTATATATGCAGCTAGAGACATGAACTCTGGGGGTACTAGTTAGTTCATGTTGTTCTTCCACCTATAGGGTTGAAAACCCCTTCAGCTCCTTGGGTACTTTCTCTAGCTCCTTCCTTGGGAACCCTGTGTTCCATCTAATAGCTGACTGTGAGCATCCACTTCTGTGTTTGCCAGGCACTGGTATAAACTCCCACGAGACAGCTATATCAGGGACCTTTCAGCACTATCTTGCTGGCCTATGCTATTGTGTCTGCTTGGTGGCTGATTATGGGATGGATCCCCAGCTGCAGCAGTCACTGGTTGGTCCATCCTTTTGTCTCAGCTCCACACTTGATCTCTGTAACTCCTTCAATGTGTGCTTTGTTCTTAATTCTAGGAAGGGATGAAGTGTCCACACTTTGGTCTTCATTCTTCTTGAGTTTCATGTGTTTAGTAAATTGTATGTTGGGTAGTCTAGGTTTCTGGCTAATATCCACTTATCAGTGAGTACATGTTATGTGAGTTCTTTTGTGATTGAGTTACCTCACTCAGGATGATACCCTCGAGATCCATCCATTTGCCTAGGAATTTCATATATTCATTGTTTTTAATAACTGAGTTGTACTCCAGCTCTCTCCTGAGTTTCAGTGGTCAAAGTTGTCTCTGCAGGGAAGCTCTACTCTTGCAGGAAAGGTGCACTTAGGTCTGGTGTTCAGACCTGCCTCTTGGCTAAAGATGAATGCCTGATACAGGGCCTGTCCCAAAAGATATGTTGCCTCTGCTGCCTGTATACTCATCTGCACAGACTGGTCTCTGAGGGACCCAGGACCCAAGTTGGCTCCCACATGAGCTCCTGCAGGCAAAGCCCTCCTGGTCCGACACCTCTCCTCAGTTGGGGAAGGGCCCTAGATGTCTGGAGCCTAAAACTGGTTCTGTCTCAGAAGCTGTGTTGCTTCTGCCTGTCCCAGCAGCTGTGTCGCTTCTGCAGTCTGCTTACTCACCCTTTGCAGTCTGTGAGCTGACCTGTGCAGACTGGTCTCTGAGTGATCTGGAACTCAAGTTGGCTACCTCAGGAGCTCTGGTAGGCAAACACCTCTCCTCGGGCGGAAAGGTATCTGGATGTCTGGAGCCTGAAACTGGTTTTTTCTTGGGAGCTGTGTTGCTTCTGCCTGTCCCAGAAGCTGTGTTGCTTCTGTAGTCTGCACTCTCACCTGTGCAGACTAGTCTATGAGGGACCCAGAACCCCAGTTTGCTCCCTCACAAGCTCTGGCAGGCAAAGCCCTCCCAAGCAGATACCTCTCCTCAGGCGGGAAAGGTGCCCAGATGTCTAGAGCCAGAAGGAAATATTCTCTTTTTTTTTGCCATTTAAAAATAACATATATTTCTTTCTCTGTTCAGCAATAAATACAGCACAGAACCCAGTCTTGAGTCAAAAAGACAAAAGGGCCACCAACAGATTGGGAAAGGATCTTTAGCAATCCTAAATCTGATAGGGGACTGATATCCAATATATATAAAGAACTCAAGAAGGTGGACACCAGAAAATCAAATATCCCCATTAAAAAGTGGGGCACAGAGTTAAACAAAGAATTATCAACTGAGAAATACCAAATGGCTGAGAAGCACTTGAAAAAATGCTCAACATCCTTAATCATCAGGGAAATGCAGATCAAAACAACCCTGAGATTCCACCTCACACCAGTAAGAATGGCTAAGATCAAAATTTCAGATGACAACAGTTGCTGGCGTGGATGTGGAGAAAGGGGAACACTCCTCCATTGCTGGTGGGAATGCAAGCTGGTTCAACCACTCTGGAAATCAGTCTGGCGGTTCCTCAGAAAATTGGACATAGTACTACCAGAAGATCCTGCAATACCTCTACTGGGCATATATCCAGAAGAGATTCCATCTGGTAACAAGGACACATGTTCCACTATGTTCATAGCAGCCTTATTCATAATAGCCAGAAACTGGAAAGAACCCAGATGTCCCTCAACAGAGGAATGGATACAAAAAATTTGGTATATTTACACAATGGAGTACTACTCAGCTATTAAAANATGGTGCTGAAAGGGCCCGGATATAGCTGTCTCGGGGGAAAATATACCAATGCCTGGCAAACATGGAGGTGGAAGCTCACGGTCAGCTATTAGATGGAACACAGGGTTCCCAAGGAAGAAGGAGCTAGAGAAAGTACCCAAGGAGCTGAAGGGGTCTTCAACCCTATAGGTGGAAGAATAACATGAACTAACTAGTACCACTGAGCTCATGTCTCTAGCTGCATATGTAGAAGAGGGTGGCCTAGTTGGCCATCAGTGGGAAGAGAGGCCCCTTGGTTATGCAGACTTTATATGCCCCAATACAGGGGAATGCCGGGGCCAAGGGGGGGGAGCGGGTGGGTAGGGGAGCAGGGCCGGGAGGGGGGAGGATACAGGGAACTTTCTGGATAACACTTGAAATGTGAATGAAGAAAATATCTAATAAAAGTTGAAAAAAAAAAGAATGCCACAAAGAAAAAAAAAAAACTTTGGAAATTTTCTTAAAGAGAACACCAATGTGTTTTAAGATCAAGAATGGACAAATTTGACCTCATAAAATGCAAAGCTTCCGTAAGGTCAGGCACAGTGTCAATAGAATAAAATGACAACCAACAAACTGGAAAAGATACTTACAAATCCTACATCCAATAGAGGTCTAATATCCAATATATACAAAGAAATCAAGAAATTAGAGCTCAGAGAACTAAATAATCCTATCAAAAATGGGGTACCAAGCTAAACAAAAAATTCTCAACTGAGGAACCTCAAATGGCTGAGAAGCACCTAAAGAAATGTTTAACATACTTAGTAATCACTGGAATGCAAATCAAAACAAGAACACTCCTCCATTGCTGGTGGGAATGCAAGCTGGTTCAACCACTCTGGAAATCAGTCTGGCGGTTCCTCAGAAAATTGGACATAGTACTACCAGAAGATCCTGCAATACCTCTACTGGGCATATATCCAGAAGAGATTCCATCTGGTAACAAGGACACATGTTCCACTATGTTCATAGCAGCCTTATTCATAATAGCCAGAAACTGGAAAGAACCCAGATTCTTCTTCACACCAGTCAGAATGACTAAAATCAAAAATTCAGGTGATAGAAGAAGCTGGTGAGGATATGGAGAAAGGAACACTCCTCCATTGCTGGTTAGATTGCAAGCTGGTACAAACACTCTGGAAATCAGTTTGGCATTTCCTCAGAAAATTGAACATAGCACTACCTTAGGACCCAGCTACACCACTACCAGGCATATACCCAGAAATGCTCCAACATGTAATATGGACATATGCCCCACTATGTTCATAGCAGCCTTATTTATAATAGCCAGAAGCTGGATACAACCCAGATGCCGTTCAGCAGGGGAATAGATACAGAAAATGTGGTATATTTACACAATGGAATACTACTTAAATATGGTGAATTTATTAAATTCTTAGGCAAATGGATGTAACTAGAAAATATTATCCTGAGTGAGGTAACATAATCACAAAAAAACATACATGGTATGCACTCACTGATAAATGGATATTAGCCCAAAATCTCCAAATACCTAATTTACAATTGCCAGACAACATGAAGCTCAAGAAGAAGGAAGACCAAAGTGTGGGTGCTTTGTTCCTTCTTAGAAGGTGAAAAAAACCTCACAAGAGCAAATATGTTGATGGAGTGTAGAGCAGGTACTGAAGGAAAGGCCATCCAGAGACTGTCCCACTTGGGGATCCATCACATATACAGTTACCAAACCAAGACACTGTTGTGGATGCCAAAAAGTGCTTGCTGACAGGTGCCTGATATGGCTATCTCCTGAGAGGCTCTGCCAGGGCCTTACAAATACAGAGGTGGATGCTCACAAACAACCATTGGACTGAGCGTGAGGACTCCTATGAAGGAGCTAGAGAATGGTCTGAAGGAGTTGAAGGTGTTTGCAACCCCATAGGAAGAACAACAATATCAATCAAGCAGACCTCCCACAGCTCCCAGGGACTAAGCCACTAACAAAGAAATACACATGGCTCCAGCTACATGTGTAGCAAAGGATGGACTTGTCACGCATTAACACAAAGATCCTTGTTCCTATGAAGGCTCAATAGATGCCGGAGTGCAGGGGATCGAAGGTGGGGAGGTGGGAGTGGGTGCATGGTTGGAGGAACACAATCATGGTAGCAGGGGGAGGGGGGATGGGATAGGATGTTTCTGGGAGTGGGGGAAACTGGAAAGCAGATAACATTTGAAATGTAAATAAAGAAAATATCCAATAAAAAAAGAAAGAAATCTGTTCTTTCATATCTATGTGTTTTTGCAGAATTACTTTAATGGAATTATTCTTTGACATGATATTATCAGCCTTCATTGAAATTTATCATGAAAATGAGTCCTATGGAAAGACTGGCTTAGTTTGTTGTACTGCCAGGTAGTATGAAAATTACATTCTCTATTATTTTCCTGTTTTACAAAACCCTTCAACACAATTTTGTCTCAATTTAATATGAAAAATTGTTGCTTATGAAAAGCTTGTTTCATAGTGCTCTCACATATTCTGGGATTCCTGTCTCTTTGCTTTTGTTCCTACACAGGTCTGAGATAATTTGTGGATCATTTTGTACCACTGTCCAATGATGATTATATGTACTTTGCCCATTAGTTTTTACCTAGGGTTTTCTGTTTATCTGGTTTTATACTTTATAATATCTCAAATAATTTAGTAACAATAAAAGGAAAGAAGGACAATGTGCTTTAGATAAAACAGGTAGGAAACAGACATAAGACAAGATATTAGATTGATCATCACAGGCACAAACTTACCCTGACTCCACAAAAACCCTGAAACAAACTCATACTATTACCCCAAATAAGTGAAACTAAGAAATTGACTGGTTCTGTTGGTTCTGTCCCACCAATGATTAGGAACTCCCTCTCCATTTGTTCTAAGTTTGTTTTTGCTATTGCATACATGATTTTCATTAGCAATAAGTGCTTCATACAAAAATGCAACCAAAATTGTATGACATTATCAACTCATTTCTGCAACAGTGACATTTCCATTTGATATATCTACTTAAATACAAAACTTGAAAAATAAGTATCTTCTTACCAAAAAGTTGGCAAAAATGTCTGCTTTTCCCTTTAAGACAAGGAAAGAATAGGTCATACTGTGCTGACTTAGTTGTGGGAGCCTTTTGGAAGGTTTGACTGATTGATTGATTGATTGATTGAATTTTTTACTTTTTTATTAAATTGTTTAGTGTCATGGTAACCCAGGATTGTCTCTTACTCAAGAGAGAAGCAGATCATGACATTTTTATTACATGTCTTCAAGAATGACAGTATTGAAAGGCCTCGCTTGACTTGGGAAAGTATAATAATTTGCCCAGATGCCTGAGTTGTGGCATTTGCGTCATTGCTAAAGGGGGTGGACAAATAACTGTGATGTTCTGCTACAAGATGGTTCCAGGAAGAAGCCTTGAGTGGTCTTTAGAATTACCACACATTCCTTTCTATTTGCTGTCATGCTCAAGATATGACCCACACCATGCAAAGTATCTAAGTTTTTAAAAACAAAAAAAGACAAACCAACCTCTAAGAGCTGAACGCATGTGTTGTTAACTGGAAACTTGTGGATGGTAGAGGAAATTTACATTAAGAAATGTGGCATTGTATAAATAGTTCCATATGGTATCGTATACACCATCTGTGTTACAGCCTGTTAAATAGGAATACATAGCTAAATTTTGTAGGCACTGGATAATGCTTGACTAGTCTTAATGAGATAGCATTCACCTATGAGATTTGATTTCTGAGAGTAGAGAGGAATAGTCAAAAAAGGCTGTTAGATGGAACAGGTAATTTTTTTCTCAAAACTATTCCTTACCCTACTCTTCTTATCATGACAAAATTAAATTCCATAAAAGCATCTATGCCAAGAAGAAATTTCAAAAGTATCCCTTTATCCAACCCCTTCCTTCATTACTAGGATGTAAATTTAACCTTTGAAATACACAAGAAGAATACTATGTAATCAATTTTAAATGTTGCTTTGGACAGAGGCATTATGTCATACTTCACCCACAATATGTTCTTGATCCTAAATAAGGGATCCCTAAAAGATTTCTCTCATAGATTCTACTTTCCTCAAAAAATTAAAAGTCTTCTTTAAAAGACTATAAAGAGGGGCAACAGTGTCAACAGGTTAGACCCCATAGAGCTCCGGGGGACTGAACCTCCAACCAAAGAGTACACATGGAGGGAGCCATAGCACTGGCCACATATGTGGCAGAAGATGGCCATGTTGGACATCAATGGGAGGAGAGGCCCTCAGGCCTGAGGCTGCTCAATGCCCCAGTGTAGGGGAATGCCAGGGTGGGAAGACAAGAGTGGGTGCATGGGGGAGCACCATTATAGAGTCATGAGAGGGGGAATGGGATGGGAGGTTCTGAAGGGGATACCTGGAAAAGGGAAAACATTTAAATAAAGAAAATATCCAAAAAAAAAAAAAGAGTATAAAGTAGAACATGTCACTGATATATGCATGCCACATCAGAAACTCAGTACAAAAGAATACTACAATAAAAGTGATATTGCCAAACTATTTGGGATATTCAACTTGGGCGGTGATATGACTTCTCATAATGCCAGATGATAGTGGATGCATCATGGTAGGATGCTGATGCTCAATTTTTGAGTTAGAGGTCACACTGAGAAATAAGCAGTATTTACCTAACTTTGCTTTGAGATAGAGAGGAGCTTCTGGGTCAGGGAATGAGATTCAGCATTCTCTGGCAAGAACAAAGCCTAGCTCAATATGAACAAAGACCAGCTATCACCTTCACCAATGCAGGTTCAAAACCACATTGGCTGAGAGCTTTGCTCATAGGCCAAGACTTCAATATCAGAGTAGGTGGAGCTACAGGTGTCTCTCTCTGGGCAAGATCTGTGTTTAAACTGATCTAATCCATGAGCTTCCATAGAGTAAAGAAGCATGGGAAGAATCCAGTGTAGAGCAGGCAAAGGGGCATGTGGAAGTCAGGCCCATGTGGGCTCTGGCCATTGTGAAAGGGGTGAGATCTGTCTGAAACATTGCCTTTCTTCTCTGCAATGTTTCCTTTTCCTGAAACAAGCATGCAAGTGGCAGTGACCCGGGGCTGTATAATTACATCTGTTCCTGGTGAACCTGTCTTTCCAGCATGAGGACTCAAGAACCAGTATCCCACGCCCAGATAAGAGAAGGTCACCCACTGGCCTCACTCAAAAGATGAGTCTATTTTAATAGGGTTCTCTCATCTCTAGGTGAGTTTGGAATCACTGACAGGAAGGAAAATAATTGCACTTTCTCCCAAAGCTGCCGGAAACAATTTTCTACGTTAATGGTGAAAACAGGACTCCTTGCATCTCTGGACATTTTATAGTTCAGGCTGTAATGAGTGAGAAAATGCCTTGTTTTTAATAGCTAATCCTCTGATGCTTCATGTCTTCGAAGGTAAGTTGATGGAGCAAATTATCAGTGTTGAAGACAGATATTGAACCCAGAATAGGCTCCTTACCTGGTCCACTGTGTCACTTAGCTGTTGTTAGCACAGCAGGAAAATTGACACTTGTTTGAAATACTTATTTTCAGCAGGGAGGGCACAGTCTCACCATGCACAAACATCCCAAAACAGAGACCAGAGGAGAGGAGTCATGCTGTCCAAACCTCCTCCAATGGCACAGGACTCCTTTAGCCTAACATATGGTGAAAGGTCCAGGAGTAACAGTGACCATGAGTAGTGTTTTGACCATGTCAATTTTATTCTGTGGCTATGTTTCGATTCTTCTGATGTAAAGCTGAGTTTCACTTTATTTCTAAGTGTCTGCTACATTCTTCTTCCTCATATGAATGAAAATGACCTTAACATTCTGTTTGTTTGGATCCCACATGCATTATGTATGCAGATTTATAATGAAATTTGTAGCAAATTTTTCATATGGCTTTGTTTGAAAAGACTCATTTCAAAACACACCTTTCTGATCTTCGGTATTGGAAATTTGTGAAATTTAATTTGTATCAAGATTACCTTATTTTCAATAGAACTGTCTTTCCAAATTTTTTTGTTTTTATAGCTTTGAAATACTCTCACCAGTATGAAGACTTCTAAACATAGTGATACTACTGTTAAGATTAAGTATTTTTACATTATGGTTAGGTATATATGTGGCTTTTAAACTCAATTCTTCAAAGAGTTAGAAAGGGTAATTTGCATGTTCATCTGGAATAATAAAAAACCTAGGATAAGGAGCCTCTCCCGATACGTGGCTCAGCTTGTTAGCCTCTGTTAAAACCATAAAGGTAAAAACTGGCACTCGCCCTGGAGTTAATTTTGCAGAAAAAATTGTTGCCTACCATTTCATGGATGTGCACGCTAGACCAACCTAAGACAGGGACCTACTGGCGAGAAGTTTTCCCAGTGACGGGTAAGGCTAGTGTTGACATATCGTGGTGGTACCCTTCTTTTCAGCCCCTGCACCCAGAGGACTTGATCCATTGCACCTGGTAGGGTGAAAAGACACCATAAATTTGACCCCTTGATCACTGACATTCCCAGCAAAAGAGTATCGGTTCAATCGGGTTTGAATTTCATATTCTGGCGACAATTATGTACTGCACGTCTCCAGGCCAGACCTTTATTTAAAGCAAAGAGGGGGAGATGTTGGGAGCCGCGCCGCGGCTCCCTCCCTAGCCAAAGCCCTTCCGAGCAGGTTACCAAGGAGGCGGTGGTAAACAAGCTCAATGCGCAGGCATGGTGACATAAGTTACCGCCCACCGCGATTCCCGAGTTCGCGCTCCTGTCGGTCGTCTAGATACGTAAGCAAGTTCAAGTGCGTGTGCGTTTCGGCAGCCACAAGTCACCGCCCAATCCCGGGGCATATCTTAAGGTAACGGGCGGCCAGCCAACCCAAGCGTCATACGTCACACTGAGGTAAAATTGAACAAGGTATTTCTGGGGACGCGCTCCCCCTCTCTCTCTCTTTGAGAGACCCCTTGGTTATGCAGACTTTATATGCCCCAATACAGGGGAATGCCGGGGCCAAGGGGTGGGAGCGGGTGGGTAGGGGAGCAGGGCCGGAAGGGGGAAAGATATAGGGAACTTTCTGGATAACACTTGAAATGTAAATGAAGAAAATATCTAATAAAAGTTGAAAAAAAAAGCGAAAAAAAAAAGCGAAAAAAAAAAAAAAAAAACTAGGATAGCAACAACTCTTCTCAACAATAAAAGAACCTCGAGGGGAATCACCATGCCTGACATCAAGCTGTACTACAGAACAATTGTAATAAAAACTGCATGGTACTGCTTCAGCGACAGACAGGAAGATCAATGGAATAGGATTGAAAACCCAGAAGTGAATCCACACACCTATGGTCACCTGATCTTTCACAAGGGAGCTAAAACCATCCAGTGGAAAAAATATAGCATTTTCAATAAATGGTGCTGGCACAACTGGCTGTTATCATGTAGAAGAATGGGAATTGATCCATTCTTATCTCCTTGTACTAAGGTGAAGGCTAAGTGATTTAAGGAACTCCACATAAAACCAGAGACACTAAAACTTATAGAAGAAAAAGCGGGGAAAAACCTCGAAGATATGGGCACTGAGGAAAAATTCCTGAATAGAACAGCAATGGCTTGTGCTGTAAGATCAAGAATTGACAAATGGGACCTCATAAAGTTGCAAATCTTCTGTAAGGCAAAAGATACTGTCAATAAGACAAAAGGCCACCAACAGATTGGGAAAGGATCTTTACCAATCCTAAATCAGAAAGGTGATTAATATCCAATATATATAAAGAACTCAAGAAGGTGGACACTAGAAAATCAAATAACCCCATTAAAAAATGGGGCGCATAACTCAACAAAGAATTCTCAACTGAGGAATAGCGAAAGACAAAGAAACACCTGAAAAAATGTTCAACATCCTTAATCATCAGAGTAATGCAAATCAAAAGAACCTGAGATTTTACCTCACACCAGTCAGAGTGGCTAAGATAAAAATTCAGGTGACAGCATATGCTGGCGTGGATGTGGAGAAAGAGGAACACTACTCCATTGTTGTTGGCATTGCAAGTTTGTTCAACCACTCTGGAAATCAGTCTGGTGGTTCCTCAGAAAATTGGACATAGTACTTCCATAGGATCTTGCAATACCTCTCCTGGGCATATATCCAGAAGACGTTCCAACTGCTAATAAGGACACATGCTCCACTATGTTCATAGCAACTTTATTTATAATATCCAGAATCTGGAAAGAACCCAGGTGTCCCTCAACAGAGGAATGGATACAGAAATTATGGTACATTTACCCAATGCAGTACTACACAGCTATTAAAAACAATGAATTCATGAAATTCCTAGGCAAATGGATGGATCTGGAGGACATCATCCTGAGTGAGGTAACCCAATCACAAAAGAACTCGCATAACATGTTTACTCACTGATGAGTGGATATTAGCCCAGATACCTAGATTACCCAAGATACAATTTGCTAAACACGTGAAACTCAAGAAGAATGAAGACCAAAGTGTGGACACTTTGCCCCTTCTTAGAATTAGGAACAAAGCACACAATGAAGGAGTTACAGAGATCAAGTGTGGAGCTGAGACAAAAGAATGAATCAACCAGTGACTGCTGCAGCTGGGGATCCATCCCATAATCAGCCACCAAACACAGACACTATTGCATACACCAGCAAGATATTACTAAAAGAGCCCTGATATAGCTGTCTCGTGTGAGGCTATGCCAGTGCCTGGCAAACACAGAAGTGGATGCTCACAGTCAGCTATTAGATGGAACACAGGGTTCCCAAGGGAGGAGCTAGAGAATGTACCCAAGGAGCTGAAGGGGTCTCCAACCCTATAGATGGAAGAACAATATGAACTAACTAGTACCCCCATAGCTCATGTCTCTAGCTGCATATGTAGCAGAAGATGGCCTAGTTGTCCATCATTGGGAAGAGAGGCCCCTTGGTCATGCAAACTTTATATGCCCCAGTACAAGGGAATGCCATGGCCAAGACATAGGAGTAGGTGGGTAGGGGACCAGGGCGTGGGATGGGGGAGGGTATAGGGGACTTTAGGGATAGCATTTGAAATGTAAATGAAAAAATATCTAAAAAAAAAAAAAACCCAATTAATAAGATTTCCCATAGCACCCTTCCCCACATACTTCTAGTGTATGTGAATTTCAAGACTCATTAAATTTATAGATATGCTAACATGGTATCTCTTAAGTTAACCTTTATTTAGAGTTCAAATATCTGTTTGGTGAGTCCTTCATAAATGTCCCCTTCACAGGGGAGAATAGAATAAAATCTTCTTGCCTATAAACTTTATTTTATCAAGAAATTAATTGTAACAGAATCCCAGAATGTTGAGAGGTTAAAGGCATGTGGATTAATCTCTTTGTTTTGCATACAAGGAAATCTTTTGAACAAAGAAGCAACGATATCCAAGAAGTTACTGATACTTCTTCCATGACAATCAGTAATTGGCCTTGTGTACATTGTTACAGATTTAGGTCATAGCATTAAGTCCTGTTATACTGCTCATGATAGAGTCTATTAAAATATATCCACAACTCCAGACCTCATATTTTTCCAAACTGCAGATAAATGTTGCTAAATAACATGTTGTAGTATCTAGTTAACTTTCCTTTGAGACCAAATTTTAAGCAGAAATGTATTTCATTTGAAACTTTGAGAGATAGACATTTCACTTAAATGTTTAGGAATTGACTACTTAGTATAGGTCTCTAACATGTAGTTAAATATAATTTCAATGTTTATTTTTATAATGTTTCATGGTCTCATACCCTAAAACATAGGAATATTATAAAATTGCTTTTTGAAGATTTTAATTTTACTAATACTTCTTCTAGGTCACAAACATTTTGGCTCATATACAGTTCACAACCACATGCTTAGCTGCGTCCTGGGTGAGACTTTGTATATCATTGACTCACTAAATTTATTATCATTCTGTAATGGATACTCTTTGAATTACATAAGTTTTATCAAATTTCTGAGAAATTAGCATATAATGGCAGAAAGGAAATCATTTAAGACTAGTTGTGGATCAACTGACTACAGGCCTAAGATTACAGAGTGATGGAAGTGCTCTGTATTTACTTCTGAAATCATACTTACATGGGAATACACAGTTTGTTCCCACTCATTGATCTGTTAACTTTAACTTGGTACATTTTACTGAAAATTAAAACTTAATAAAGTTCATTATGCTCTAAAGTAAAAAAAAAATCCACAATGAAGGTCTATGTATAGAAATCATTGATAAAATATATTTTGTCAGAACATTAGCGCATTATTGGGAACTTCTAGATTCTTGATTCTCAGGTAAGCTTTCACTGTTGAGACACTGATGCTTCAAATCATGGTCTGTTCCAAAAACAAACAAACAAACAAACAAAAAACACTTCTATTGTGGTGAAGGGGTTGCAGTAGAGTAGACATTCATGAATTCAGGGCACAGCTTGATCCCTGGCACTGCCTCCAAAGTCTAGAGGCTTCATTACAGCTAGAAGCAGCATAGAGCTGCTTCTTCTCCAAAGGCCAGGCCAACTGTGGCTGAGGTCTGAGGTATGTGCCCATCATGTTTAGCTGTTTAAGACATACCCACTCTGTATTTTGGTTGTATGGTGTGTGTGTGTGTGTGTGTGTGTGTGTGTGTGTGTGTGTGTGTGTGTGTTGAGTGTGTCTTGTTGCTGGAGCTGATCATTGAGAAGCTTGTAACTCTTGTACAACCTATACATTTTGCATAGCCGCTTGAGGATGCACTTCTAGAACACAGTGCTGGTTTCCTTGTGTAGAGGAATTTTAATCTAGCAACATGGCTGCTTTGGTAAGGGATCACATCCAAAAAGCTAAGTTTGATGCTTGGAGCCAACTATCAGACTGAACTCAGGGAACCTGGTCAGGAGCCAGCAGAAGTACTGGAGGGGCAGAGGGGGATTACAACCCCATTGGAAGAACAACATAGGCTGCCTGACCACCCAGTTCTTCCAGAGACTAGACCATCAACCAAAGAGTGTACCTAGAGAAATCCATGGCTCCAGATACATATGTAACAGAAGATGACCTTCCCATACAGCAACAGGAGGGGAGGCCCTTGGCCCTAGGGAGGTTTGATGCCCCAGAGTAGGGGCATGCTGGAGTGGTGGGGCAAGACAGTGTGGGTGGGTGGTGGAACACTCTCATATAGGCAAAAACAAAGGGGGAGGGCAGATGTGGGATGAGGAGGTGGCGTTGGGGTAACCAGAAAGTGGGATAACATGGGATGTGGGGGTTGGTGGAGTGGGTAACTGGGAAGTGGGATATCATTTGAGATGTAAACAAATGGAATGATTATTAATAATTTTTAAAAGGAAAAAAAGTTAAGTCTGTGTGATCAAGCTAGAATGCAAACATTCCACACAACTTCAATCCCTCTGAATAGAATACAGGCACACCCTGAGTACACATTGTTAACATAAAATTAGTTTGTAGAAAGAAGCAGCCATGTTTGAAAGTGGCATCTAATTGAGAGGCAGAAAAAGTGATGAATCAGAGAAAGATTTTACATAATGAGTCAGAGACAGGATGCACTCAACTCTCAGGAGAAAGGAAAAGAAAGATATATGACTTAAATTAAGCAGCACAGGGAGAGAGAGTCAGTTCCATTGAGTCCACTGGGAGTCAGTGCAGTATGTTCAGTGCAGTGGAGTTGGGTTTTCTCATGAGTTCATGCAGCTCAGTGCAGGTCTAAAGATGCAATTGGAGCCAGAGAATGAGAATCCAGAAGATTATAACAACTTGCCAGAATTATTTTGAAGCCAGGCAAAGCAATTCAGTCAGAAGCTGAGAAAAGCCAGATAGAATCAGTCAGATTGTAGAAGAGTTTGAGCCAGAACAGCTGAGTTGAATCAGCCAGTCAGAATTCAGAAATAACTAGAAAGGGGAAGATTATTTAGCAGTAAGCGCCCTAGACATCAATTACATCAGATGACTAACAGTAACTTTTATACTTGATGTTCACAAAGATAGTCTTTAGGACTTGAATCGTGTGAAAAATATCAGGGTACAGCGGGCCCTCGCTTGGACCACCTCTATCAGTGCCCCATCCATCCCTTTTCTGCAAGCCACAATCAAGCTTTTATATCAATATTTAAACAGGCATTATACAAGCCTATTTTCAAAAGCATGCTTAAATTAAATTGAGATTGCATGAGCTTGTTAGCAAAGGTCTTTGGCTATGAAAAACAATACCTCAATTTTTTAAATATAGATTTAGTTTCAATTCACAGAAATACATGAGTTTTCTTACAATGAATAATTAGATAATCTATTCCTTTGTGCTCCTATTATACAAAATTCACTGAAGAGAATGCTGAGGGGATATAAAGAATTTTCTTTGAGTATGTCTGAATTGTCTAGTTTTAAGAAATATACACTGCTGGTGAGAATATGAGTTTATAGAGTGCTCACTTATAAATGGGGTATATATCTCACCTTCCCCATCCTCTCACCATCTCAGAGAATAATATTGAAGAGGGACAGAAAAACTGTTAAAGCCAGAGGTATTGTATGAAATATAAAACAATGTTTTCTGGACATTACAGGCTTATCTTTCTCATGAACTCGCATGCAGCTATGGTTGCCTGCATAAAACCAACACAAGATCAAGGCTGAGGTGGGAACTTCTGGTTTCGTTGGAAAGTCAGTTGTGTCAAATGCTGGGGAACACAGGTGAGAGAATATTTTGCTGAAGTAGACACAGGAGAAAGGATGTTTAGCTATAGCAGACATGTGAAAGGATACATGATGAAGGAATATAAATATGACCCCACAGACAGGGAGTGTTAGAACATAGGTTTGTTTTGCTTTGCCTCCCTATTCTTCACTAAGGACAACATATATTGGTTTGCCTTACATTGCATTTCTGAGCACTGCTCATGGTGATTCTATAGAGAGAAGCTCATCAAATAACTTCTCATGAGTTTCTTGCAGCTTCTTGCCCCTTATGCAGCCTCAGGCCAGTTGACAATCCTTGCAGTTTCTGAATTGAACTGCTCTTGCTAGTTCATGTATGGTGGCTGCAAAGTGGACTGGACAACAGCTGATGGTTTGTGTGTGGTTTCTGCCAAGAACAATAGACTGTGGCTGCTGATTCATTCTTGATCTGCTGATATGAAAATTGAACTTGCTCCCAAAAAACTATTTCTAAACAGGTCTACTTCCACCACAAACCCTGTGTCCTAATAAGGTTTTTTTTTTTTTTCTACTACCTCTGATGGGTAGTGTACTAGAGAAGGGTTGTGTATTTATTAAAGTAAGTTGGAAAAAAATTAAGCCTACACAAACCTGTCAAAATTCTAGCAGGAAGGGGAAGCTCTCATGACTCTCCACCCATAACTGAGAAGCTACTGATAGTTGATGATTACTAAGGACGGGAGATTCAGGTTGTTTAATGGATGTGGTCTCTGGTAGAACAACCATATACTGGCAAATGAATCTGCACCCATGCATGTATTGACAGCAAAAATTGGACTCAGTTGTGTATGAAATAAGAGGATATGAAGTTGCAAAACAAGTAGAGAGGTAGAGTAGACCATGAAGGAGTTAGGTGGTAGCATGGAATGACTATAATAAAAAATATATGCATGCTTGAAATTCTCAATGAATTAATAAAAATATTTTTAAATAAATAAATAAACCCTTTTGGAAAGTGTAGTATTTTAGCAGCACCATGAAATGTGTGAAGAAATGTTCTGTCTTATATGACAGAAAACTCCAACTTCATGTACATGATGAATGTTCATGTTTAATACTACATCAAAACTGACTCCATCCTAAAGTAATGGGAATGTCAGTTTGAGATCTAGAAAAGTCTTAAGCCACTTGACCCCAAAGCCTTATTTGATAGCTAAAAACATAGCCACAATGTATCTGGAGTAGGTACTCATGCTTTATACCATGTACTCTCTACCTTGAATTGTGATAAGCTTTGTATCCAGTCTATGAGCTCCTTCAGGAAGGAAGCTGTATGTTTTATATTTGTACCACCATCTTATTATAGAATTTACATTCTTTAATGTGAGGGCAAGATACGTGATATATGACAATGGAATCCATTAATAAATTTAACAAACAAAGTAAATATAACTATGCATTAGAATATAATATATATGTAAATTAGAAAATGCTAGGACAGTCACAATTAACTTCTATGTTCTAAATACCATGTTTGGGGGATTTTGTTGTTGTTGTTGTTGCTGCTGCTGCTGCTGCTGTTGATAAATTTTGGGTCATTTTCTTCAAAGTCAGACTATATATACAATGAGTTCAAGAACTTATCAAAGCATCCACTACACATAAAATCAAGGCCATATTCCTATGTAGAATTAACAGTTGATAGAACTACTGTTTTGAAAAAATGAAATAGTGTGTTTCAAATGATATACCAAATTATTGTTTTCTTTCCACAGATGAAACCAAAAGCAGTGTCGCTAATCTTGAAAGAAAAACTAACATTCTTGTATTTATCAATATTCAGTATTCCAAGGTTATTACCTCAACATAAATACCAATGTCTATGTATGTGCATACATATATAGACAGAAACTTTAACAGTTGTTATTCCTACCTGTGTGACATTTTTATTTTGAGATAAGAAGATATAGCAGTTGAGAACAAATACGCACAAAAGAAACACAGATTGATTTTAAAAATGAAGTAACAAAATTTGTTTTATCTAGAAGTACAAATAACCCCTACATGTAAATTTTCTATTTTGGGGTATGTGTATTCTCTTTCATTGGAGTCTTTGATTACAAGCCATGTATAGGTATTAATCACAATATTGAACCACTGCATCTCTCCTTCCCTGAATATCCTTTGTTACAGATTTGCATTTGTACTCAGTCACTGTCTCAAAGTGCTGGTGATTATTTTAGCAAAGACACTGTTCTTTCTTCCTTTTATGTGATCTAAATATTGATAGTTTTCTTCTTTGTTTCTACTAAATGTTATCATCTGGATGTCCTTACATAGTTTAATATCACATGCATATATATATATATATATATATATATATATATATATATATATATATATATCTGTCACCAAGTTTGGGGATTATGATATACAACTAGTGCATGACTAGAGTCTCTCATACTGAGACTTTAGGGGAGTTGATTTTATGACTTTTATGTATCAAAATAATAATAAGCTTCTTTTATGCCACTTCCTCCATTTTCATCCTTTTGCTAGGGCACTCAAAATGAAACAGATGTTTTTAAGTTGTATATTTTTGTTTTTATCGTTAAGAATTTCAACCATTTCAATGCTCTAATGTGGATCAATCCCTCTGCTGGTGATCTTTCCTGACTATATCATTGTCATTCCCGTGATTGAAATTCTTCTGAGCTGCAGATAAAACAAAATTATCTCCCACTTTTTACTCATATTTGAGTGCTTTTATTCATATTTGAGAGAAGATTTTCTTCTGTGGGGCTCTCTTCTTCTCTCTCCCCTCCTTTGTGCCTCATACATATACACACAAACACACACACACACACACACACACACACACACACCTACCCCACAGCATTCTTCTAACTAAGCTCTGGATTTAGGTCAGCCCATGTCAATTTTTTCCATGTATTTCCAATATTTTTGCTAAATTCCACTTATAGTATTTAAGATTGCTAACCAATAAGCTATTCGTAATTGATAAATGCTGAGAAAGAAAAAATCAATAGTTTTCTCTAGTAGAGTGTCACTGAGTATATCAGCTACACTCTCTACCAAGGTTCATGCCCAAAAGTAATTGACCAATGGAAAATGGACACAGCATTTTTGGTGGTAGTAGTAATGGTTTTCTTTTTCATTTTTCTCTGTGTGTGTTTGTGTGTATTTGTGTGTGTGTGCATGTGTGTATATGTGTGTGTGAATTGGTGTATATTGTATACTTTTGTTTTTTTTTTTTTTTTGGTCTTATTGAACTTTTAATTTTTGGTATTTTTTTAGAGAGCAAAAGAAAGATGCCGGGCGTGGTGGCACACACCTTTAATCCCAGCACTCAGGAGGCAGAGGCAGGCAGATTTCTGAGTTCGAGGCTAGCCTGATCCACAAAGTGAGATCCAGGACAGACAGGGCTATACAGAGAAACCCTGTCTCGAAAAACCCAAAAAAAAAAAAAAAAGAAAAAGAAAAAGAAAAAGAAAAAGAAAAAGAAAAAGAAAAAAAAGAAAGATAAAAGAGTGATTGAACCTGAAAATACTATCTCTTGTAACCAGAAAAGACTTCCAATGAAAGGACTGGAACACCAACCCAGCAACAAAAACTTAGGCTCATAATGTTGTGCTGCCTACAAGAGACCAAGGGTTAAATATGGTGTATAAATTAAAGGAATGGTCAACTAATGACTGGGCCATCTTGAGATCCTTAAGATGAGAGAGAGTCCACCACTGGAACTATTAATGATATTGTACTATACTTGCAGATAGGCACCTAGCATAACTGTCATCTGAGTAGCTTCACCCAGAAACTGATGGAAACAGATGCAGAGCCCCATAGTCAAACATTAGGTGGAGCATGAAGAATCCTATGGAAGAGTGGAAGAAGGATTGAAGGAGCCAGAGAAGTCAAGGACACAAGAAAACCTACAGAATCAACTAACCTGGGCACATAGAGGCCCACAGAAACTGAACTGCCAACCAGAAAGCATGCATGGGAAAGACCTAGGCCTTCTGCACATATGTAACAGTTGTGCAGCTTGGTCTTCATATGGTATGGGAGCAGAGACTGTATCTGACTCTGTTGCCTGCCTTGGGATCCTTTCACCTAACTGGGTTGCCTTGTCTAGTCTCAATAGAAGATGTGCCTAGTCCTACCGCAACTTGGTATGTCAAGGCAGATTGATATCCATGGGAGTCCCACTCCTTTCTGAGGAAAAAGGGAGGACTGGAGAATGGGTGGGGAAAGTTCAGAGGGGAAGATTGGGAGAAGAGGAGAGAGGGAAAGATGCATTTGCCATGTAAATTTAAAAATTATAAATTTTATTTAAACTTTCAAAATATACTTAATATGTCTTACAGCATTTAAGTAAAATGTATGGTTTTTATTTAGAACTTTGACATTTCTGATGATAAATTGATTAATCCACTCACTATATTTTAAAGGCCCCTTGTTCTGTATCTAGAAATAACTGCCTTGAATGGGGAAGGAGAAATTAAGACATTATCAGCAAAAACTAAAGCTGAATGAGTAAATTATCAGTATATCAATCCTGTAAGGGGAATCTGCAGGGGAAATGAAAAACCAAAACATACAATGAAGATAGTTCAAAGCAGTGTAAAGAAATAAAAAAATGTGAATAAAACACAACATGGTATAGTTTGTTAAATTAAAATTAGCAAGATGCATGTGTATGTGTGTGTCCAATGACAATATTCCAATGGCTACTTTCCCTCTCTCCCAGTAGTCATCAATTGCTGACAGCTCCTTGAGTAGATGTGGGGCCTCAGGAGCCCCTCCTCTCTTCTTTCTGGAATTTTTAAATAGCTAGACCTTATGTATATCTTGTGTAAGTAAACTTTTGCTGTGAGTTTATGTGTTCAATTGTCATGCCATATCCAGAGAAGAGCATTTCACAACACTCTTTCCTATCCTCCAACTCCTACATTCTTTCTGCATCCTCTTCTACTATGTTCCCTAAGCTTTGGGGAGGGGTGCTGATTCAGATATACCAAATAAACCTAAACACTAATAATCACTTTATTTTATCACTTTGAATGATAATGCCTTGTAGAGGAATTTTAATCCAGCAACATGACTGCTCTGGCTGGAATACAGACAGACCTTGGTACATATCTTTAATCCCAGCACTTCAGAGGCAAAGGCAGGAGAATCTCTGAGTTGGAAGCCAGCCTGGTACAGAGTAAATTCCAGATTTAAAAAAAAAAAAAAAAAGCTTAGCCAGCGCCCGGTTACCCTGGGTGCACAGCCTGTGCACACCCCCACGGTCCCTAGAGTACTCCCCAAGAAATCTTGGGGCCACAAGTGAGTGGAGCACAACATCTGTCCCAATCTAATCACACGGGACCTGGGACAGCACTGGGCAAACAGAGGATTGGCTAGACAAGGTGCAGAAGCCCTTCAGGGATGCACCAGCACCCTGTTACCTTGGGCACACAGTCTGTGCACTCCCCCACTGTCTCTAGAGGACTCCCCACACGATCTTTGGACCACCAGTGAGTGGAGTACAACATCTGTTCCAATCTAATTGCGCCAGACCTGTGACAGCATTGGGAAAACAGGATCTGCTAGACCAGGGGCAGAGGTCCCTTCCTGTCAGTGTCAGCACCTGGTTACCTTGGGCATACAGTCTATGCACACCCCCACAGTCCCTAGAGGACTCCCCACGCGATCTTGGGACCACCCGTGAGTGGAACACAACATCTGTTCCAATCTAATCATGCGGGACCTGGGACAGCACTGGGCAAACAGAGGATTGGCTAGACAAGGTGCAGAAGCCCTTCAGGGATGCACCAGCACCCTGTTACCTTGGGTACACAGTCTGTGCACTCCCCTACTGTCTCTAGAGGACTCCCCACGCGATCTTGGGACCACCAGTGAGTGGAGTACAACATCTGTTCCAATCTAATTGCGCCAGACCTGTGACAGCATTGGGAAAACAGGATCTGCTAGACCAGGGGCAGAGGTCCCTTCCTGTCAGTGTCAGCACCTAGTTACCTTGGGCATAGAGTCTGTGCACACCCCCACAGTCCCTAGAGAACTCTACACAATCTTGGGAACACTGACTAAACAGCTCCAATCTCCTCAAAGGAGACACCACTCCCAGGCCTTTGTAACATGCCCAGGATATTAGGACAACAGTATCCCAGGATAACATGAGGTGGGTCACACCAGTATTCCAGGGTCTCAGTGGAACTTGACTGCCAAGATCGTAGACACTCCTAGAATATCAGGTTCACAGGATCCCACAATGAAAGAATCACAGTGTAAGCTGGACTCGGAGAAGGACAGAATCAACTGGGATTAAAAGAACAGGCTCCAATCAGATATATTGAGGACAGCAAGGACCTGAGATAATCAGATGCCAGGATGCAAGCAAAAGAACAGAAGCAACAGAAACCAGGGTTACTTGACATCATCAGAACCAAATTCTACCACCATGGCAAGTCCTGGATACACCATCACACCAGAAAAGCAAGACATGGGTCAAAAGTCACTTCTCATGATGATGGAGGACTTTAAGAAGGAATTACAGGAAAACACAGGTAAACAACTAGAAGCATTTAAAGGAAACACAAAAATCCCTGAGAGATTCAGGAAAACAATACCAAATGGGAGATGGAATTGAACAAAACCATTCAGGACCTAAAAATGCAACTAGAAACAATAAAGAAAACCCAAAAGGAGATAACCCTGGAGATAGAAACCATAGGAAAGAAATCAGGAACCATAGACACAAGCATCAGCAACAGAATACAAGAGATGGAAGAGAGAATCTCAGGTGCAGAAGATTCCATAGGGATCATGGACACAACAAGAAAATGCAGAATGCAAAAAGATCCTAACTAAAAACATCCAAGAAATCCAGGACACAATGAGAAGACCAAACCTATGGATAATAGGGGTAGATGAGAATAAAGATTCTCAACTTAAAGGGCCACCAAATATCTTCAACAAAATTATAGAAGAAAACTTTCCATACCTAAAGAAAGAGATACCCATAAACATACAAGAAGCCTACAGAACTCCAAATAGACTGGACCAGAAAAGAATTCCTCCCAACACTTAATAATCAGAACAACAAATGCACTAAATAAAGACAGAATATTGAAAGCAGTAAGGGAAAATGGTCAAGTAACATATAATGGCAGGCCTATTAGAATTACACCAGAATTCCCATCAGAGACTATGAAAGCCAGAAGATCCTGGAAAGATGTTATACAGACACTAAGAGAACACAAATGCCAGCCCAGGCTACTATACCCAGCAAAACTCTCATTTACCATAGATGGAGAAACCAGAGTATTCCATGACAAAAGAAAATTTACACAATATCTTTCCAGAATCCAGCCCTTCAAAGGATAATAACAGAACAGCACCAATACAAGTACTGAAACTCTGCCCTAGGAAAAGCAAGAAAGTAATCCATCAACAAACCTAAAATAAGACAGCCACAAGAACAAAATCCCAATTTTAACAACAAAAATGACAGGAAGCAAAAATTACTTTACCTTAATATGTCTTAATATCAATGGAATCAATTCCCCAATAAAAAGACAAAGACTAACAGACTGGCTACACAAACAGGACCCAACATTTTGTAGCCTACAGGAAACAGACCTCAGGAAAAAAGACAGATACAACCTCAGAGTGAAAGGCTGGAAAACAATTTTCCAAGCAAACAGTCTGAAGAAACAAGCTGGAGTAGCCATTTTAATATCAAATAAAATTGACTTTCAACCCAAAGTTATAAAAAAAAAAAAAAGACAAGGAGGGGCACTTCATACTCATCAAAGGTAAAATCTTCCAAGAGGAACTCTCAATTCTGAATATCTATACTCCAAATGCAAGGACAGACTCATTCATTAAAGAAACATTAATAAAGCTCAAAGAACACATTGCACCTCACACAATAATAGTGGCAGACTTCAACACCCCACTCTCATTAATGCATAAATTCTGGAAACTGAAACTAAACAGAGACACAGTAAAACTAACAGAACCTATGAAACAAATGGATTTAACAGATATCTACAGAACATTTTATCCTAAAACAAAAAGATATACCTTCTTTTCAGCACCTCATGGCACCTTCTCCAAAACTGACCATATAATTGGCCACAAAACAGGCCTCAACAGATACAAAAATATATAAATTATCCCATGCATCCTATCAGATCATCATGGACTAAGACTGATCTTCAATAACAACATAAATAACAGAACATCAACATTCACATGGAAACTCAACAACACTCTACTCAAAGATATCTTGGGCAAGGAAGAAATAAACAAAGAAATTAAAGACTTTCTAGAGTTTAATGAAAATGAAGCCACAACATACCCAAACTTATGGGACACAATGAAAGCATTCCTAAGAGGTAAGCTCATAGCTCTGAGTTCCTCCTAAAAGAAACTGGAGGGAGCATACACTAGCAACTTGACCGCACACTTAAAATCTCTAGAACAAATGGAAACAAATTCACCCAAGAGTAGAAAGCAGGAAATAATCAAACTCAGGGGTGAAATCAACCATGTGGAAACAAAAAGAACTATTCATAGAATCAATCAAACCAGGAGCTGGTTCTTTAAGAAAGTCAACAAGATAGATAAACCCTTAGCCAGACTCATTAGAGGGCTCAAGGACAGCATCCTAATTAACAAAACCAGAAATGAAAAGGGAGACATAACAACAGATCCTGAGGAAATCCAAAAGAACACCAGATCTGTCTACAAAAGTGTATATTCAAAAAAATTGGAAAATCTGGATGAAATGGACAAATTTATAGACAGATACCAAGTACCAAAGTTAAATCAGGATCAGATTAATGACATAAACTGTCCTATATCTCCTAAAGAAATAGAAGCAGTCATTAATAGTCTCCCAACCAAAAATGCCAAGGACCAGATGGGTTTAGCACAGAGTTCTATCAGACCTTCAAAGAAGACCTAATTCCAGTTCTTCTCAAACTATTCAACAAATTAGAAACTGAAGGTATGCTACCCAATTCATTCTATGAAGCCACAATTACTCTGATCCCTAAACCACATAAAGACACAACAAAAATAGAGAAATTGAGACCAATTTCCCTTATGAATAACAATGCAAAAATACTCAATAAAATTCTCCCTAACCAAATCCAAGAACACATCAAAACGATCATCCATCACGACCAAGTAGGCTTCATGCCAGGAATGCAGGGATGGTTTAATATATGGAAATCCATCAATGTAATTCACTATATAAACAAACTCAAAGATAAAAACCACATGATCATCTCTTTAGATGCTGAGAAAGCATTTGACAAAATTCAACACCCATTCATGATAAAAGTCTTGGAAAGATCAGGAATCCAAGGCCCATACCTAAACACAATAAAAGCAATCTAGAGCAAACCATTAGCCAACCTCAAACTGAATGGAGAGAAACTGGAAGCAATTCCACTAAAATCAGGGACTAGCAAGGCAGCCCACTTTCTCCCTACCTATTCAATATAGAACTTAAAGTCCTAGCCAGAACAATTTGACCACAAAAGTGGGTCAAAGGGATACAAATTGGAAAAGAAGAAGTTAAAGTGTCACTATTTGCAGATGATATGGTAGAGTATATATGTGACCCCAAAACTCCACCAGAGAACTCCTAAACCTGATAAAGAGCTTCAGTGAAGTAGCTGGATATAAAATTAACTCTAACAAATAAAATCAATGGCCTTTCTCTATACAAAAGATAAATGGGCTGAGAAAGAAATTAGAGAAATAACAAATGTCACAATAGTCACAAACAATATAAAATATCTTGGTGTGACTCTAACTAAGGAAGTGAAAGATCTGTATGATAAGAACTTCAAATCTCTGAAGAAAGAAATTATAAAAGATCTCAGATGATGGAAAGATCTCCCATGCTCATGGATTGGCAGGATCAATATAGTAAATATGGCTATATTGCCTAAACCAATCTACAGATTCAATGGAATCCCCATCAAAATTCCAACTCAATTCTTCACAGAGTTAGAAAGGGTAATTTGCAAATACATTTGGAATAACAAAAAACCTAGAATAGCAAAAACTCTTCTCAACAATAAAAGAACCTCTGGGGGAATCACCATGCCTGACCTCAAGCTGTATTACAGAGCAATTGTAATAAAAACTGCATGGTACTGGTACAACGACAGACAGGTAGATCAATGGAATAGGATTGAAGACCCAGAAATGAATCCATATACCTATGCTCACCTGATCTTTGACAATGGAGCTAAAACCATCCAGTGGGAAAAAAACAGCATTTTCAATTGCTGGCACAATTGGCAGTTATCATGCAGAAGAATGCGAATTGATCCATTCTTATCTCCTTGTAATATGGTCAAGTCTAAGTGGTTTAAGGAACTCCACAAAAAAACAGAGACATTTATAAAGGAGAAAGTGGGGGAAAGCCTCGAAAATATGGGCACTGGGGAAAAATTCCTGAACAGCAATGGCTTGTGCTGTAAGATCAAGAATTGACAAATGGGACCTCATAAAGTTGCAAAGCTTCTGTAAGGCAAAAGATACTGTCAATAAGACAAAAATGCCATCAACAGATTGGGAAAGGATCTTTACCAATCCTAAATCAGAAAGGGGACTAATATCCAATATATATAAAGAACTCAACTGGCCGGACGTGGTGGTGCACACCTTTAGTCCCAGCACTTGGGAGGCAGAGGCAGGTGGATTTCTGAGTTCAAGGCCAGCCTGGTCTACAAAGTGAGTTCCAGGACAACCAGGGCTACAGAGAAACCCTGTCTCAAAAAACCAAAAAATAAAAAAAACAAACAAACAAAAAAACACACAAGATGGTGGACATTAGAAAATCAAATAACCCCATTAAAAATGGGGCACATAACAGAGAATTCTCAACTGAGGAATACCAAATGGCTGAGAAGCACCTGAAAAAATGTTGAACATCCTTAATCATCAGGGAAATGCAAATCAAAACAACTAGAGATTTTACCTCACACCAATCAGAGTGGCTAAGATCAAAAATTCAGGTGACAGCAGATGCTGGCGTGGATGTGGAGAAAGAGGAACACTACTCCATTGTTGGTGGGATTGCAAGCTTGTACAACCACTCTGGAAATCAGTCTGGCAGTTCCTCAGAAAATTGGATATAGTACTTCCATAGGATCCTGCAATACCTCTCCTGGGCATATATCTAGATGTTCCAACTGGTAATAAGGACACATGCTCCACTATGTTCATAGCAACCTTATTTATAATAGCCAGAATCTGGAAAGAACCCAGGTGTCCCTCAACAGAGGAATGGATACAGAAATTATGGTACATTTACACAATGGAGTACTACACAGTTATTAAAAACAATGAATTTATGAAATTCCTAGGTAAATGGATGGATCTGGAGGGTATCATCCTGAGTGAGGTAACCCAATCACAAAAGAACTCACATAACATGTACTGACTAATAAGTTGATATTAGCCCAGATACCTAGATTACCCGAGATACAATTTACTAAACACATGAAACTCAAGAAGAATGAAGATCAAAGTGTGGACACTTCTCCCCTTTCTAGAATTAGGAACAAAGCACACATTGAAGGAGTTACAGAGATCAAGTATGAAGCTGAATCAAAAGGATGGGCCAACCAGTGACTGCTGCAGCCAGGGATCCATCACATAATCAGCCACCAAACAGAGACACTATTGCATATGCCAGCAAGATATTGCTTAAAGGGCCCTGATATAGCTGTCTTTTGTGAGGCTATGCCAGTGCCTGGCAAACACAGAAGTGGATGCTCACAGTCAGCTATTAGATGGAACACACAGTTCCCAATGGAGGAGCTAGAGAATGTACCCAAGGAGCTGAAGGGGTCTCCAACCCTATAGGTGGAAGAACAATATGAGCTAACTAGTATCCCCCCAGAGCTCATGTCTCTAGCTGCATATGTAGCAGAAGATGGCCTAGTTGGCCATTAGTGGGAAGAGAGGCCCCTTGGTATTGCAAACTTTATATGCCCCAGTACAGGGGTACGCCAGGGCCAAGATGTGGGAGTGGGTGGGTAGGGGAGCAGGGCGGGGGATGGGGGAGGGTTTAGGGGACTTTCGGGATAACATTTGAAATGTAAATGAAGAAAGTATCTAATAAAAATTGAAAAAAAAAGCTTAGTTTCAGTAGGTGCAGACATGCTGGTACATGCCTCTAATCCCAGCATTTAAGAGACAGAAGCATGCAGATATTTGAATTCTAGTCAGTCAATTCTGTTGAGTATATTTTAATTCTGTTCAGTTCTGTCAGTTCCATTCAGTTAGTTGAATTCAGTACAGTGTGGAGTTGCATCAACTGTGAGTCAATTTACTGAATGTAGTGCAGTGGAGCTGAGTTTGCTCATGGGTTCATAAAGTTCAGTGCACAACAGCAGAGGCAGTTGAAGCCACTGAATGAGGAGCCTGACCATTAGAACAAATTACCAGAGTTAATTTGAGCCCAAGCAGAGCAATTCTTGGAGAAGATGAGAAAAGCTAAATTGGATCAATCTGCTTGTAGAGCAGTTTAAGTTGCAACAGGTGAGTTGATCCAGAAGTCCAAAGTTCAGAAAGAGCTGGGAATGGTAGTAAGCCTTTGAGATCACAATTATATCAGGCGAATAAAAGTTACTTTTAGGCCTTCAGTCTCAGAATTGCCTGGGGTCACACTACAATATTGTCTGTCTCTTTTCTTTTTAATCCTCACGACAGTGCTAGAGAATCTGTTGACTGACTGAGCAGGCTTGGTCAAATACCATGGCAAAACTACCTTCCTTGCCCTTTACAGTCGGCAGGAGCAAGGATCATGGGCTTCTGGCAACAGCTCAGACCACAAACATTCACATGGTCTCCATCAGCAGGTGCCACAGACCTGAGCATGGTCTCTGGTGGCAATGTACACTATAGACATTGAATTTGCAAGACTTTGCCACTGAATGGGCCACAGACGCCATCGTAGCCCTTGGCATCAGCACAAGCCAAGGATATCATGGCCTCACATGGTAGTACAGACAACTCATATCAAATGGCTCCCCCGCAGCAGCACAGCCCATGGATATCAGGGCATCAGCATAGCTTCAGGAGCCAACACGGTTCCACGAATATCCACATGGCCTTCGGTAGTAACACAGGCCACGGACAACAATGCAGACTGGCTGCAGTGGGACCAAGGACCCAGACATGGCAGTTGGTGGTAGCAGGGCCGCTGACATAAACATGGATGGACTTAAGCAGCTGCACAGACCACTCACATCACCACGGTCTCTGGCAGATGCGATGCTCATGGACAATAGGATGGTCTCAGGTGGTAGCACAGACCAAAGACACACTGCATGACTGTCACTGTTAACTTGTGCCAGAGATAACAACTAAGGCGGGCTCCTTGTTGCTTCAGGATCATGGGCAAGCACAGGAACCTCTGGCTTTAGCACGGCCTGGGGCAGTGGACCATGGGTATTAATGTGGCCTCCAGGGGCAGCTCAGACCACAGAATTCTTTTGAGCAGGTCTGATCCAGAAAATAGACCATTCTTTATTCTGGATACCCTGTTACCTCCAAGAACCAGGGCGACTGTGTGGCCAGGCAACTTGTTCAGGGGCTGAGACAGGGTGCAAGCTCCAGGCTGCTGCATACCACCTTATTGACTCCACTGAAGGACTCTGCACCCACCCTCGGCCTGTCCACCACAACCCTCTTTCACACCCACCTCCACCATCATATCTTCAGTTCTGCCTCTCCACTGTTCACTCGTGACTTTGTTCCTCCATCTTTCCCACCTCTCCATCTCTTATTTCTTTGTCACAGCGGCATCAGAAACTGCAGTTTGTCATAATGTATATATATATATATATATATATATATATATATATATATATATATATATATATATATATAATCTAAACAGATTTAAATGCAACCATTCATTGCAACAAGCCATTGGTCTGGCTTGAGGTCTCTGGTTTCTAACTCACCATAAATACTGGCCCCTCTCAGTTATTCTGCTGCTGCCCAGAATCAGGGTGATCTTGTGGCTAGGCAGGGTGTCTAGGGCCAGGTTCAGTGGGTGAGCTCCAGGCTGCTGCACATCTCCCTGCCCTCTTCGTTAGCTCACTGGGCTTGACCCTTGTGCTGCAGGCTGCAGGCTGCAGGCTGCGGGCACTACCATTGCCCTGAGCTCTCCATCTCCCATCAGGACAAGCACCTTAGATTGCAGCCATAGCTGGCTCCATGCTGGGGTCCAGCCAGTGGCTTAGGATTGGCCCCTTTCAGTAATGACATCTGATTATGCAGCACCAGCTAGCTCTACTCACTACAGCAGCTCATAGGTGGAGATGTAGTGGATTGATTCAAAGCAATGGATCTAAACCAGGTGGCAGCTGAGCTGGTCAGCATGTGAGGCCTGCCAGTTGTTTTCTTGTTGTTGTTGTTGTTGTTGTTCTTAATATTGTGTGTGTATTTGGATTTCTGCAGCATTGCCCAAGTTTGACTCAAAGGAATTAATGTCCACTAAAGACATTCTCCTTGTGGTCATCTCAAAGAACACATTGCTATCCAAGGCATCCAAAAAGATAAAGGAATCTAAGTACACACCATTGTCTCTTGTATCCTATTGTTTCTTCTTTTCTCAGGAAGATGTTTACATCTTATTTTCCAAAATTGTCTTCATATCTGCTTTACACTAATGTCAGAAGCCATCTAGAAAAGGCTATGGCGTGAAAGTAAGTTTTCTAGAAATGGCCCATCATTTTGCATGGCTTGCAATGGGTGAGCTCTGAGAAGCAGGATCCTTAGAGACTTCATCCCAAGATTGCATCTCATTGCTGATGTGCCTTTCCTGTCACTATTACATAACCTATTGATTCCTGGGCATCAGCCCACTCTATTGGGCAGATTTCCTACAGATCAACATGAAGATGTACTTTCATATAGTAATGCTATGTTGAATTGATGATTTCATAATTCCTGGTAATGATTTTATAGAATTCCTAAGTTGATACAACCCCCCCCCCTATAGAATAAAAGCAGCAATTAGAGCTCCATAAACTTTTCTATGTCATGAGACAATTGCACTAAGAAAAGAAAGCAGGCTTGGAATACATTTATGATCAAGGAAAACATTACTTCTAGGTTAGGTGTAAGACCATTATCTGGTAACTAAAGGTCATATAAGCTGAGAATGGACAAATTTTGGGGGGGTGGAGGTCAAGACAGGGTTTCTCTGTATAGCTCTGCCTGTCCTGGAACTCACTTTGTAGACCAGGCTGGCCTTGAATTCAGAACCCTCTGCCTCCCAAGTACTGGGATTAAAGGCATGCGCCACCACTGCCTGGCAAGAATAGACAATTTATTTTTTATTAGATATTTTCTTTATTTACATTTCAAATGTTATCCCCTTTCCTAGTTTCCCCTCTGAAAAACCCCCTACTTCTTCTCCCCTACCCCTGATCACCAACCCGCCCACTCCTGCTTCTTGGTCTTGGCAGTCTCCTATAATGGGGCATATAACCTTCACAGGACCAAGGGCCTTTCCTCCCATTGATCATCCTCTGCTACAAATGCAGCTGGAGCCATGGGTCCCTCCATGTGTACTCTTTGGTTGGTGGTTTAGTCCCAGGGAGCTCTGGATGTCCTTTCCAGCAGGGCCTAGTTATTTCATGGGACGAGGAGGACCGATGTCTGAAAGAGAAACGGGTAGGGGGAAAGAAGTGAGACCATGTGTTGGGAGTTTTTGTCATGGTCTCATTTTACTAAGGCACAATACCCAGTTATATACACTCAATAAAAGAAAGGGGATAAGGAGGAGCTAGGGAGGGAGAACAAAGACTTCAGAGCGAAGGACATATGGGGAGGAGAACGACAGCCTTGGGACGCCTTGTGATTTATCTCAGGAAGCTGGAAGATGTCTTGTGATTGATCTCAGGATGCTGAAGGATGTCTTGTGAGGAGACTCAGGAAGTTAGCACCTTGCTTTACAGCTCTACGTATTTATTTAAGATAAGGCTCTGCTGGCTTTCAGGGTCAGCCTTGTAAAGGAGGAGGCAATTTGGCTCTTTATGGTGGGAACCATTGGAAGCCTGGCTTCCCACATCTGGAGATACTGGTTAGTTTATATTGTTGTTCTTTCAGTTCCTTTGGTCCTTTCTCTAGCTCCTTCATTGGGAACCCTGTGCTCTGTCCAATGGATGGCTGTGAGTATCCACTTCTGTATTTGTCAGGCACTGGTTGAGTCTCTCAGGAGACAGCTATATCAGGCTCCTGTCAGCAAGCTCTTGTTGGCATCCAAAATAGTGTCTGGATTTGGTGGTTGTCTATGGGATGGATCCCCAGGTGGAGCAGTCTCTGGATCATCATCCCTTCAATCCCTGCTTCACATTTTGTCTCTGTACCTCCTTCTATGGGCATTTTGTTTCCCCTTCTAAGAAGGATCAAAGTATCCACACTTTGGTCTTCCTTCTTCTTGAGTTTCATGTGTTTTGTGAATTGTATATTGGCTTTTGAATGGACAATTTATTGTGGGTGCAAAGACAGAAAATAAAATATTGATTAGTTTATCTATACAAAACTTCAAAACTAATAACACACAAGGCAGATGATTTGTCTCTTGACAAAAACATGCTAACTTGTGACATAAAAATGACTGCTTTAAACTTATAATGAACTTGTGGGGGGGATAGTAACAGATAATGAATGTTTGGTCAGATATTAGTGTTAATGGAAAGACATGTAAACACTTCTATTATAACTCCTTAAGTCTTATTGATCTAGGATAGGAATTCTTGCCTTAAATTTCCTATGAACTTATTGGAATGTAAGAGTATTCAGAAAATCATTTAATCAATTATCTTGCTGTAATGGTTATACGTAATAGTTGTATGAGGTAAATTTTTAGAGAAAGTATAAAATCGAGAATACCAATAAAATGTGGGTGCAGCTTTTTTTTTTTAAGTTACTTTTACAATACATCTCTGAATGAACCTCTGCCCACTGAAATAATTTTCTCTAATCAAAGTTGGTAACAGCTCAAATCTGTGCATATAAACAAATATTTAGGAGTCAGTTACCATTTATCAAAAATAACAATAAAGTCTCCCCTAGGGTCCATGAAATCCCTATCCATGAGTGTTGACCATATTTCTAGAATCAGGTATAAATTCCTTCCCATGGATTAGAGTTCAACTCCAGTGAAAACAGTGATTTGTTCATCCTATAAAATGTTTTGCAGCTATTGGCCCAGTGGTCATATCTTGCCTGATGGGTCAGTGTTGTAGCATGCAAGTGCTGGACAAGATCATTGATAGCTTTTCTTCCACAGCAACCTGCATAGCACCTTCCTTCACTATGAAAGCTAGCAGCAGGAAGTGTTTTCTGATTACTTCAAGACTTACTTCTCTGTGTCCTGCAAGCAAAATATATAGTGTCTTTAACAATAATGTCTTTTTGTTTGGTTGGTTTTGTTTTGTTTTTTGGGACAGGGTTTCTCTATATAGTCCTGGCTGTCCTGGAACTCACTCTGTAGACCAGGCTGGCCTCGAACTCAGAAATCCACCTGCCTCTGCCTCCCAAGTGCTGGGATTAAAGGCGTGTGCCACCACCGCCCAGCTAACAATAATGTCTTAAGTACTTACATCACACAGGCAAAAGCAATGGTAAGAGAGTTTATCTCATTATTGGTGCACTTTAAGGTTCTCTGACTGATTACTTATAGCAAGATAACCTGTGACTGATACTAACTTTGTCATTTAGTAACCCACAAGAACAAAATTGTTAAAGAATTGTGGTGATTTGAAGTGGCCTTGCTGGTGTTGGTGTGGCCTTGTTGGAGTAGGTATGTCACAGTGGGGATGGACTTTGAGATCCTCCACCTAGTCACCTAGAAGACAGTCTTCTCGTGAATGCCTGTGGATGCAGATATAAAACTCTTGGCTCCTTTCTTAGCACCATGTCTGTCTGGATGCTGCCATGTTTCCCGCCTTGATGATAATGGACTGAACCTGTGAACCTTGATCTATCACCAAATAAATGTCTTTATAAGAGTTGCCTTGGTCATGGTGTCTCTTCCCAGCAATGGAAACCTGAACTAAGATAATAATATTTGGTACTTACATTTAAACTCATTTTAAAGGTGTATATTTTAAGTTAATTTATGCAAAGGTGAGGTTTCACAAGGCTTCTTTATACTTAGTTTTGATTAAACCTTCCTTTCCCTTACAGTCCATATTTCCATCCCTGCTTAATCTTTAAGCTCAGAGTATTTTTCCATGTTCTTTCATGTAACATATGTTCTACTATCCCGTTTTTGTATTTTTACGTGGATTGTAAATCATAGTTTCCCAAATGATATTTTCATATAGCAAATGTCCTTATTAAATTTTTATACATACTTAGTTTTGGTTGCAAAAATCTTGTTCTAACATAATTTTTTATTCTTCATCTGTGAAAAGCACCACGGTATAGAATAGCACCTTAATGATGAAGACATAGCCTCTGCATTTTTGAAACTACTTGTTCTAAAATACCTGCTTTGTCCAAAAATGACAGAATCAGCAGCATAACGACTTCTGTTCGGTAGTCCCATTTACATTTCAGGCTCTGTCAGAGGGAAATTTTCTATCAAACACAATCTGCTTTGGCCTCCTCTAACCTTATGGTATGACTTGAACTAAAATATTATTTTGTTGGTATGGCACCAATCCTATTTTATGACTACTTTATTCTTATATAACCTCATTTCATGTTCTCATCGACTTGATGAGTATAGGATGAGTCATGAAGAACCAAAGGAAAACTTCATTTCAGCTCAGAGAGGTGCAGAAAGGACCCAGCTAACCTTCATTCTCAGCCAAGGTCCCGGAACAAATACTACTTTTTCTTGCCATCTCAAAAAACCTCCTTCAAACTGAATGTCCCTCCCTTCTACTTAATGTGCATCTCTCTATCCATCCTGCTCATCCCCCCTTACTTTCTATGTTTTTTTTTTCTTACGAGTCCTAGGTTCACTTCCTGTCAACTTGTTGCTTCCTGCACCTATTTACCTATAGTTGACTTTATTTAACCCTGTTGATATTATTCAAACAGAAGGCTCTTGGATTAAAGGTGTGTGCTAAGACTGGGCCACACCACAACTAAAAACAGGGTTTTCTAGTAAATAACACAATCTCTGAGTTCACAATGTGATCAAATATCCTATATTCACCCCACCTTTGTCGAAATCAAAAGGAAAGGTTTTAACTCTAACACAATAAAACTATTTAAAATAATGAAGCTATTCCTGCCAAGTTTTCCACAATGTACAGCTTGACTGTACTTGGCAGTCTTTTGTATTTTTGAGTTCAGAGTTCTGTAAAATGTTTCGGTCAGTCTCATATGAACTCATCAATTAGAATATCCTGCGAAGCTTGTAGTTTGAAACTAATCTTTGGGTGGTGTTTGTCAGCTTAGTGGCAATCCTGGCTAGGTAGAACACAGTAGTCAACCCAAAGGTGTCTAGTGTTTGCACCACATCTGCCATCAGATGTGTGGGACAGTTAATACCAGTGTTTAGTGTTACCACAATTCAGGTGAATTCCTTGTTGCAAGGCCCCACCATCTTCTTGGAGACCTCAAAGGTTACTGTTAGGAATGGTCACAGTTTATTATAACAAACACAAACATTTAAAATGGCATATACAGCTGATCTTTGAAAGGTTTGAGGACCACAATCTATTAAGTATATCCTTTACACTAAGTTCTAAGTTGTCCTAGTTACCTGATTCAAACTTAAACCTGAAAGCACAAACAGGAAGCCAGATGAAGTTTATTTCTAGAGTTAGTACTTTTTGTGATTACTAATATCATGAAAGAAAGTTTATAAACACATCCTATAGATTTTGAGATAATATTTATACCATACCAGGTGGCTCTTCTGATATGCAAAGAAGATTTTGGATTTTCCTTTAACAAGCATTTGTGGGTTTGAAGAAGAGAGCTATGCTCCAACCCCAAAGCCAGCATTAATATTTAATTAAATTGGGACCACATAAAGACCATTTGTCATTCATGTCTGTAGAGGGCAAAAGAGAGAAGTTGGAAATGGGCATTTGGCCAATTTGTTAAGACACTATCTCTTGATGATCCATCCTTTTTCTCCAAATGTTTCACTTGTCCAATGATCTCTGGATTACTTAGTTGGATCCTATTATTCTTCTGGAAAGATAAAAGCAAAAGTCTTCCCTAACCCTAAATAGGGTGGGGGAGGGGGCGTCCTTTTGGGCCAGATAAATTTTTCCTAGGGCAAAATGGTTTTTGGCAACAGAAAAAAAATGTATTTCAATTGTAACTTAAAATTCCTTTGAAAATTTGAAACTAAATATACCTTGATATGTGTGGATAAGTATACCTATATTCTGCTTTCCTTTATATATAAATTAAAGGTTTAAGTGTATAAATTATAGATCACAAATGACATTTACTTTGAATCTCAGCCTGCCTTTTGCAAAAGGCTTTTAAATTTAAATCATTGTAATCCTATGTGCCTGCCTCTGCCTCCCAAGTGTTGGGATTAAAGTCCTGTGCCTCTCAAGTGCTGGGATTAAAGGTGTGAATCCCCACCTGGCTATGGATTCCCTTTAATACTTATTCTCATCGGGCTGTTTTGGTTTACTTTGGATCTCAATTTCCCCTTATTTTCTAGTGCTAAGGGTAAACTTTCAAGTTTTTCCAAATGTGTAATCTATTATTCTTGCTTATTTTTTTTCTGAATTTGTTCCTTGGCAAATTTTAATATGCTAGTCTTAGTTAATCATGATGATCTAAGTTTTGACATTTCCATTTACAACTCCTACAACCAGATATCTTTGCCATTTTCAATTTTGATGATTGTGGGGCAGTGGGCATGGGGAAATAAAGAGGGTTGGGAGAGAAGCCTTGTCCCTCCAGAATGCCAGTGCTCTGGGCAGGCAGAAGTAGGGGCCTGCCGCGGACATGGCCCCAGGTGTGCATCTCACTGTGGGAAGCCATGGAATATGGAACCTCAGTCTGCTGGGGGTGGAAAGGGAGCAGTCTGAGGTCTCTGGGCCTCACTGAGGCCAGAGATGACAGGCTCTCAGTCTTGGACAACCCAAATGTTGCTGTATGTCTCCGAAGAGCTGAGAAGGAAGTGGTGGCCTTGCTGGGAAGTTCAGTCAACCCTGGGGCCAAAGGGAGAAGAGGGCAGGGAGAGAGGGGGCACTGGTTGGTTCCCATGCGGAGGAGAGCCCTTGGTCTGGTCCGTGGCTGAAGTACAGGAAGGCCTTCCAGTGGGAGGTTAGACACAGCTCTTTAGAGGAAAGCCTGCTCTGTTGCCCTAACACGGTGGGTCTTGATGTGCAGATATGGTCCATGGTTTTAGAACTTTATTATAGAAAGGCAGAGAGAAAGAGAGAAGGTAGAAAAGGAGAGGCTGGCCATGGCCACTTAGAGAGAGGGAAGAAGGGAGGGGGAGAAGAAGAGCTAGAGATGAGAATTAGAGAGGTAAGAGCTTAAGAGAGAGAGGAGCTGACAAGCAGCCCCTTTTATAGTGGGCTGGGCTATCTTGCAGTTGCAGGGTAACTGTGGGGAGGAGCATAACTGGTTATTGTCAGGTAACTCTAAGGGTGGAGTCTAGCCAGAATGCCAGGAGCTTGGGACATTGTCTATGTGACTGATAGTCACAAGATAAGTTGGGGACTCCATGGTGTCAAGCACTTGTGACTGGGAACGTGGCTCACTGTTCCATCCCTTGTAGAGTTTTCTACTGGGTCTCCAGAGTAAATCTCGCTCGACCAGAAAGCAGGCTGACTTTCATAGTCCACAGATGATCATATATATATATATATATATATATATATATATATATATATATATATATATATATA
>LR749608.1:2455582-2510346 GCA_902729485.2 Mus minutoides | reverse complement strand
ATGAGTCAGCAAATGTTGTGACCATTCAGTAGGTCAACCCAAAGGTGTCTCTTTTGGGGGAGGGGAAAGTAGTTTAGGCAACTGGGCTATTTTCTCAGTGCAGGAAAGCATAGTACTACCTCATCTTGGTCAAAATAAAATTCCAATGAATACCAGTTCAGCTGTGATAACTTTTCTTCTATGGCTTAGCCTTTAAACAGACGCAATCCATCATTCTAAGGGGCACCCTTATTACTGCAGGGCGGTTGGCAATGGCTGAAAATATTGTTCTCCATGCCTTATAAAATTTCCCCATTTGTTTCTCAAAAAGAGAATATTCATTCTCCATATATGGAAAGTGTTGGCAAGAGAAGCCAACAGGCAAAAAATAAAAATAAAAAAATAAAGGTGCATTCCTTATTGCTTTTTGTACAATTCCTACTTGAAAATACATCAATAAATATGATATCCATAATTAGATATCATCTGATTCAATATTGATCATGGTTGCATGTAAAGAGAGGAGCTTACCAGCAGTCTCAAAAGCAAATCTTTGTTCCTGTCCTCATGGGAAACTAGCTGACTTTCTAGTAACCATGTAGAGGATTTTTATAATAATCTGCAAATACGGTATGTGATTTCTTTATTATTATTATTTTCTTAATTTACATTTCAAATGCTATCCCAAAAATCCCCTACACACTCCCCCCGCCCTGCTCCCCTACCCACCCACTCCCACTTCTTGGCCCTGGCGTTCTCCTGTATTAGGGCATATAAAGTTTGTAAGAACAAGGGGCCTCTCTTCCCAGTGATAGCCAACTAGGCCATCTTTTGCTACATATACTACTAGAGACATGAGCTCTGGGGGTGCTAGTTAGTTCATATTGTTGTTCCGGTTACAGGGTTGCAGACCCCTTCAGTTCCTAGGGTACATTTTCTAGCTTCTCCATTAAGAGCCCTGTCTTCCATCATATAGATGACTGTGAGCATCCACTTCTGTATTTGCCAGGCACTGGCATAGCCTCAAATGAGACAGTTATAGCAAGGTCCCTTCAGCAAACACTTGCTGTCCTATGCAATAGTGTCTGGGTTTGGTGGCTGATTATGGGATGGATGCCCAGGTTGGGCATTCTCTGTATAGTCCATCCTTTCCTCTTGGCTCCAAACTTTGTCTCTGTAACTCCTTTCATGGGTATTTTGTTACCTATTCTAAGAAGGAATGAAGTATCCACATGTTGGTCTTCCTTCTTGATTTTCTTCTGTTTTGCAAATTGTCTCTTGGGTATTCTAAGATGCTGTGCTAATTAATATCCACTTATCAGTGAGTGCATATCTACTGACTTCTTTTGTAATTGTGTTACCTCAATAAGGATGATATCCTCCAGATATATCCATTTGCCCAAGAATTTCATAAATTCATTGTTTTTAATAGCAGGGTAATACTCCAATGTGTAAATGAACCACATTTTCTGTAATCATTCTTCTTTTGAGGGACATCTGGGTTATGCCCAGCTTCTGGCTCTTATAAATAAGGCTGCTATGAACATAGTGGAGCATGTGTTCTTATTACCAGTTGTAACATCTTCTGGGTATATGCCCAGGAGAGGTATTGCTGGATCCTTCAGTAGTACTAGAGGTATTGCTAGATCCTCCAGTAGTACCAGCAAGGGAGGAGTGTTCCTCTTCCTCCACATCCTCATCAGTATCTGCTGTCACCTGAATTTTTGATCTTAGCCATTCTGACTGGTGTGAAGTAGAATTTCAAGGTTGTTTTGATTTGCATTTCCTGATGATTAAGGATATTGAACATTTTTCAGGTGCTTCTCAGCCATTTGGTATTCCTAAGTTGAGAATTCTTTGTTTAGCTCTGTACCCCATTTTTAATGAGGTTATTTGATTTTCTGGAGTCCGGCTTCGTGAGCTCTTTGTATATATTGGATGTGAGTCCCCTATCAGATTTAGGATTGGTAAAAATCCTTTCCCAATCTGTTGGTGGCCTTTTGTCTTAATGACAGTATCTTTTGCCTTACAGAAGCTTTGCAATTTTATAAGGTCCACTTTGTCAATTCTTGATCTTACAGCACAAGCCATTACTGTTCTGTATAGGATTTTTTCCCCTGTGTCCATATCTTCGAGGCTTTCCCCCACTTTCTCATCTATAAATTTCAGTGTCTCTGGTTTTATGTGGAGGTCTTTGTTCCACTTAAACTTGAGCTTTGTACGAGGAGATAAGAATGGATCAACTTGCATTCTTCTATATGATAACCACCAGCTGTGCCAGCACCATTAGTTGAAAATGCTGTCTTTTTTCCACTGGATAGTTTTAGATCCCTTGTCAAAGATCAAGTGACCATAGGTGTGCAGATTCATTTCTGGGTCTTCAATCCTATTCCATTGATCTACCTGTATGTAGCTGTACCAGTAGCATGCAGTTTTTAATCACAATTGCTCTGTAGTACAGCTTAATGTCAGGTATGGTGATTCTACCAGAGGTTATTTTATTGTTGAGAATAGTTTTTGCTATCCTAGGTTTTTTATTATTCCAGATGTAATTGCACATTGCTCTTTCTAACTCAGTGAAGAATTGAGTTGGAATTTTGATGGGAATTGCATTGAATCTGTAGATTGTTTTTGGAAAGATATTCATTTTGACTATATTAATCCTGCCAATCCATGAGCATGGGAGACCTTTCCATCTTCTGAGATCTTCTTCAATTTCTTTCTTCAGAGCCTTGTCATACAGATGTTTCATCTCCTTCGTTAGAATCACACCAAGGTATTTTATAGTATTTGTGGCTATTGTGAAGGGTGTTTTTTCCCTAATTTCGTTCTCAGGCCATTTATCCTTTGTGTAGAGAAAGGCCATTGATATGTTTGAGTTAATTTTATATCCAGCTACTGCACTGAAGCCTTTTATCAGGTTTAGGAGTTCTCTGGTGGAAAATTTGGGGTCATTTATATATGCTATCTTATCATCTACAAACAGTGATGTGATGGTTTGTATATTCTTGCACTAAGAAGTGGCACTATTTGGAGGTGTGGCCTTGTTCGAATAGGTGTGACCTGGTTGGAGTAGGTGTGTCACTGTGGGTGTGGGTTTAATAATCGCACCCTAGGTGCCTGAAAGTCAGTCTTCTACTAGCAACCTTTGGATGAAGACATAGAACTCTCAGCTCTGCCTGTGCCATCCCTGCCTGGATATTGCCATGCTCCCACCTTGATGATAATGGACAAAGCCTCTGAAACTGTAAGCCAGCCCCAATTAAATGTTTTGTTTTTTTTATAAGACTTGCCTTGGTCATGGTGTCTGTTCACAGCAGTAAAACCCTAACTAAGACAAAAATTGGTACCAGGAGTCTTGTATTGCTGTGATAGGCCTGACCATGCTTTTATTTGAAAGAATGTGGATTTGGGGACTTTGGATTTGGAAAGCAGTGGAATGCTTTAAATGGGGTTTAATGGGTCATCCTAGTAGGAATATGGAAAACTTTGCTGCTGGGAGTAATTTGAACTGTGTTGACCTGTCCCAAGTGATTTCAAAGGAGAAGAATTTCAGAATGTGGCATAGAGACTGTTTTTGTGGTATTTTGGTGAAGAATGTGGCTACTATTTGCCCTTGTCTGAAAAGTCTGCCTGAGGCTAAGGTGAAGAGACTCAGATTAATTGCATTGACAAAAGAAGTTTCAAAAAAGCCCAGGAGACTTTGTTCTCTGGTTAAGTCTTATGAAGAGAAGTTTGAACAAGCATAGCAAGATCCAGAAGATCCAATCTTAGGTAGTGAAGGAGTTGGAGAACAGAAAGTTGGTGATAATATAAAAGAACAAGGGGTCATGTTTCAGCTCCTGCAAGCAGCAGAGCTCTGTAGTTTCAGCCATGTGGCTCTGGCTTTCGAGTGTATAATAGAAGGGACAACTTGGACAATCGATGCTGTTTAGCTGGAGCTAAAGAATTAGCAGTGTTTTAGAAGAGACCAGCAACACTGAGGTGAAGTCTTCCGGGAAGTGTTTTCTGGGAGCACAAAGAATCTGTGTTCCAGAAATAACCAAGGTTGTACCTCCTGCTGCAGCTGGACTTGGTAATGTGTAAGAATCACCCAGGTGGTATTGGTTTTGAAGGCATGAAGGTGTCATGAAGAACAGCTGAGGCTCGGCACTGTGAGAGGTCATGGAAGGCTATTGGAGAAGGTATAGCCTCAGCTGTAATTGACGGACCAGGACTGAAGGGGTTATGAAAAGGATTTGAGGCTTGGCACCATGAAGAATGCCTATGAGAGGCTATTGGTAAAGCCTAGTTGAAGTGGAACACTCCAATGTATTGGAGATGTCAGTACCATAGGAAGATCATCAAGAACAACAGCCATAGTGGAGGGGATCAACCTGAGCTTAGAGTGTTACAAAAGGACAGACCTGGAGAAGAAGAGACTTGAAGTTATTATACAGATCTTTCTTTTTACTTAGTTAGATTCACACCAAGATATTTTATATTGTTTGTGACTATTGTGAAGGGTTTTGTTTCCCTAATTACTTTCTCAGCCTGTTTATGCTTTGTGTAGAGAAAGGCCATTGATTTTTTTCTTTTCTTTTTTTTTTTTTTTTAGTTAATTTTATATCCAGCTACTGCACTGAAACTGTTTATCAGGTTTAGGAGTTCTCTGGTGGAGTTTTTAGGGTCACTTATATATACTATCATATCATTTGCAAATAGTGATATTTTGACTTCTTCATTTCCAATTTGTATCCCCTTGACCTCCTTTTGTTGCTGAATTGCTCTGGCTAAGACTTCAAGTACTATATTGAATAGGTAGGGAGACAATGGGCAGCCTTGTCTAGTCCCTGATTTTAGTGGGAATGCTTCGAGTTTCTCTCCATTTAGTTTGATGTTGGCTACTGGTTTGTTGTAGATTGATTTTATTGTGTTTAGGTCTGGGCCATGAATGCCTGATCTTTCCAAGACTTTTATCATGAAAGGGTGTTGGATTATGTCAAATGCTTTCTCAGCATCTACTGACATGATCATGTGGATTTGTATTTGAGATTGATTATATAGTGGATTATGTTGATGGATTTCAGTATATTAAACCATCCCTGAATTCCTGGGAATCAGTGCCTACTTGGTCATGATGGATGATCATTGTGTTGTGTTGTTGGATTCCGTTTTCAAGGATTTTATTGAGTATTTTTTCATCGTTATTCATAAGGGAAATTCGTCTGAAGTTCTCTTTCTTTGTTGGATCTTTGTGTGGTTTAGGTATCAGAGTAACTGTGGCTTCACAGAATAAATTGGGTAGAGTACCTTCTGTTTCTATTTTGGGGAATAGTTTCAGGAGAGTTGCAATTAGGTCTTCTTTTAAGGTCTGATAGTCCTGGGCTTTTTTTGGTTGGGAGACTATTGATGACTGCTTCTATTTCTTTAGGGGAAATAGTAATGTTTAGATTGCTAATCTGATCCTGATTTAACTTTGGTACCTGGTATCTGTTTAGGAAGTTGTCGATTTCATCCAAGTTTTCTAGTTTGTTTTTGTTTTGTTTTTGTTTTGTTTTTGTTTTTTTGAGTATAGCCATTTGTAGTAGGATCAGATGATGTTTTAGATTTCCCCAGGTTCTCTTGTTATGTCTCATTTTTTCATTTCTGATTTTGTTAATTAGGATACTGTTCCTGTGCTCTCTAGTTAGTCTGGCTGGGGGAATATCTATCTTGTTGATTTTCTCAAAGAGCCAGCTTCTTGTTTGGTTGATTCTTTGAATAGTTCTTTTTGTTTCCACTTGGTTGATTTCAGCCCTGAGTTTAATTTTTTCCTGATTTCTACTCCTCTTGGGTGAATTTGCTTCCTTTAGTTTTAGAGCTTCTAGGTGTTCTGTCAGGCTGCTAGTGTATGGTATCTCAAGTTTCTTTTTGGAGGCACTCAGGGCTATGAGATTTCCTCTTCAGACTGCCTTTATTGTGTCCCATAAGTTTGAGTATATTGTGCCTTCATTTTCATTAAACTCTAGAAAGTTTTTAATTTCTTTCTTTATTTCCTCCTTGACCAAGGAATCATTGAGTAGAGAGTTGTTCAGTTTCTATGTGAATGTTGGCTTTCTATTATTTACATTGTTATTTAAGATCAGCCTTAGTCCATGGTGGTCAGATAGGAATCATGGGATAATTTCAATATTTTTGTATCTGTTGAGGCCTATGTTGTGATCAATTATATGGTCAATTTTGGAGGAGGTTCAATGTGGTGCTGAGAAGATGGTGTATACTTTTATTTTAGGATAAAATGTTCTGTAGATATTTATTAAATCCATTAGTTTCATAATTTCTGTTAGTGTCCATGTGTCTCTGTTTAGTTTCTATTTCCAGGATCTGTCCAATGGTAAGAGTGTAGTGTTGAAGTCTCCCACTATTATTGTGTGAGGTTCAATGTGTGCTTTGAGCTTTACTAAAGTTTCTTTAATGAATGTGGCTGCTCTTGCATTTGGAGCATAGGTATTCAGAATTGAGAGTTCATCTTGGTAGATTTTACCTTTGATGAGTATGAAGTGCCCCTCCTTCTCTTTTTTGATAACTTTGGGTTGAAAGTCAATTTTATTAGATATTAGAATGGCTACTCCAGCTTGTTTCTTAGGACCATTTGCTTGGAAAATTGTTTTCCAGCCTTTCACTCTGTTGTAGTGTCTCTCTTTTTTCCTGAGTTTGGTTTCCTGTAAGCAGCAAAATGTTGGGTCTTGTTTGTTTAGCCAGTCTATTAGTCTACGTCTTTTTATTGGGGAATTGATTCCATTGATGTTAAGAGAAATTAAAGAAAAGTAATTGTTGCTTCCTGTTATTTTTGTTGTTAAAGTTGGGATTCTGTTCTTGTGGCTGTCTTCTTTTAGGTTTGTTGAAGTATTACTTTATTTCTTTTTCTAGGGTGTAGGTTCCGTCTTTTTGTTGGTGTTTTCCTGTTATTATCCTTTGAAGGGCTGGATTCATGAAAAGGTATTGTGTGGACTTGGTTTTTTGATGGAATATTTTAGTTTCTCCATCTATGGTAATTGAGAGTTTTGCTGGGTATGGCAGCCTGGGCTGGCATTTGTGTTCTCTTAGGGTCTGTATAACATCTGTCCAGATCTTCTGGCTTTCATAGTCTCTGGTGAGAATTCTGGTGTAATTCTAATAGGCCTGCCTTTATATGTTACTTGACCTTTTCCCTTACTGCTAATATTCTATCTTTATTTAGGTTTCTTATATATTCACGGGCATCTCTTTCTTTAGGTTAGGGAAGTTTTTCTATATAATTTTGTTGAAGATATTTACTCACCCTTTAAGTTTAACAATCTTCATTCTCATCTACACATATTATCCTTATGCTTGGTCTTTTCATTAGTCCTGGATTTTCTGGATGTTTTGAGTTAGGACCGTTTTACACTTTGCATATTCCTTGTCATGTCCATGTTTTCTATGGAATCTTCTGCACCTGAGATTCTCTCTTCTATCTCTTGTATTCTGTTTGCAATGCTCGAATTTATGGCTCCTGATTTCTTTCCTAAGATTTCTATCTCCAGAGTTGTCTCCCTTTTGGTTTTCTTTATTGTTTCTACTTCCATTTTTATATCTTGGATGGTTTTGTTCAGTTCCATCACCTGTTTGATTGTGTTTTCCTGTAATTCTTTAAGGGATTTTTGTGTTTCCTCTTTAAGGAGTTCTACCTTTTTAGCTGTGTTCTCCTGTATTTCTTTAAGGGAGTTATTAATGTCCTTCAGCATCATGAGATATGATTTTAAATCTGAATCTTGCTTTTCCAGTGTGTTGGAATGTCCAGGACTCACTGTGGTGGGAGTACTGGGCTCTGATGATGCCGAGCAATCTTGGTTTCTGTTAGTAAGATTCTTACATTTACCTTTGCCATCTGGTAATCTCTGGGGTTACATTTTCTAGTGTCTCTGGCTGGAGCTTGTTCCTCCTGTGAGTCTATTAGTCTCTGTAAGCACTCCTGGGAGACCATCTCTCTCCTGAGCCCCTGGGGGTCAGAGGACTCCCTGGAGGCATGCTCTCCTCTGGCTGGGAAGGTGCACAGAGGTCTGAGGTTCAGTTCTGCCTCCTGGCTGAGGATGAAAGCCAGAAGAGACCCTGTCCAAGAAACTCTGTTGCTTCTGTGGCCTATACCTCTCCTGCATGGACCAGCCTCAGAGAGACCCCAGATAGAAAATGGCAATCACATGTGAGTCCCAGGGTCAGAGCACTCAGAGGAGAATTTTAATATGTGGCAAAGGGGGACTGTTCTCATTATATTTTGGTAAAGAATGTGGATGCTTTTTGCCCATGTCTTAAGAATCTACCTGAGGCTTAAGTAAAGAGATTTATATTAATTGCATTGAAGAAGTCTTTAAAAGGTTCAAAAGAGACTTTGTTCTCTGCTTACATCTCATGACGAGTGTTTTGAACAAGCATGGCAAGCTTAGAAAGGAAAACTATAAAATATATGTTTTGAGTAATTAAAGTGGCACCAGAAAGTGAAATGGAGCTGAATCCTGTGTTCAAGGACATTAAATTGGATTAAGGGAGTGGTGAACTTGGGGCAAGATCACACCCAGCTAAATTTAGGTCCAGGCATGATAGTACAAGCCTTTAATCCTCAGAGGCAGATCTCTGAGTTCAAGACCAGCCTGGGACAGAGCAGGTTCTTTGTGAAGAAAAGCTTAAATTCAGGCATGATGTTATACACCTTTAATCTAGCATTCAGAAGACAGAGCCCTGCAGATATCTGAGTTCAAGGTCAATCTGCAGTGTAATTTCCAGTACAGCCAAGCTTAGGCAGAGAGGGAGTTAAAAATACAATAAGCTGATATTAGAAAAGGGGGACCATATTCCAGCCATAGCAAGAAGCAGAACTCAGCAGTTTTGGCCATGCGGCTCTGACAGTAGAGTCAAGTATAGAAGGGACTACCAGGACAATTGATGCTGATTAGTTGGAGCTAAGAAATTAGTGGTTATTTAAAAGAAACCCACATCACTGAGGTAAAATCTAGGGAGTGTTTTCTGAGAGCACAAAGAAGCTGTGTTCCAGAGATAACCAAGGTTATACCTCATGCTACAGATGGACTTGGTAATGTATGAATCACTCAGGTGGTACTGGTTTTGAACGCATGAAGGGGTCATGGAGAGCATGAGGCTTGTCACTGTGGAAGGCCAGAAAAGGCCAGTGCTGAAGGTGAAGCCTCAGTTGCAGTTGATGTCCAGGAATGAAGGGTTCATGCAGAGAAGTTAAGACTTAGCATCATGAAGAGAGCCTATGAGAGACTATTGGTGAAGCCTAGTTACAGTGGAAAAACGCCAGTGTCTTAGAGATGCCATCACCTTGGGATGGTCACCAAGAACAGCAGCAGCAATGAAATGGATCAACCTGAGCTTAGAGTGATATAGAGGGTAGAGCTGGAGAAATGACCCAAGCTCTTTGGAGGATCCCAGAAGATTATATGTGGATCCCAGACATTGGAACAAGAAGCTGTGAAGTTTAAGTTGCCTTGGAGACCCTAACAGGTTAAATATGTCAAAGTTGTGGATTATCTTCTGGAGAAAGCTGCTAGAAGTTTTATGAAGTCAACAAAGCTGAAAAAGAAGTGGAGATCTGAAGACCACTTTGACATCAAACATGGAGATGCAGAGTTAGAAGTTTGCCCAGCTGGTTTCCTGTCTTGGTTTGGGGTTTACAATTAAGTGATTAGATGAATCTCAGATGACAGTCTTGAACTTTGGACTTTTAATATTGTTGAGACTGCTATAGACTATTTGGGTGTTAGAAGTTGGACTAAATGTACTTTTCTATTATGCTATGACTAGGTATGGCCCCCATAGACTCAGGAGTTTGAACAAGCCTATGGGGGCCAGGGAGTGAAATTCGATGGTTTATATATTCTTGGCCTATGGAGTGGTACTATTAGGAGGTGTGGCCTTGTTGGAGTAAGTGTGTCCCTGGGTTCATGGACGTTAATACCCTTGTCCTAGATACCTGGAAGCCAGTCTTCTCCTAGCAGTCTTCAGATAAAGATGTAGAACTCTTAGCTTCTGCACCATGCCTACCCAGATGCTGCCATGCTCCCACCTTGATGATAATGGACTGAACCTTTGAAACTGTAAGCCAGCTCCAATTAAATGTTGTCCTTATAAGAGTTGCCTTGGGCTGCTGGAGAGATGGCTCAGCATTTAAGAGCACTGACTGCACTTCCAGAGATTCTGAGTTCAATTCCCAGAAACCACATGATGGCTCATATCTATAATGGGATCTGATATCTTCTTCCAGTGTGTCTGAAGAGAGTGATAGTATACTCACATACATAAAAGAAATAAATATTTTTAAATACATGTTAAATCTCTTAACTGTGTTTTTAATACCCAAATAACAAAAATACCCTTTTTTTAAAGAAAAAAGTCAAAAGTCTAAGAAGGCATAAGCCATGTGGCAATCTACAGTCTAAGATTCTAATATGAAAATAAGACTTGTATTTTAAAAAATTCTTTTCTTATCAATGAGGCAAGTAATTTTTATGCCTGAAAACTAAGAGACATTTGTTAGTATTTATGAGTTAGTTTGGACTGAATAGGACGGCTGTCTGATGAACTATCACTTTTCTTTATTCAGAAGATTTTTTTTTTCTGTTTCAATCTAATCGTTATCAACTGCAATGGTATCCACAGCTTTTCTTCTCCTCTAGTTCCCCAAAGTAAAGCATACCACACTCAACACATTTGAGGTCAACACATTTTTTAAATATACAGGATGACTTAATTTAGCAGTTTTTTTTTCTACTAACCAATGTCTTTCCATAACTGTTGTTCTTTTCGCATTAGCATTTAAGATATGGAAAGTAAATAAAGTACTGGGTAATCTATCTCTGGGTGTCTTTATTACCCCTATCTGTTTATTAAGATTATCTTTTAATGTTTAACTACATCTATCTATAACTGCTTGTCCTATAGGATTGTGTAGTATACCTTCAGTATGTTTTGTGTTATAATATGCAAAATGTCATTTCATTTTACTAGAGACAAATGCTAGAGCATTGTCAGACTTAATTTGTACAGGTATCCTCATAAAAGCCATAACTTTGAATAAAAGTGTAATTACAGATTCAGCCTTTTCAGAACTTCAAGCAGTTGACCATTGAGATCTTGACTATGTATCTATGGTATGGCGCAAATACTTTAATTTTCCAAACTCTCCAAAATACAGTAAGTATATTTGCCAAATTTCATTTTCAGCGTTATCTTATGGGCTACTTCCTGCAGGTAATGGACTTTTGTTATACAGAAAAGTAGCATGCTGCCAAGTGATAGAAAAATCTTCTATCAAACCTTTGCTATTAACATGGTACTTCTTATGGAGTTCTGAGGCTTCTAGTACATTCCTTATTAGTAGCTGATCATCGGTTTCATCATTATCTTGTATGAGAGGGCTTGGTAAACCCAAATGGGAACTGATAGGTGTTATATACAAGGGATAGTTTCTATTTCTGACTACTTGTTTTAGTTAAATAAATAATAAAGTTGATTCTAAGTTATCTGGAAAATAATCAGTGGTTTCAATATGTAAAGCAACTCTTTCTATACACTGAGAGTCAGTAACTATATAAAATGTTGAGGCCTGCCCCCCCAACTATAGCTATAGCCATTTTGTTCCACTCCTGACAGCTATTTCATAGCATTGCTGTGATATGCCTACCAGTGATTGATTTAAAAATAGCTTAACTCAGAGCAGGGTTATACTGAGCACATATCCTGTAATATTATGAGGTTTGTCAATATTGTGGAATCCCATTACTATAAGCATCACATAGGAGCCATCAAATTAAAGTCAATGTGAACTGTTATGTCTAAACTATCTTGTTTCAGGGTTGACCACCAGACAGCACTTCCAGCAACTACATAGATGCTTGCATCTATGACTGCTGATCTCTTTCCTAGGTTTATATGTTCAGGGATGTCTCCCTTTGTGATTTCTTTATTGTATCTATTTCCATTTGTATATCCTGAATGTCTTTGTTCAATTCCTTCACCTATTTGGTTGTGTTTTCCTATAATTCTTTAAGGGATTTTTGTGTTTCTTCTTTAAGAACTTTTACCTGTTTAACCTGTGTTTTCCTGTGTTTCTTTAAGAGAGTTTTTTTGTATCCATAAAGTCGTCTCTATCATCCTCTTGAGATGTAATTTTAAATCTGAATCTTGCTTTTCTGGTGTGTTTGGGTATCCAGGGCTTGATATGGTGGGAGAATTGGTTTCTGATAATGCCAAGTAGCCTTGTTTTCTGTTGCTTATGTTCTTGCCCTTGCCTCTCAACATCTGGTTATCTCTGGTGTTATCTGGTCTTGCTGTCTCTGACTGAGGCTTGTCCCTCCTGCTATCCTGTGTGTCAGTACTCCTCAAAGACCAGTTCTCTCAGGGAGGAATTTGGGTATGGAGAACTGTAGCACAGCATCTACTCTGGGGTGTGGTTGGAAACTGGAAGGATCCTGTCACAGGTTTTTCCTTGGTTTCTGTATCCTGATGGCTCTGGCCAGGTCTCTTGGGCCAGGAATTTGAGCAGAAATGGTGGTCTTCCCTGTGCTCACAGGTGTGTCCACACTTCAGTGAGACCAGCTCTCTTCCAGTGGTGTTTGGGTATGGAGTGCTGTGGCACAGGATCAGCTCCCAGCATACATGGAAACTGGAAGGATCCTCTCCTGGGCTGCTCCTCAGTCCCTGTGTCCTGGGGTCTCTGGGCAGGTCCCTTTGAGCAAAAGTGGTGGACTTATCTGTGCTCACAGGCTTATCAGAACTCCTGGAAAACCAGAAATCTCCAGGCAGTATTTGAGTATGGAGAGCTATGGCACAGGATCAGCTCTGGGCACAGGTTCATTGCAGTTTTTGTGGTTTCAGCATTTATAAGCTGGTCCTTAGGAATGTCTAGTGTACAGCCTTGAGCTTAAACCTGAACTGTGGCTCTTGATTAGTCTTGGGTTATGCATTCAATAAACCATCCCTGTTTATCTAACATCAGTATGTGGTTTGTGGAGTGACTCCTGAACCTTAACATAAAGAGATTTGGGAAAATCTAATACCATCTGAATGGCTTATGACTGTTTTTTTTTTTTTAACTGAATGATAAGGGCTCTGGAGAACATTATTTATTTTTCCTGACTTATAACAGTACTTTCCTGATTTATTTGCATCAATATAGAATGTAGGGGCTCCAGTAATTGCTATCCTTTTTACTATATGAGGAATAATCCAATTAATTCTTTATATAAACTGAAGTTTCTTGCTTTTGAGATATTTGTTGTTAACATCTCCCCCCAAATTACTACAAGCTCATGTCAATGTTCATTTTCTATCCATAATGAGACAATTTCAGAAATAAAAAAGGTACTAAAATTTCTGCTGGGTCTATTCCTGCTAATTGGTGAAGCCAAGTAGTTTTCTTTCAGAATCAATTCAGAAACCTTTTACACAGAAGTCTTTAATTTTTACTGTGTGCTAAAAGTATCCATTCTGAGACATTATGCACTGTCTGCATAAGAATTTCAACGAGAGAATGAGTAGCCAGCAAAATAACTAAAAATGTAATCAAGTTTTGTATCCAAGTAATCCATGTATACATTATATAATTCCTTTTCTGCCAGAACTAATTTTCTCTCAACCTCAGCTGATAACTTTCTTAGACTATTTAAGTCCTTATTACCATGTAAAGGTTGGAATAAATTACATAGCTCTTCAATAGTTAATCTAATTATGAGCCGTAGCCAGTTAAGATCTCCCAGCAATTATGAAAACCCACATTTTCATACCTTGGGGTGTTAATACATTCAACAAAAACAGAGTAATAATCCGGATCCATTTTTATTAGATGGTTGATGATCCTTCCTATGTTACATTTTAAAGACATAACTCTTATAATAATGTAAACAAAATAACTTTTTCCTAACAGGTAAACCCAAGAATTTCAGTCTATTCTTTCAGGACTTGCATTTGTGTGTGGAGTTCCAGATGGGAATAACTTCTTTGGGGAGATGGAGATCTCCATTTTTGATCAGCTGCTTCTTCATCATAAAATAGTCCTGGATCTTGACCTTGACCATGAATGGGATTGCAAATAGCTTGATCCTATTATAGAACCAGATCTTCTGACTGAAGCTGATCTTAATCTACAAAGAGACACAGACCTTAGTTGTTGAGATGCTGATCTTGACCTGCTTCCCTAGCTCCTGCTGTGTGAGTGATAGTATCACCTTATGCTGGATCAGGAATGTGATCTAGAACATGACCTGCTTCTTCTTTGTCTGCTATAATGGTGTCAGTCATATGCATAATGTCCTTTTTCACCATACACATAGCATCTATCATTAGGATCAAAGGAACAACAGGCAGGTAGCCTACCAAAGCAAGATCTCAAAGGTATGCCTGTTGGCAATTCAACCCTCACTTGGAAACCACAAATCACGTTACCATTCAGTCCTCAAAAGACATTTTCTGCATCTCTAGGATCCTCAAATTCCACAAAGCAAATCATGGAAGATTTCTGCAATCCATACAGTTCTTAAGGGCCCAGAGTAACTGAATGGCCTTTCTAACTCTCCTTTACCAGTAACATTCCCCAATTTACCAACATATATCTTGATTTCTCCTCCATACCACCCATAACATGACATGATGGCCAGCCTGTATACGTGGCTCTAGCCTGAAATGCTCACAGTATGAGTAGCATGGAAGCAACTACACAACCACCTCTACCAGCAATCCTAGCAGCACTCTCCCCCAGCAATTTCTGAGAATTATTACCAGTTTGTAATTGATCTTACATGATTTGACCTTTCTATGGGCAAATTTGCCATAAATCTATCTTATATACTAGATAATTGATAGAATCTCATCTTTGTAATTTTAAGGAGCAAAGCAAATTCTCTTACTTCATCAAACATTTTTTCTAGGGTATGTGCATCAGAATCAGCCAATAAGATATCATCCATATCATGATAAATTTTAGATTAGGTAAACTAATTATGAATTATATCTAATGGCTACTGTACAAAATATTGACATAGAGTTGGACTAATAACTTTCTTGTGGAATAACATTTCAGTTATGCCTTTTAACAGGTTGAGCATTATTATAAGTAGGCACTGTAAAGACCAATTTTTCATCATCCTGTTCTTGTAATGGTATAATTTTTAAAAAGCAGTCTTTTAAATAAGTCACTATAGTAGACAATACTTTAGGTAATAGAGTAGGGAAGGGAATTCCAGGCATGGAAAGGACATTCATTGGCTGAGTTACCTTATTTATGACTCGTAAATCTGTTGACATGTTTCATTTTTGAAATTTCTTTTTAATGACAAATATTGGAAAATTCCGACGATTCATTGATTCTTCAATATGTTTAGCAATTAACTGCTTCTGTACAAGCTGTGCTAGAGCTTGTAATTTTTCTGATGTCAAAGGCCATTGTTCCACCTCCACAAGTTTGTCAGTTAACCATTTTAAAGGTTAGTGCCTTTAAAAGACTAAAAGCTGTTGTGTTCTGCTATTTACATCCTGAACAGTCTGTGACTGCTCTGAATAATACCTTTTAATCTGTGTTTCCATTGTTATAACAAATCATGTCCCCACATATGGCTTTAATTTTGCTATTTGTACTTCTGACCCTATACATGTGACACCTCTTTCACATTTTTCTACATGAGATAAAGTTCCAATCATTAGAAGCTGTATACTTACCTTCTGAAGACGCCAATCTGGATCCCAAGGTTTGGGTAAAATTACTGTTATATCTGACATATATCTACTAAAACTTCTATTTCAATGCCATTTTTTTTATTTTTTGCTTTGATCTCTGATGATTTATAGAAGCTTGCCACAATATTTGTTTTCTTGTCTCTTCTGGATTTTTTTGTTTTGCCTACTATAGCTATTCTGACTTTTATTACATCCAGAAAACTAATATTTTTAACAATAGGCACTAATTAAATATTTTAATTGCAGTGTGAATGAGTTTCTCTGACAATAACAGGGAATGACTGAATCAAATTTGGTACTGGTTCCTGCAGGAGGCCACCTAGTGAGTTTACTAATGGCAAAGGTTCCTTTACCTGTCCCTTGTTGATCTGCATTCACTATTCCAATGCCAGCCTTTGCTACACCTTCTGCATATTCCAAAAGACTGGGGAATTCTTTTTGGATTATCTCTAGGAAGAAAACATTGTTTCTAGGACCACCTTGTCTATAATCCATTTTCAAATACTCTTGCTTACCACAATTAAAAATTTTGACATTTTTATTTTCCTTAAAAATTACTTCTAACATCATAAATGTGAGATCAAATATCAGCCATATTTCTAATCCATTCATTTATTGGTGCTGATTCTCTCTTGAAAGGCCTAATCACTCATTTGCACTATGAATTAGTATTTTCAAAAGCCAAAGATTTGATTAATATTTTTCTGACTTCTGTTGTGGATAGCCCTGGGGCTAATTATATTTGATGTTAATTCAGTTCTCCTGTGAGGGGCTATGAAAAAGGAATGAGCCAAAACTCAGGTGATTTCCTGTAAACCTGCTTCCCACCTTAATTCGTAAAATAAAGGAGAGTTGATGATTGGGCAGATAAAGGGAAGGTGGAGCAGAAGGTTGGGAGGGAGAGAAGATGGAGAAAATGGAAGAGGGAAAGGACATAGAGGAGGAGGAGGAAGAGGAGGAGGAGGAGGAGGAAGAAGAGAGGAGCAGAAGCACATGGCCTGGAGAAACCGCAAGTTCTAAGGGGTCTCTTATATGGGAAATATGGTAGTATAGTGGTAGTTCTGCCCATTCTAGGCACACAGCATGTATTCATATTAATTGAGTTGCGTTTTCATTGCCAGGGATTATTTGGGTAGGAGATTTACCACAACAGACTTCTGAATCTGATTTTATAGCTGAAGTCAATCTTTGCAAAAAAAAAAAAAAAAAAAAAAAAAAAAAAAAAATCAGTGAAGGCTTCCTACATGCCTTGTATGATTTTGTTAAATGTCTTCAACCTCTTTCCTGATTCTCCAAACTTCTCCCAAGCATGTAAATGACATCAAACCTAGATGTGATAATGAAATTCAAGCTGATTTTGTAACTCATCTTATTGACCTTCACCTAGTAACTGAGCTTAGGAATATTAACACCTCTAACCCTAATTCACTGTTCTATGACCCTGCCTTCTTCTTTCTACCATGTTCACCATGGGTATGCCTATTATCTGCTTATAGTTCTTACACAGTAAATGGACAAAGTAAGGTTGGTTTTCTAACAACCTTGGGATGCCCCTCTTTGGTTTCATCATATGGTGGGACAGTAGGTTCTTATCTAAGTTTCTCTGTATATGTCTGAGTATTTTTCCTATTTCCATATGTAAGTCTTTTTAAATTTGAATCTTATCAAACCATTTTTCATATTTGGAATAAAAACCACTATGGCTATTAAGAATAAAATATTAATTACCAGATGGATAGTAATTATAATCAGTATTATGTCAATCTCAATTAAGCCATTTATATTTTCATTTTCTGCTTCTATTTTCAAGCCATGTATGTACCACTGTAAAGGGCTCTAACACCTTTGTATTATATATCCCATCCTTAACATGGGAAAGATTTTTTCTTTTAATATTACTCATCTCACTGAGTACTTCCCAGGTATCTTACCAAATCTGACAGCTTCTCAGTTTGTCTGCAGCTGGTATAATTTTTCTGTGTGTGTGGTTGTACCATGGGTTAGAGTGGCATTTTTTTTATCAAATTCTCAATCTTTGAATTTTACTAATGACTCAGCATCCAGGTGCTGGGGTGAATGCTTCCGAGCTCAGAGAAGCAAAGAAACCATCCAGCTGACCTTCCTTCTCAGTCAATGTCCCAGAATGAATACTGCTTTCTCATGCCATTTCAAAAAACTTCCTTCAATGGCCAGACCCCCCCCCGCCCCCAGTGCTCCTGGGGACTGGACCACCAACCAACGAGTACACATGGAGAGACCAATGTCTCTGACTACATATTTAGCATATGATGGCCTTATTGGACATCAGTGGGAGGAGAGACCCTTGGGCCTAAGGGTGTTCAATGCCCCAGTGTAGGGGAATGCCATGGCAGGAAGACAGGAGAGGGGGGGTGAGGGAGCACCCTCATAGAGACAGTGAGGGGGGGGATGGCATAGGGGGTTTCTGAATGGGAGACCTCAAAAGGGGAAAACATTTTTAAAATTCCAATAAGAAAAAGCAGGGGAAAATAAAACTAATTCAAAATGAATGTCCTTCCCTTCACTTCATGTGTACCTCTCTATCCATCTGCCTGACTCCTCCTTATTCTCTATGGTTTTTTTCTTAAGAATCCTATGTTCACTTCCTGTCAACTGGTTGCTTACTTCTCTTCTTGACCTATGAATGACTTTATTTAATTCAGTTTATAATATTCAAGCAGAAAGTGCTTGAATTAAAGATGTGTGCTAGGGTTGTGTGATGTTTAAAATAGTGGCTCGCATCTGAACACAGCACACTGGGTCCAAAGAGTTCCAAGTATGAGAGGTTTATTGGGAGAGAGGGGGGCTAGGGAAAGGTTGCAGCAGAAAGAAAAGGGGGAAAGAGAGAGAGAGGCAGGGGCATTCTCCTTATTTATATGGAAAATGGCATGGGAGGTAAGCCAAGTGGATTCTGGGAACATGGTAGCTGTTGTCTTGGCAACAGGTCTGTAGGTCCTGCCTATGTGATGTCACAGAATTTGGAGGTCCTGATGCCAACATACCTCCCTTCTTGTTATTATAAAGAGAAGTGGGGAAAAAGGGAGGGGGAAGCTGATGGTGAAAAGGGAATGAGGGCATCATGTCTCTTAAGATGCACCCCTGCAGTCTAGAGGTGTAGTTTATTTTGGGGTGTAGGTGGCTTTCACCATCAGGATCTACTTGGTAAATGTTCACATCATGTTCCTATGTGGGCAGTGGCTCTTCTGTGGGCAGTGGCTGGTAATCCTCTAACAGGAGCTGATTGATAGTTTGGTTAGAAATCTTCTGTATTTGTCATTGAAGGAATGTAGAAACAAGATTAATGAGGCAGGGAGCAAATAATAACGCCAGGAAGATGACTAGGAAAGCTGTTACAAAAGGAAGTATCCACTTCCATATAGGATTTTTTAAAATATCAGAACTGGAGGTCTCACAGTCCCTAAAGTCCTCTATGTCTGACTGTAGTTCCTGGATTTTATTTCTCACTATCCTGGATTGGTTGATGTAGAAATAGCATTCATCTTGGAGGAACAGGCAAAGACCACCTTTAGCTGTCAGGACATCTAGCCTCTGTCGGTTCTGAAGCACCACAGCTGCCAAAGAATCGATCTGTTTCTGGATAGTAAGCACAGTTTCAGACATTTCTCGAAAATTGCTTTTAAACTGGGAAGTGACTGTATCATATTGGGTCATGGAGATCATTATCCCTGCAATTCCAGTACCAGCACCTACGGCTATTCCCCGTAGTGACCAAGAGTGGGACGACTTGAACTACCCTTTTATGTTGAGCAGCTATCATATTTACAACTGGGATTGATAGGGGCTCATTTCCCTGGATTACTCCTAGTTCAGGGAAAAGGAGTACCAACCTGCAAACTCTGTATAGCCCTGAATGACCTGGAACTCACTTTGTAGACCAGGCTAGCCTCGAACTCAGAATTCTGCCTGCCTCTGCTTCCCAAGTGCTGGGATTAAAGGCATGTGTCACGGGAAATGATCTTTACCCATCCTAAATCTGAAAAGGGGCTAATATCAAATATATATAAAGAACTGAAGGATTTGGTCTCCAGAAAACCAAATAACCCTATTAAAAAATGAAGTACAAAGGTAAAAAAAAATTTACATCTGAGGAATATAGAATAGCTGAGAAGCACCTAAAAATGTTCAATACCCTTAATCACTAGGGAAATGCAAATAAAAACAACCCTGAGATTCTATCTGATAGCAGTCACAATGGCTAAGATAAAAAACTCATGTGACTGTAGATGCTTGAGTGGATGTGGAGAAAGAGGAACACTCCTCTATTGGTGGTAGAATTACAAGATGATACAACCACTCTGAGAATCATTTTGGTTCTTCCTCAGAAATTTTGGCATAGTACTACCTGTGGACCCAGCAATACCACTCCTGGGCATATACCCGGAAGATGCTCCAACATGTAAAAATGACATATGCTCCACTATTTTCATAGTAGACTTATTTATAATACCCAGAAGCTGGAAAAAGCCAGATGTTCCTCAACAGTAGAATGGCTATAGAAAAGTTGGTACATTTGCACAATGGAGTACTATGCAGCTATTAAAAACAATGAATTTATAAAATTCTTAGGCAAATGAATGCATCTGGAGGTTATCATTCTGAGTGATGTAACCCAATCAGAAAAGAACACATAGGATATGCACTTACTGATAAGTGGATATAAGTCCAGAAATTCAGAATTCCCAAGATATAATTTGTAAAACACATGAAACTCAAGAAGGAGGAAGACCAAGTGTGGTTACTTGAATCTTTCTTAGAAGGGGTAACAATATACCCATGAAAGGAGATATAGAGACATAGTTCAGAGCAGAGCCTGAAGGAATGACCATCCAGAGACTGCCCCGCCTGAGGATCCAACCCATAAACAGTCATGAAACTCAGACACTATGGCAGATGCCAACAAGTGCCTGCTGAAAGGAGCCTGATATAGCTCTCTCCTGAGAGGCTCTGCCAGTGCCTGGCAAATACAGAAATGGATGCTGTCAGTCATTCATTTAAAAGAGCACAGGGTACCCAATGAATCAGCTAGAGTATGTACCCAAGGAGCCAAAGGGTTTTGCATTCCAATTTAAGGAATAACAATATGAACTTAACAGTACCCCTGAGTTCCCTGGGACTAAACCACAAATCAATGAAAACACTTGGTGGTGCTTGTTTCTCTAGCTGCATATGTAGCATGGGAAGGCCTAGTTGGTCATCAATGGGAGGAGAGTCACTTGGTCCTGTGAAGGCTCTATGCCCCAGTATAGGAGAATGCCAGGGCCAGGATGTGGTACGTTGGGAAGAAAGGGGAGAGGAAAGGGGATTTTGGATTGGAAACTAGGAAAGAGGATAACATTTGAAATGTAAATAAACGAAGTATTTAATAATAAAAAATAAAAAACAAAAAAATAGATATAATGGAATAATCATGTACACAAAGACCAACTGAAAAGCAGTCACACAGAAATAAAATCTATATAGCTGTTGTCCAGGGTTAAGGTTAAGAGAAATGGGAACTACTCTTTTTTTTTTTTTTTTTTTTTTTTTTTTGTGGACCAGTAACATTGGTGTTCTTTATTTCTTCTTCTTCTGTTTTTATCTGAAATCTAAGTTTTGATTAACATAAGCATATTCTTTCCCATAATTGTACATTGATGCATGAGAGATAAGTTTGGATGAATGCATACAGATGTAGAGAGAGAAAGAAGGTCATGTAGAGGAAGGCTCGGGGCCTGGAATGATGTGTCTGTGAGCTGAGTAACACCCAGCCATGTCCCTGACCCTCAGAAACTGAACGTGACCACCAAGCATTCCATCTAGGGCAAATGTGTTCCTGCTAACACTCTGACTGGCGATCCTCATATTTCTAATCCCACAAAATAAAAGAAAATATTTTTCTGTTGTTTTAAAATGCTCTATCAGTGGCACCTTCTTATGGGTGACCTAGAAACCAAAATAGTCAACCTGTGGGGTATTAAGATTATCCAAACCCTCCTATAGGGTTGCAGACCCCTTCAGTTTCTTGGGTACGATCTCTAGTTCCTCCATAGTACCCCCGAAGCTCATGTCTCTAGCTTTATATGTAGCAGAAGATGGTCTAGTTGGCCATCATTGGGAGGAGAGGCACTTGGTCTTGTGATAATTATATGCCCCAGTACAGGGGAATGCCAGGGCCAGGAAGCAGGAAAGGGTGGATTGGCAAAGGGTATAGTGGACTTTGGGGATAGCATTTGAAATATAAATGAAGAAAATATCTAATAAAAAAATTGTTTTTGGAGAAAAAGTTTATCCAATCCCTTTAAAGAATAATGATATAGGGTAGAAATGATGAGATCTATAAGACTAGTTGCCTAAAATAATACTGTGTTCACACTGAGCATAGAGACTGCACCTCACAGTCCTCCTCCCACCCCTGTTTTTATACTAGTAATATAAGAGAAATGGGAAGAAGCATTAAGGGACATGGCAAAGCTTTCTTTTGACCTCAGCCTTGTAGCAACTGTTATAATCAGGGCAGGACCAGATTTACAATGGAAAATATTTTCAGCACATATCCTGGAACAACTATGAACAGCAGATCCTCGCTTTATTCTTCTCACCATGTTGGCTTGAGACATGAGCAGGAAAAACCTTGACTAATTTTATCCAGAGGAAAACAGCTTATCTTGGCTAAGAAAAGCCAGGTGTAGAACTATGTTTTTGTTTTTTTGGTTTTTGTTTTTTTGGTTTTTGTTTTTTTTGTTTTTTACAAAGAGCTGCTGCAGGGCTACTGAGATGTCTCCATCCCAGCCCAGTGCAGGCAGTCCCTGTCATTGTATGCTGTCCCTAGCATATATAGACATTCGGGTCCCCCCCCCCGTACTCCCCACCAAAACTGTCATTCCTGACTGTGGTGTGTGGTGCATTGAAGGGGCCCACCTAGCTCAAATAGAATAAAGACCCTACTGTGAGATGCATCAGATTGATTCCTGTCTGGTTTTTTGGGCGACCACTAACATTTCCCTGGCACTCCAGGAATACTCTTCGCCCTCTGCTGCCTAAAGAATAAGCAGAATCTTATTAATAAGATTCAATAAGAAAGATGGGATGCCAGGCATGGTCCGCGGCAATGCCTCACCTTGGGACCCATCCCATAGGCAGTCACAAAAACCCGACATTATTGCTGAGTCGAACATGTACAGGATCTGGTGGTCTTTTGAGCATCTTGCGTTCTGATCATGACAATGGGAAAGGGGGCCTCAGAATCCATTGTGTGAAAGGACAGGAGAGCTAGATAGATATGAAAATGAATGGAAATTCTCTTTCCTGGTTGAGTCTGTGTGGTTTAGGATTCCGAGTACTTGCTCTTCCCGCACCTTACAATACGATACTTTTACGTCACCCTCACATCAGCTTGCCTTACGGCCAAACCTTTGTGCTCTACGGCTCCCCAGTTATTTTGGGATATTTTCTCCACCGAAGCCGATTCTCAGACTTGAGACATTGCTGCCACAGCCTTCCCAGCTTTGGGGAGTCTACTAGAGGTCTGTATGTACTTTATGGTCATTCTCACATCTAAATGCCCACTGGTTTGCTTTTAAATTTTCATTTAGTCACATTTTGGTTCTAAACAATTGATTTTCTGCATCTGTCTCATTCCGGTGCTGGCAGAGCCTCTCAGAAGACAGCTATACTAGGCTCCTGTCCGATGGTAGCACATCGTGGACTCAGCAATAATGTCGGGGTTCGGTGTGTGCCCATGCTATGGGTCCCAAGGTGGGGCAGTGCCAGGGCCAGCCCGGGCGTGGGATCTTTCTTGTTGGTTCTCCTTTAGGCAGCGCACAGGGAAGAGCGTCCGTGGAGGGTAAGACTTTGTCTTACGAGATATGGGGGAAGAATTTTTCTTATGAGATATTTAGGATTTCTGTATAGTAATAAAACGCTTACTTATGTAAGTCCTAAATAATATGCTACTCTAGCTGAGCTGCCTTCTGTGAAACTGCACTTTCTGGCCCTCAACCAGCAAAGGGTTAAGTGGTCTCTGTACTATCTCAGCAGGAACTGCACTGCTCTAACTTTCAGCCTGCTAGTTGGAAGTCTCAGGAAGAAAAAGGGAACACATAGAAAAGTGACTATACCATTTTCATTTTTCTACATACAGACAGCCAGTTACACCAGCACCATTTATTGAAGATACTTTATATTTTCCGCTGGATATTTTTGGCGTCTTTGTCAAAGATCAGTTGTCTGAATGTTTGTGGATTTATTTCTGGGTCTTCAACTCTATTACATTGATCAACGTGTCTGTCTCTGTACAGATACCACACAGTTTTTATCAGTTTTGCTTGAGGTCCAGGATGGTGATTTCCCCCAGATGTTCTTTTATTGTTGAGAATACTTTTCACTATCCTGGGTTTTTTTGTTGTTCCAGATGAATTAGCAAATTACTCATTCTAACTCTATGAAGAATTACGTTGGAAATTTTTGTTTTATATATTTATTTATTTTGATTTATTTTCTTTTAAAAAGTATTTGTCTTTTTCTCCTTTTTTATTTCTTATTTTTATTAGATATTTTCTTTATTTACATTTCAAACATTATCCCCTTTCCTAGTTTCCCCTTTAAAAATACTCCTGGTCTACAAAGTGAGTTCCAGGACAGCCAGGGCTATACAGAGAAACCCTGTATCCACAAACCAAAAAAAAAAAAAAAAATCCTTTCCCCCTCCCCCTATCCATGCCCCAGTACCATTCAGTTTTTATCACAATTACTCTGTATACAGCTTGAGGTCAGACATGGTGATTCCCCCAGAGGTTTTTTTTGGGGGGGGGGATCATTTAATGGCAAAAGATGACAAGTGAAAATAGCTTCCAGTCAAGAGCTGGAACGCCTGCTTTTCATCTTGGATTTGTCAGGATTTTTTTTCCTAATTTTATTAGATATTTTCTTCATTTACATTTCAGATGCTATCCTGAAAGTCCCTTATATCCTCCCCCATCCCCCACCTGGCTTTCCTACCCACCCACTCCCACATATTGGCCCTGGCATTCCCCTGTACTAGGGCATATAATGTTTGCATGACCAAGCTGCTTCTCTTCCCATGATAGCCAACTAGGTCATCTTCTGCTACATATGCGGCTAGAAACACAAGCTGTGGGGGTATTGGTTAGTTCACATTGTTCTTCCCCCTATAGGGTTGGAGACCCCTTCAGCTCCTTGGGTACTTTCTTTAGCTCCTCTATTGGGAACCCTGTGTTCCATCTAATAGCTGACTGTGAGCATCCACTTCTGTGTTTGCCAGAAAATGGCATAGCCTCACACAAGACAGCTATATCAGGGCCCTTTCAGCAATATCTTGCTGGTGTATGCAATAGTGTCTGCATTTGGTGGTTGATTATGGGATAGGTCCTCAGCTGCAACAGTCACTGGTTGGTCCATCCTTTTGTCTTAGCTCCACATTTGAGGTCCCATTTATCAATTCTTGATTTTACAGCCATTGCTGTTCTATTCAGGAATTTTTCCCCATTGCCCATATCTTCGAGGGTTTTCCCACTTTCTCCTCTATAAGTTTCAGTGTCTCTGGTTTTTTGTGGAGTTCCTCAAACCACTTAGACTGACCTTAGTACAAGGAGATATGAATGGATCAATTCCCATTCTTCTACATGATAACCACCAGTTGTGCCAGCACCATTTGTTGAAAATGCTGTCTTTTTTCCACTGGATGATTTTTAGCTCCCTTGTCAAAGATCAGGTGACCATAGGTGTGTGGATTCATTTCTGGGTCTTCAATCCTATTCCACTGATCTAACTAACTGTCACTATACCACTACCATGTAATTTTTATTACAATTGCTCTGTAGTACAGCTTGAGGTCAGGCATGGAGATTCCACCAGAGGTTCTTTTATTGTTGAGTTTTTGCTATCCTAGATTTTTTTGTTATTCCAGATGAATCTGAAAGTTGCCCTTTCAAACTCTGTGAAGAATTGAGTTGGAATTTTGATGGGGATTGCATTGAATCTGTAGATTGCTTTCGGCAAGATAGACATATTTACTACATTAATCCTTCTAATCCATGAGCATAGGAGATATTTTGACTAATTATTTTCCAATTTGTATCTTTTTTGATCCCTTGTTTTTGTCTAATTGCTCTGGCTACGACTTCAAGTACTATATTGAAAAGGAAGGGAGAGATTGGGCAGCCTGGCCTCGTCACTGATTTTAGTGGGATTGCTTCAAGTTTCTCTCCATTTATTTTGATGTCAGCTACAGGTTTGCTGTATATTGCTTTTTTTTAAAAATTATGTTTAGGTATGGCTCTTGAATTCCTTATCTTTCTATGACTTTTGTCATGGACAGATGTTGGATTTTGTAAAATGCTTTCTCAGAATCTAATGAGATGATCATGTGGTTTTTGTCTTTGAGTTTGTTTATATAGTGGATTATATTGATGGATTTCCATATATTGAACCATCTCTACATCCCTGGAATGAAGCCTATTTGATTGTAATGGATGATCATTTTGATGTGTTCTTGGATTCTGTTTGCGAGAATTTTATTTAGTACTTTTGCATTCATATTCAAAATGGAAAATTGTCTGAAGTTCTCTTTCTTTGTTGGGTCTTTATGTGGTTTAGGCATCAGAGTAATTGTGGCTTCATAGAATGATTTGGGTATAGTACCTTCTGTTTCTATTTTGTAGAATAGTTTGAGGAGTATAGGAATTTGGTCCTCTTTGAAGGTCTTATAAAACACTGCACTAAACATATTTAGTCCTGGGCTTTTTTTGGTTGGGAGACTATTAATGACAGTTTCTATTTCTTTAGTGGATAGTGAGATATTTAGATCATTAATCTGATCCTGATTTAACTTTGGTAACTGCTATCTTTCTAATAAATTGTCCATTTCATCCAGGTTTTCCAGTTTTGTTGAGTATAGCCTTTTGTAGTAGGATCTGATGATTTTTTTTTTGTATTTTCTCAGATTCTGTTGTAATGTATCACTTTTCGTTTCGGATCTTATTAAATAGGATATGTTTCTCTTTGCCCTCAGGTTAGTATGGCTAGGAGCTTATCTACCTTAATGATTTTCTCAAAAACCAGCTCCTTGTTTAGTTGATTCTTTGAATAGTTCTTTTTGTTTCTACTTGGTTGATTTCAGCACTGAGTTTGATTATTTTCTGTCATCTACTCCTGTTGGATGAATTTGCTTCCTTTTGTTCTAGAGCTCTTACGTGTACTGTCAAGCTGGTAGTGTATGCTTTCTCCAGTTTTATTTTGGAGGTACTCAGAGGTATGAGTTTTCCTCTAAGGACTGCTTTCATTGTGTCTCATAAGTGAGGGTATGTTGTGACTTTATTTTCATTAAACTCTAAAAAAGGTCTTTAATTTCTTTATTTCTTCTTTAACCAAGTTATAATTGAGTCGAGTGACTTTCACCTTCCACATGAATGTTGGCTTTCGATTATTTATGTTATTATTGAAGACAGGCATTAGTCCCTGGTGGTCTAATAAGATGCCTGGAATTATTTCCATATTTTTTTATCTGTTGAGGCCTGTTTCGTGACAGATTTTATGGTCAGTTTTGGAGAATGCAAAGAAGAATGTTTATACTTTTGTTTTAGGTTAAAATATTTTGTAGATATCTGTGAAATTTATTTGTTTCATAACTTCTGTTAGTTTTACTGGGTCTCTTTTTAGTTTCTGTTTCCAGGATCTGTCCATTGATGAGAGTGGGGTGCTGAAGTCTCCCATTAATATTGTGTGCAGTGCAATGTGTGCTTTGCCCTTTACTGAAGTTTCTTTAATGAATGTGGTTGCCCCCTGCACAGATTTTCAGAATTGAGGGTATATCTTGATAAATTTTACCTTTGATGAGTATGAAGTGTTCCTCCTTGTCTTCTTTGATAATTTTAAGTTGAAAGACAATTTTATTTGATATTAAAATGCCTACTCCAACTGGTTTCTTGGGACCATTTCCTTGGAAAATTGTTTTCCAGCCAATTACTCTGACATAGTGACTGTCTTTGTCCCTGATGTGGGTTTCTTATGTGCTGCAAAATGCTGGGTCCTGTTTATGTAGCCAATCTGTTAGTCTATATCTTTTTATTTGGGAATTGAGTCCATTGATATTAAGAGATTTTAAGGGAAAGTAAGAGTTGCTTCTTGATAATTTTTGTTGTTGTTGTTACATTTGGGATTCTGTTCTTGTATCTTCATTTAGGTTTGTTGAAAGATTACTATGTTGCTTTTTATAATGCATAGTTTCCCTTCTTTTGTTGGAGTTCTCCTTTTATTTTCCTTTGATGGGATGGTTTTGTGGAAAGATGTTGTGTGAATTTGGTTTGGTCATGGAATAATTTGGTTTCTCCTCTTGTGGTAATTGATAGTTTCGCTGGTTATAGTATCCTGGGCTGGCATGTGTGTTCTCCTAGTGTTGGTATAACACTAGGATCTTCTGGATTTCATAGTCCCTGGTGAGAAATGTGTTGTAATTCTGACAGGTCTTCATTTATATGTTACTACACCTCTTTTTCTTACTGCATTTAATATTCTATCTTTGCTTAGTTCATTTGGTGTTTTGATTATTATGTGTTGGGAGGAATTCCTTTTCTGGTCCAGTCTATTTGGAATTCTGTAGACTTCTTGTATATTTGTAGGCATCTCTTTTTTTAGGTTAGGGAAGTTTTCTTCTATAATTTGTTGAAGATATTAACTGGCCCTTAAGTTGAAAATCTTCATTCTCATCTATACCTATTATCCTTATGTTTGGTCTTCTCATTATGTCCTGGATTTCCTGGATGTTTTGAGTTAGGATCTTTTTGCATTTTGCATTTTCTTTGATTTTTGTGTCCATGTTTTCTATGGAATCTTCTGCTCCTGAGATTCTCCCTTTCATCTCTTATATTCTGTTGCAGTTGCTTGCATCTATAACTCCTGATTTCTTTCTTAGGGTTTCTATGTCCAGAGTTGTCTCCTTTTGTGATTTCTTTTTTTTTTTTTTCTACTTCCATTTTCAGATCCTGGATGGTTTTCTTCAATTCCTTCACCTGTTTTGTTGTGTTTTCCTGGAATTCTTTAAGGGCTTCTACCTATGTACCTGTGCTCTCCTAGAATTGTTTAAGGGATTTTTGTGTTTCCTCTTTACGGACTTCTACCTGTTTATCTTTGATCTCCTGAATTTTTTAAGGGAGTTATTAATGTCCTTTTTAAAGTCCTCTACCAGCATCATGAGATATAATTTTAAATCAGAATATTGCTTTTCTGGTGTGTAAGGGTGTCCAGGACTCACTGGGGTGACAGTACTGGGTTCTGATGATGCCGAGTAGTCTTGGTTTCTGTTGGTAAGATCCTTACATTTGCCTTTCATCATCTGGTAATCGCTGGCTTTAGGTTTTCTAGCTGTCTCTGGATGAAGCTTGTTCTTCCTATGAGTTTGTAAGCCTCTGTCAGCACTTCTAGGACACTAGCTCTCTCCTGACAAGAACAGTGCACAGGGGACCGCAAAACAGCTCCATCTCCTTTCTGCAGAAGTAGGCCAGTAGGACCCTGTCCTAGAAGCTCTGTTGCCTGTGCTCTCCTGAGTGGACCAGCCTTAGAGATATACCAGAAAGGAAATGGACTCCTCCTGAGTCCCAGCTGGGTAAGAGCACTCCCTGGAGGCAAGCTCTCCTCTGGCAGGGAAGGTACATAGAGGAGTGAGGATCAGCTCCACCTCCTGGCTGCTGATGAAGGCCCCATAGGACCATGTAGGAGGAGCTCTGTTGCTTCTGTGACTAGTGCTCTTTTGTGGGTACCTGCCTCAGAGAGACACCTGAGAGAAAATAATGATCTCCCCTGAGTCCCGGGGGTCAGAGAACTTCCTGGAGGAAAGCTTTCCTCTGGCAGGGAAGGTACACAGAGGAGTGAGGATCAGCTCTACCTTATATCTAACATTCTGCTTTCTTCGTCTGCTCTTGTGAATTCTACGAAACTAGATATAACTTGATGTAATGATTGTTTTTTCTTTTATTTATTATTTTCATTATTTACATTCCAAATGATATCCCCTTTAGTAGTTTCCCCTCCAAAACACAACCTCCCCCTATACCCTCCCCACTCTCCCTGATCACTAACCTACCGACTCATGCTTCCTGACCCTGGCATTCCCCCACACTGGGGCATAGAACCTTCATAGGACAAATGGCCTCTCCCCTCATTGATGTCCTACTAGGCCATCCTCTGCTGCATATGCATCTGGAGCCATGAGTCCCAACATGTGTACTCTTTTCTTGGGGGTTTAGCCCGGGGGAGATGTGGCAGTAAGTGGCTAGTGCATATTGTTATTCCTCCTATGTGGCTGCAAACCCCTTCAGTTCCTTAGGTCCTTTTTCTAGCTTCTTCATTAAGGACCCTTTGTTCAGTCTAATGGCTGGCTAAGCATCCACTTCTTTATTTGTCAGACACAGGCAGAGCCTCTCAGGAGAAAGCTATATCAGGCTCCTGTCAGCAAGCACTTGTTGGCATTCACAACAGTGTCTAGGTTTGGTGATCTAAAGAGTCCCAGTCACATATCCCCTAAAGAAATAGAAACAGTAATTAATAGCCTCCAAAGCAAAATGCCCAGGACCAGATGGGTCTAGTGCAGAGTTCTATCAGATGATCAAACAACACCTAATACCAATACTCAAGAAACTTTAACACAAAGTAGAAACAGAGGGTACTCTACCCAATTCGTTCTATAAAGTCACCTTTACTCTGATACCTAAACCACACAAAGACCAAACAAAGAAAGAGAACTTCAGGCCATTTTCCCTTAGGAATATTGATGCAGAAATACTCAAAATTCTTATAAACCGAATCTAAGAACACAGCAAAACAATCATCCATCATGATGAAGTAGGCTTTACCCCGGGATGCAAGGATGGTTCAATATACAGACATCCAACAAAGTAATCCACTATAAAAACAAACTCAACGAAAACAGCCAAATGATCACATCATTAGATCCTGAGAAAGCATTTGACAAAATCCAACACCCCTTCATGATGAAAGTCTAGGAAATATCAGAAATTCAAGGCCCATACCTAAACATAGTAGAAGCAATATATAGCAAACCTGTAGACAACCTCAAACAAAATGGAGAGAAACTCCAAGCACTCCAACTAAAATAAGGGACTAGACAAGGCTGCCCACATTCTATCTCTGCCTATTCAATATCGGACTTGAAGTACTACCCAGAGCAATTAGAAAATAAAAGGAGATCAAAAGGATACAAATTGGAAAAGAAGGAGTTAAAATATTATTATATGGAGAGGATATGATAGTATACATAAGTGACCCCAAAAATTCCACTTGAGAACACTTAAACCTGATACACAACTGCAGCAAAGTAGCTGGATATAAAATTAACTCAAATAAATTAGTGGCCTTTCTCTACACAAAGAATAAACAGGCTGAGAAAGAAATTGGGAAAACAACACCCTTCACAATAGTCACAAATAATATATCTTGGTTTGACTCTAAGCAAATGAAATATCTGTATCATAATAATTTCAAGTCACTGAAGAAAGAAATTGAAGAAGATCTTAGAAGATGGAAAGATCTCTATGCTCATGGATTGGCAAGATTAATATAGTCAAAAGGGCAATCGGTAGAAAGCAATCTACACGTTCAATGCAATCCCCATCAAAATTCCAACTCAATTCTTCACTGAGTTAGGGCAATTTGCAAGTTCATCTGGGATAACAGAAAACCTAGGATAGAAAAAACTATTCTAAACAATAAAAGACCCTCGGGTAGAATCACCATCCCTTTCCTGAAGAAGTACTAAAGAGCAATTGTGATTAAAAACTGCATGGATCTGGTAAAGTGACAAGCAGATAGATCAGTGATCAGTGGAATAGAATTGAGCACCCAGAAATGATTGCATACACCTACGGTCACTTAATCTTTGACAAAAGAGCTAAAACCATCCAGTGGAAAAAAAAAAAGAGCATTTTCAACAAATGGTGCTGGCTCAATTGGTGGTTATCATGTAGAAGAATGCAAATTGATCCATTCTGATCTCTTGTACAAAGCACAAGTCTAAGTGGATTAAGGAACTCCACATAAAATCACAAACACTGAAACTTATAGAGGAGAAAGTGGAGAAAAGCCTCGAAGATATTGGCACTGGGGAAAATTTCCTGAACAGAATAGCAAAGGCTTGTGCTGTAAGATCAAGAATCAACAAATGGGACTTCACAAAATTGCAGCTTCTGTAAGGCAAAAGAAACTGTCAATAAGAAAAAAAGGCCACCAACAGACTGGGAAAGGATCTTTACCAATCCTAATTCAGATAGGGGACTACTATCCAATATATATAAAGAACTCAATAAGCTGGACTCCAGAAAATCAAATAACCCCATTAAAAATGGGGTACAGAGCTAAACAAAGAATTCTCAACTGAGGAATACCGAATGGCAGAGAAACACCTGAAAAATATTCAACATCCTTAATCATCAGGGAACTGCAAATCAAAACAACCCTAAGATTCCACCTCACACCAGTCAGAATGGCTCAGATCAAAAATTCAGGTGACATCAGATGCTGGCAGGGATGTGGAGAAAGAAGAACACTCCTCCATTGCTGGTGGGATTTCAGGCTGGCACGACCACTCTGGAAATTAGTCTGGTAGTTCCTCAGAAAACTTGACATATCACTACAGGAAGATCCAGCAATAACACTCCAGTGCATAGAACCATAAGATGTTCCAACTTGTAATAAGGACACATGTTCAACTATGTTCATAGCACCCTTAATTATAATAGGCAGAGCTGTAAAGAACACAGATGTCCCTCAACAGAGGAATGGATTCAGAAAATGTGGAACATTTGCATAATGGAGTACTATTCAGCTATTAAAAATAATGCATTTATGAAATTCTTAGACAAATAGATGTATCTGGGGGATATCATCTTGAGTAAGGTAACACAGTCACAAAAGAACTCACATGAGATCCACTCATTGATAATTAGGTATTAGCTCAGTGGCTCAGAATACCCAAAATTTAATTTACAGAATATATGAAACTCAATAAGAAGGAAGACCAAAGTGTGGGTGCTTCAATCATTCTTAGAATGTAGAAGAGAATACCCATGGAAGGAGATACAGAGACAAATTTCGGAGCAGAGACTGAAGGAATGACCATCCAGAAACTGCCCACCTGGGGATCCATCCCTTAAACAACCACCAGACCCAGACACTATGGTAGATAGTGTGCTTGCTGGGAGTAGCCTGATAAAACTGTCTCTTGAGAGGCTCTGCCAGTGCCTGACTAATACAGATACCGGAACTGGATGTCTCACGGTTACTGAAGTCTCTTATGTCTGCCTGTAGTTTCACTATTCTGGATTGATTGACCTAGGAACAGCATTCTTCCCGTAGGAAGAGACAGAGGCCACCTTCTTTAGCTATCAAGAGGTCAAGTCCTCGCCGGTTTTGAAGCACCACGGCTGCCAAGGAATCAATCTGCTTTGGGATAGTAAGTACAGTTTAAATGAACAGCAGGGAAAAGATGAAAAGGCCATAGCTAATCCAGTGTCTCGTCCAATGAGGTCGGGTTTGGCTGTCAGAGTGAAGCCTCATTCTCTATGATGGGAGACAAGACAGGTGGTCTTGATGCCTTCTGAATCTTAACGGAGCACAGTTCTGTTAGGGTTGATGTGTATGAAGAGTAATTATCTTTTGGTGGGGGAATGAAGGGTTTCAAGTGAGACAGGTGGACCCAATGAGAGAGTCCCTTGAGCTTAGCAGCTGTAGAAGTTACGAGGATTACCTTAAGAGGACCCTGCTGCTTTGGAGAGAGAGGTGAAGGTCGATGACCTGGAGGGGATAAAAGGACTTGGTCTCCAACATGGACAGAAGACAGAGTGTGGTCGAGGTAGGTTATGGTCAGCAAAGTTCCATAGGAGAGAACGGAGATGAGAAAGTAATGGGGTAAGCAAATGATCTGGAATGGGAGAGCTTTTGGGCAAAAAGCCAGGAGTTAGGACTGGACGTCCATACATGAGTTCGAAACATGAGATGAGGAGAGGTCACTTGGGGAGAGCTCAAAGTCTGAAAAGAGCTAAGGGCAAGAGCTTTACCCAGTCAAGATGAAGTTCCTGTGACAGTTTAACAAGAGTAGTTTTTAAGGAACAGTTAGTTCTTTCTACCTTGCCTAAACATTGAGGGTGGTAAGGGATGTGAAAGTGCCGGGGGATGTCTAGGGCCTTAGATAGGATCTGAGAAACTTGGGAGGTAAATTCAGGTCCGTTGTCTGATTGGACAGAGACCAGAACACCAAATCGAGGGATGATCTCTCGGAAGAGAATATCAGAGACTGTCTGAGCCCTTTTATTAGTTGTGGGGTATGCTTCTACCCACGCTGAGAAGGTGTCCACCAAGACCAGGAGATATTTGACACGTCTGAGGGGCATATGGGTGAAATCGAGTTGCCAGTCAGTTCCAGGAATGGAACATCTAGCCTGATGAGTGGGAAAAGGAAAGCCACGATACCTTGAGTTGGAGTTAGATGTCTGACAGATCTTACAAGAGGCAGTGATAGATTTTAGGAAGCTTAGGTCTTCAGGAGTGGGCTGTAGGTGAGTTTTAACAAAGGAGGATAGTGATTGGCTATTAGGATGAAAGAGCCGATGAAGATATGATAGAGTTTGGTTTAGGGAGGAGGTTAGAAATATTGATAGGTGGGCATGATTGGAAAGTGAGCATGGGGTCTTCTCTTATAGCCACCTGGGGAGAGAGAACTCTAGAGGGAGGTAGAGTACACCTCCCAATTGCTGGGATTAAAGGCGTGCGCCACCACACCCGGCTGAAAAACACATCCTTAAGATCTAGGACTGAGAAATGGGAAGTACCTGAGGGGATAGTAGAAAGAAGTGTGTAGGTGTTAGCCACAACCTGGTGGAGAGGCACCACTGTAGAGTTAATACATCTGAGATCCTGGACTAAACGATAGGCACCATTGGGTTTCTTTACTGCCAATATAGGGGTGTTAAAGGGAGAAGAGGTAGTGCGAAGGAGTTTCTTTCTCAACAGGTCAGAGATGATTGGCTTGAGTCCCCTGAGGCTCTGGAGAGAGAGAGGGTATTGAGCCTGGGTGATATACCTGGTAGGGTCCAACAATTGGATGACAACAGATGAATGTTGTTTAGCAACCGAGGGGTTCTGGATGTCCCAGTCTCAGGATCTACCTGTGAAGCTGGTAAAGGGAATGACATGGTATTGTTAGTAGGTTGGTTGGCTAAAAGGAAGAGCAGAGCAACTGCTGGTGAGCTTGAGTTCAGGCGAATATAGGGAGCCAAATGAATAGAAGCTCCCAGCCTAGATAGAAGGTCTCTTCCCAATAAGGGGACAGGAGATTTGGGCACTACCAAAAAGGAATGGGTGAGAAGTACACCCCTAAAAATGCAATTGAGTGGTGGGGCCCGGTATGGGAAGTAAGGTTGTCCTCCTACCCCGACAGTAGGAAAACAAGAGGGAGATGTAGACCCCCAAAACTCTGTTAGGACTGAGTAAGTGGCTCCAGTGTCCAAGAAGAAAGAGATGGGTTGCCCCACAGACCACGATGTCTACCCTAAGCTCTCGGTTTGTGATGGCAGTGATCAGGTCAGAAGAGTCTGGGCCTCGTTAGTCGGTCATGACCTAGCCTAGGAGATCAGTTGGAGGGCTATCTAGGGGTAATGTCCCCCTGTTCTGCATAACATGGGAGCATCCAACGGCCCAATGTTCCTCTTGATGGCACCTAGGGCATGGCCCTCTCGGCTTGAGGGGATTAGGGCAGGCTTTGGCCCATTGACCTTGTCGACTGCACCGGTAGCAGGTGCCCGATGGTCCCTTAGACCATGAGCTAGGGATAACAGCAGGGGCTGGTCAGACAGCCTTTGCCAGCATATTGTACTGCTGCTTGCAAACCCTCTCATCTCTCCCATGGAACACCTTGAAGGCCAGCACCGAGACATCTGCCTGTGGAGTAAGAGGTCCCCTCTCCAATTTAGCTTTAATGTCAGGGTAGCTAAGGTTGCAAACCCAGGTATCCAGAGCCTGCAGAAGCCAGCAGTGCCTGAGAATTTTCTTACTTGCCTTGGTATAGTTGGGGTGGGGATCTGAGTTACAGTCTTTTTAAAGCTGCTTTTCTCAGACCTGCCAAAAGACATGTAACAAACCTGTCCCTGGCTAGAATACCACCTGCGGAATTATAATTCCATTAAGGATCCAGGTCAGGCACCATTTCTGCTCCGATTGGATATGTTCTATCTGTTTGATGAATTTTACCTGCATGCACTCTTGCTTGTTCCCAAACTTTCCCTCATTCCTTGGGAAGCAAATTGTTAGTATGATGTGTATATCATGAAAAGACAAGCTGTACGACTGAGTGATATACTGAAACTCCTTGATAAAGGCAGAAGAATTAAAAGTATAGGAGCTCAATCTCTTCTCTATCTGAGAAAGTTTGCTCAGTGAGAAGGGAACGTGTACTCTGACCAGACTGTCCACCCCTGCAACTTCTCTTAAGGGAAGGACAGTTGCTGGGTCGGACTCTTGTAGGGATGGGGAGCTTGGGGTTTTGGTTGTGGCCTTAGAGTGAATGATAGTGTGAAAGCAGGTGCTAAGGTAGAGTGTCTAGAAGGGGCCTGTAGGCTTTGCAGAAGGAGGAGAGGAGGGGCCTGCAGGCAGCACAGAAGGAGGAGGTGGAAGTGGCAGGCCATAGGGAGTCTCAGTGGGAGAGAACTGAGACAGCATTTCGGGTTCTAAGCAGCACAGAAGCATGCCTATGGCAAAAGGAGATGGTTCATATGCTGGGTCCAGTATCGTGGTATCGTCTAGTAGAAGTTGTGCAGGATTTATGGGTAACAGAAGTTGAGTGGGAGAGCAGGAAGAACACATAGCAGGAATAGAATGGAAATGAATGAAAGACCTTACATAATCTCTTCCCATTTACTGGTTCTCTAGCAGTATGTGTTAAGATCCCTCAAAACAACTGGATCTAAAGTGCCATTAATTGGCCATTGTGATTCTTTACCTAGTAAATATTGAGTCCAAACCTTATTGCAAAGAAATACCAATTTTGATGCCCTCAAAGGGGGCATCAGCTTCAAAGACTTGAGATGGGTTTTTGTTTTAGGAGACATCCTAGTAGTGTATCTGGGAGTACATTTTGCCCATGATCCAGAAGTTCCTGGTGTTCGTACCGGCATCCTGAAAACAGATCAGAAACCAGAAAGGAAATCAGTCAGGCTAGAGTGCCCAAGTCATCACGAGGGGACTCTTAGTGGCCACCCAGTAGGTACCAGACCTACTGTGGAAGTTGCTCCACCCTGGCTCCAGGGATTTCAGCCGAACTGCTAGGGTCTTGAGCAAAGAGAGCAACTTTCAGGAGAGAAGAGCAAGATCTAAATGGGCAATGTACTATGTTGGCTGGGAAGCTACCCCTTAGTTCCCAGACAGGGATGGCCAGGCCCTGTTCTGAGAACTGGAGGGTCTGTCACACCGCTGACAAGCCCTGTCGATTGTATGCCAGTGTCTGAGTGGAAATTTTTAGCGAACCGGTGAATGAGAGCATGGAGGCCCGGCCTACAAGGTGTGTGGAAGTGGCACAGCTCACTTACTTGTAGTTCCCGCAGCAGCTGGCAGGCCACATGGCAGAAATGGCAGACAGTGGCGGGCCTCAACGGCACACAAAATGGTGGGCAATGGTGGCCAGAATAGTGCCCACCCCTCTCACTGACCTTTGTATGAGTACTGAGCTGTTTGTAGGTCCCACTCAGCGGGGGGCCACATGGCTGAAACTTTCGGCACAGGCTTCACCCAAAGTTCGGGCCCAGAGGGAGGAGGGAAGAGGTAAGTGCAGGCCACTGCATAGGGAGTTGCAGGGCGGTGGGATTCTTACCGTGAATGCTGTATTCTGTGTCTGCTGCTGCTTCCTCTGGAGTGGCCCCTGGATTCACGCCAGGAACTGGTGGCTGTTGTATTTTTATCGCTTTTTCCAATGCCGGGTTTCAGCACCAAATGATAGGAAAAATAACATATCTATATATGTTTGGGGTGAATTAACCAAGCAGCAGACCAGGCCAAAGAGGTTTATTGAGTTGGGGGGGGGGGGCAGAGAAGAGGAAAAAGAGAGACAGAGGGGAGAGAGAAGAGAGAGAAGAAAAAGAGAGAGAGGGGAGGAGGTGACTTCCTAATTTATATGGAAAATGACATCACACCTTTGAGGGTAGAGACTGAGCCAAGTGGATTGTGGGATTGAAGATAGTTGTCCTGGCAACGCTGGTCAAGGGTCACATAGTTAGGCAGGGATTGGAGTGTCCTGGTGCTAACAACTAGAAAGTATTATCCTGAGTGATGTAAACAAATCACAAAAGAACACACATGGTATGCACTCACTGATAAGTGGATATTAGCCCAGAAGCTCAAAATACCAAAGATACAATTCACAGACCACATAAAACTCAAGAAAACAGAAGACCAAAGTGTGGATAGTTGATCCTTCTTAGATGGGGGAAGAAAATACTTATTGAAGGAGTTACATGGACCAAAGTGTGGAGCAAAGACCAAAGGAGTGACTATACAAAGAATGCCCCACCTGGGGATCCTTCACATACAGAGTCTCCAAACCCAGACACATTGTTTTTATATGATATCTTCTTCATTTACATTTTAAACGCTATCCCAAATGTCCCCTATATCCCCCACCCCGCCCTACTCCCCAACCCACCCTCTTCCACTTCCTGGCCCTGGAATTCCCCTTACTGGGGCATATAATCTTTGCAAGACCAAGGGCCTCTCCTCCCAATGATGGCTGACTAGGCCACATTCTGCTACATATGCAGCTAGAGACACGAGCTCTAGGGGTACCGGTTAGTTGATATTGTTGTTCCTCCTATAGTGTTACAGACCCCTTCAGCTCCTTGGGCATAGCTGCCTCTTGTGAAGCTATGCCAGTGCCTGGCAAATACAGAAGTGGATATTTACAGTCATCTATTGGATGGAAAACAAGTCCCCCAATGTAGGAGCTAGAGAAAGTACCCAAGGAGCAGATACTTTTGTAGATGCCAACAAGTTCTTACTGACAGAAACCTATTATAGCTGTCTCTGGAGAGGCTCCACCAATGCCTGACAAATACAGTGGTGGATCCTCGCAGCCTACCATTGGACTGAGCACAGGGTCCCCCAATTAAGGAGCTAGAGAAATGACCCAAGGAGATGAAGGTTTTAGCAGCCCCATAGAAGGAACAACAATATGAAATAACCAGTACCCCCAGAGCTCCCTGGGACTAAATCACCAATCAAACAGTCCACATGGTAGGACTCATGTCTCCAGCTGCATATGTAGCAGTGGATGGCCTAGTTGGTCATCAATGGGAAGAGAGTTCCTTGGTCCTGTGAAGGCTTGATTCCCTAGTGTAGGGGGAAAGGCCAGGGCCAGGAATCAGGTATGGTGGATTAGTGAGCAGGGGGAGGGGGTTGAAAGAAAATAAAATTCAGGGTCTATGATTCATGTAGCACATGCCAGCTACTCAGGAGGTTTGCAGACCTAGGCCTGGGGCATGCCCAGACAGGCCTGAACAAAGGATGTTGATTCATCCCAGGAACTTACTGGTCGTAAAAATAAAGAAGGCATTCAAGGATATGTCCGGGCTTATCCTTAATGAGTAACGAGCCATCTGGCCTGGCACTTCCTCAACTCCCTTATATAGGTAAAAGTTAACCAGATGCCCTGCTGACTCAGATAATCCCCCACCCAACGGAATTGCTATTACCTCGGGCTACATGTACCTCTTGCTGATTTTGCTGATGTTTGAACTAGCCAATCATGTGAAATCGTGCCAATTTCCCCAACCCCCTACCCTATTTTCTATATAAACCCCTAGCTTTCGAGCCTCCTGGTCAACTCCTCTATCTCCTGCATGGGATACATGTCAGCCCGGAGCTCTGTGAATGAACTGCCTCGTGTGTTTTGCATCAAGATGGTCTCTCGTGTTTCTTTGGGTGCTTGAATTCCCGAGACTCGAGTGGGGGGGTCTCCTTTAGGGGCCTTACAGGGTGAAGGGATAGGGGGTTTTAGGAAGGGAAACCAGGAAAGGGGACATCATTTAAAATGTAAATAAAGTCAGTATCTAATAAAAAAAATCAATGTTATAAAAAGAAAACACACACACAAAGCATATTTGGAATCTGTGTAGATATTAAGGGATTTTTCCCTGTGCCAGTTGAAAGGCACGGTTAAATGCTATTAGTTCAGCCTGTTGATTGATGGTATGAGCAAGAAGGGTCTGTACCTCCACCACCTCATTGTCTGATACTAACTATGTCATAGCCAGCTCTTCTGGCCCCTTCATGCAAAAATGAGCTGCCATCTGTATACCAGGTATAGGTGGCCTGAAGCAATGTCCTCTTCTGTATGTGTGAAGGATGTGGTTCCTCTGAAGTTTCAGTGCAGGAGTGAAATAGGGAGTGGTCAGTATTTGGTCGAGGAAGAAGATTGGAAATATTAAGAGGCAGCCATGATTTGAAGGTGAGTGTGGGGTCTTCTATTACAGTTACCTGAAGACACAGAACCCTGGAGGGAGGTAGAGTCTGTAAACCTTTATAAGTTAGGAGCTGAGACAAGTTATGAGAAGAGAATATATTTATAGGTGACCCAAAAGTTAGGTTTTTTTGACTCTCAAGTAAGGAGTTCAGAGGCTGCTAAGGTACGGATACAAGGTACCCATCCCTGGATGGTTAGATCTAGTTTTTTTTGAAAAGTATGCTAAGGATGTAAAAGAAGGTCCCAGTTGATGACCTAAGATTCCAAGAGCAAATCCCTCTTTTTCAGTTACAAAGAGGGAAAAGGGACAAGTCGGGTCAGGGAGGTGTAAACCAGGGGCCTTAAGGAGAGCCTCTTGGAGCCGGTGAAAAGGCTTGGTAATAGGATTGAGAAGAGGTTTGCGAGTGGGGCCTAATGCTCCTTCATATAAGGGACAAGAAAGGGAAAAGGAAGGAATCCATCAACATAAAAGTCTAGCTATTCCTAGGAATGATAAAATCTCTTCATTTGTAGAAGGAACAGTTAGAAACTGAATCAGATTCTTTCTATCTAAGGTAATAGCCTTGTGGGTTGGGGTAACTATTAGTCCCAAATAGGTGACTTGAGGGGTGAACAGTTGGACTTTAGAAGGTGAGATCCTGTAGCCTCAACTGGAAAGGAAATTTAGAAGAGCAGACGAGTCGGCTTGGCTAATTTCTAGAGAGGGGACTACAGAGAAGGATATCATCTACATAAAGTATAATCATATATTTAGGGAGAGATAGAGATAGTAAGTCAGAAGCCAGTACCTGAACAAATAGGTGTGGGCTGTCCTGGAATCCCTGAAGTAGAACTTTCCAGGAAAGTTGGATAGAAAAGTGGAAATCAGGAACTGTCCAGGTAAAGGTAAATATATTCTGTGACTGGGCATCTAGAGGAATAGAGAAAAATGCATCTTTGAGCTCTAGGACTGAGAAATGTGAAGTCCCTGAGGGGATAGTGGAAAGATGTGTAAGGGTTAGCCACAACAGGATAGAGAGGAACCACTGCAGAATTAATGTGCCTGAATTCTTGAACCAGGTGATGGGTACCATTAGGTTTCTTAACTGCTAGTATAGAGGTGTTAAAGGGGAAAGAGGAAGGGTGAAGGAGTTTTTTTTTTCTCAAATGGTCAGAAATGATAGGCTTAAGTCCCCTGAGGCTCTGGAGAGAGAGAAGGTATTGAGCTTGGGTTATGTACCTGTAATAGTTCCAGGTACATAACCAGTAGTTGGATGACAACAGGAAAATGGTGATTAGCAACAGAGGGGTTCAGGATGTCCCAGACTTGGGGATCTACCTGAGAAGCTGGTAAAGGAAATAACATGATAGTGTTAGTAGGTTGGCTGGCTAGAAGGAGGATCAGAGGAACTGCTTGTGATCTTGGGTTTAAGCAAATGAGGGGATCAAAGGAAATAGAGGCTCCCAGCCTGACTAGAAGATCTCTTCCCAATAAGGGGACAGGACATGTTGGTACTACTAAAAAGGAATGGGTGAAAGGTACACCCCTAAAATGCAACAAAGTGGTGGGTTTTGGTGAAGGAAGTAAGGCTGTCCTCCTACCCCAACAATAGAAAAATGAAGAGAAGTGGACCACCAAAACTCCGCCAGAACTGAGTAAGTGGCCCCAGTGTTCAAGAGAAAAGAGATGGGCCACCCACTTACCACAATATCTACCCGGGGCTCCCTTCTATTGATGGCAGTGGTTGGGTCAGGGGAGATAAGGCCTCCTCAGTCAGCCATAGCCAAGCCTAGGAGATCAGTTGGAGGGTTATCTGGGGGTGATGTCCCTCTGTTCTGTGTAACATGAGGGCAATCAATAGCCCAATGTCCCTCTTGATGGCACCTAGAGTATGGCCCCCTTGGCTTCAGAAGTTAGGGCAGGCTTTTGCCCAATGACCTTGTTAACCACATTTGTAGCAGGTACCTGGTGGTCTCTAAGTCTTAGAAGATCAGGATTTCAGGGCAGTGGCTGGGGCTGGTCAGATATTCTTTCCCAGCCTATGGTATTTTTGTTTAAGGACTTTCTCATCTCTCCCATAATACACTTTGAAGGGCAGCGCTAAGATTTCTGCCTGTGGAGTTAGGGGTCCCCTCTCCAGCATTTTAAGTTTATCTCTTATGTCAGGGTAGCTCCAGGAAAAGAAGTAGGTCATCAGAAGGACTACAGAGAAGGATATCAGCAGCAGCAGCAACAGCTCATATGGTGGAAGCCTGCGATTCCTGTAGAGACCAGTTGAGGGGCCGGGATGCAGTTTGTTCTGATGTTCCCAGCAGGCACACAAAGCAGGCTAAGCAGAAGTTCTGCCAAGCAGTGAGAGTTCTGGCCTGTTCCACTGGCAGCAGTTGTAATGTAGTGGTGATGAGGAGCCTGTGCACTCATGGCAGCCATAGTTGAAGGCTGCAGTCAGTGGTAGGAGTCCACTGGGCAATGGTCAACATGGCTGTGATCTCACTTCTTGTGCTAGACCCACTGTGGCATGGCTCTGCAGCAGCGCTGACAGTACTGCTGATTCCCTGTTTTCAGCACCAAAATGATGTGTTAAAATAGCGGCTCACATCTGAACACAGCACACTGGGCCCATACAGTTCCACATGTGAGAAGTTTATTGCGACACGGGGGGAGGTGGCAGCAGAAAGAGAAGGGGAAAAGAGAGAGAAGGGAGGGGTGTTCCCCTTATTTAAAGGTGGGAGGTGAACCAAGTGGATTCTGGGAACATGGTAGCTGTTGTCTTGGTAACAGGTCTGTAGGTCCTGCCTATGTGATGTCACAGGTTTTGGAGGTCCTGATGCCAACACTGCGTGCTAAGCCTAAGCTACACCACAACTAAAAACAGCTTTTTCCAGTAAATAATATAATCTCCAGGTTTTTAGTATGATCAAATATCCAGTAACATATTTAAAAATGTACATAATATGTGTGTATGTATACAAATATATACATGTTTATTTTTGTAGTCCAACAAGGATAGCCGTTGGGAGCTAGAAAGAAAGCTTAGTAGTTAAGAGCACTGGTTGACCTGGCCCTAGAAATGATGCAGGAGTGACTTCTGTACCACATATATTTCAGTAGGTAGCAGTGCTCAGTGTTCTGACCTATGAAAATCTGAATGATTAGTGGCCCTGAACAAAGCAAGCCTGAGATGATCACCAGTCTGGTGCTTCATAGACCCACAGCTACTAGGACCAGGAACAAACCAGAGACTAGAATAATTCCACCTGGAACTGAGGGCCAGAGTGAGTTCAAGACAAATGATACTTGTGTGGATCCACTTGAGTGGGTCATGTGAGAAGGGAGCCAAAGATAACCATCATACTGGCATCACGGGGACTGGACAAGTAGCTATCGTGAGATAACTCCACCAGTTAGGTGCTGCACAGGTCAGGGAATAAGGGAACAGACCATTCCTGAAATGACCCCTGCCAGATACCATAATGCAGAAGCAGGGCACCACACTTCTGATACCACTCCTAAGATGGCCCCAGACATTCAGGGACTCTGTGTGCCTCTGAAAGTAACAATTAAATGATGGAGAAATGGAAGAGAAAGAGAGACAAAAGGATATGGGCATGATTAAGAGAAGCACAACTGGACACTCAAGGATACTAAAGAACAGCCTGATATGAGTAGCTGGTGATACCACCTAAGACCATGGTAAGGTAATAATGGCCTTTTCTGCCACTGGGGCCATGCCTGGATCCATGACCCTGAAGCAGCTGGATCTGTTATCAATAATGGCCAAATAGATGTCACTGATCTGGGCTGTTGACCAAGGACATGTTGATGTCTGAAGGCTGTGTATAACTAGCCTCACCCCTCACTTGGGCACTTTGGTAGAGCTGGAACTTGGCACAAAATCAGATCTGACCCTGCCCCTAGCCATATGCAGTACTTAGGAGAGTAGGCCTTCACATTGTTGGAATTGCAAGTGAGCCACCTCTAAGGATATGTGCATGGGAGACAGCCCTACCACTCATCTCCCATGTGGTGGTATGGACAAATGAGAGATGTCCTCCTCCCTTTTTGTCCTTTGCCACTTGTGGCAGGCAGCCCCTCACCAGCTGCATAACTCTGGAGAGCAAGCCCTATACCTAAAGTGGTCTGAACAGTAAAACTGACCCTGATGGTGGGGGCATATATGAGCAGGACCTGAAGGTGTGAGCATGGGAGAGCTGGCCCTGTCAATTGGCTGCCACGTGGTGTCATGGGCAAGGGAGAGATGATCCCCTCTTGTTACCAATGGAAGGAAGAAGAGCTGGCTGTGTGGTCATCAGAGTGGGAGAGTTGGCCTTTCCTATCACCTAGACATCATCATAGAGATGGCCCTGGATGTGGGGGTTGTAAATGAGCCAGCCCTGAGGGATATAACTGTGGGAGACCTGGAACTGCCTCTTGTCTGCTGGGAAGTGGCACAAATGAGGGCAAAGACCCTTGTCCCTTCTCTCAACCTTCACCATCTATGGAAGGTATGAGAGGTGGTGGCCCAGGGGTCATGAGTGTGGGAGAACTGATCATGACCCTCACCTGCTGCAACACTTGGGAGAGATGGTCCTGCACATCACCTGGGCAGCAGGATAAAGCTGGACCTGGTAGCAGAGGTTGCCAGTAAGCCAGTCTAGAGGGTGGAAGACCTGGAGACCCAGTAGGCTGAGCACATCAGTTGCCACTCAGGCCTAGATTCGTGTCTTTGAATTGTCCCACCCCAACATTTACCCCAGTGAAGAACTGCTTGAGTGTATGAAGAAGCCAAGCCTATAGATCCAAAACTACAGGATCTCCATTATGCAGCCAACAACAGTATATCCAAGTGATATCCAAAAGAAGTCTTAGTGAGGTTCCAGTATTGATAGAATATCAGAAGCAGGAGGTGTCATGGTCTCATACAAGATCAAGGGGTCACTGCAATGAACATTGCAAGCAAAAAAGTATAGACAAAAGAGTATTATTGGGGAAGAAAGGCCCTTGGTCTAGCAATGTTTATATGCCCCAGTACAGGGGAATGCCAGGGCCAAGTAGTGGGAGCGGGTGGGTAGGGGAGCAGGGCGGGGTGGGTATACGGGACTTATGGGATAACACTTGAAATATAACTGAAGAAATTATCTAATAATTAATAAATAAATAAATAAATAAATAAATTACTCGGGGGAAAAAAAAGATGAAACATATGTACACATAAAATGAACTTTTAAAGTTTAAAACTTTAAGAAGGATAGTAGGTGATTTACAGAAGGCTGGGGACAAGAGAAGCTATTCTCCAAAATAGCAACCTGTCATTATCCAGCTGGTAATACTATTAACTGACAAGTATGGCACTTTCACGCCTTCTATCTCAGAACATATTAACTGCTAATTACTCTATATCATCAATCAATAAATATAAATAGGTGATAGGCACTAGTATAACTAATTCATAGATTATATCATAAGAAAAGTAAAGATCAGAAAAATTTTGTAGTTGATCAGGAATTACTAACAAAAATTTGGCAGAGAAAAAATAAATATTTTTTAAATGTCTACTTTATTCAATTCATCTCACTGAGTGTCTGCTCTATTTCAGGCATTGTATTCCAGCAAGAGCTACAGAGTTTAATATGACGAGATCATCCTTCCCACCTCCAAGTGTTCGTGTTACTTTAAACAATACAAACAAATATTGTACTAATTATAATCCATTATGTTAAGTGATAAAACATTTTTGTGGAGTGCATGTTCATCAATGTGCTAGGGGCTGGAAATAAAGCTCAGTAGTAACAAAAGTTTGGCGTGTGCGCATGCGCGCACACACAGAGACACAAACACATACACCGAAAAATAAAGTGCTATATGAGCAACCAAATGATAAGTGAGGTTTTTTTTTAACCTAGAAACGTGAGATACATATGAGAACACAGAGGAAGCAGCATGTACTATGAAACCATAAAGAATGTGTTGAATTTTTTACAAAGATAGGGTGAAATGCATTTCAAGGAGAGCACATATATTGTGAGCACATATATTTTGCATGCTGAAAAATCATAGACTGCTCTAGAAATAAGAAAATGTTCAGTGTAGTTACAACATAGTGTGCCAAAGCTGGATGAAACATAGGAGTGATGCTTCATAGTTCTGGGGAGTTGTAATTGCAGAACTTCAGAAGAATTTAATGGCTACAGAGCCTCTGTAGGGCAAGATGCTTGCTGTTTTGGTGCAGTTTATTCTTTTCATAGTACATTTCCTTTTTACCTGGCACATGAGAACACCGTAATATTTACCTCAAAGGGTTATAGGAAGAAGTTATTCATTGGATGTTGTGAAAGTTAACATCATTTTATGTATATTATATTGTAAGTAATAGTCATTCCCTGCCCTCCCTTAACCCCTCCCTTGCTTCTCCTTTTGAAATTTATAATGTACTACATCAAATCTAGTTGAGGAAAAAGGGCAATTAAATTCAAACATTCAAGAAAATTATAAAACATTGACTATACATTCATTTTGTATAAATAATTTATTTAAGGAATAGTCTTTATGTAAGCAGTGAATAAAGATTGTAAAGTAAAATAACGGAGTTTTTTTGTTTTGTTTTGTTTTGTTTTGTTGTTGTGATCCTTTTCATTGTGATGAGATATCTCAGAACTAGAATATTGGGACAGAACTGAAGTTAGGTGGATGGGAGGAAACTGCTAAAGATGCTGAATAGACTAAGGCCCTGCATCCTTTTTGACTATCTAGATTTTTAAGGGTTGATAAAAATAGCTGCATGTCAGAGTTCACCAACTACAAATCAAGTTTTTGTTGTTGTTGTTGAACAGCCTTCGTAGTGCCCTTTTCATGTCTTTGTTCCTTAGACTATAGATGAAGGGGTTCATCATGGGGGTTACAACTGTATACATGATGGCAGCTACCTTATCCCTTTCTGCTGAGTAGCTGGAAGCCGGGAGAAAGTAGACACCAACAATAGACCCATAGAAGAGAGACACTGCTGAGAGGTGCGAGCCACATGTAGAAAATGTCTTCCACTTTCCTTTTACTGATGGAACACTAAGCACAGCAGTGCCAATAAGTGCATAAGAGACGAGAATAAAAACAAAGGGGACGAAGATAACTGTCCCCCCAACAACAAGGATGAGCAAGTTGTTGATTTGAGTATCTGAGCAAGCAAGCCTTAAAACAGGTTCCAGATCACAGAAGTAGTGTGGGATTACTCTCTGATCACAGAAAGGCAAGCGACTCAGCAGGCTGAGGTGCAGTACCGAGACTAGATTAGAGATAACCCATGGAATCCCAACCAACAGGGCACAGCACTTGGGATTCAACAGTGCAGCATAGTGTAATGGGTAACAGATGGCAATATATCGGTCATATGCCATGGCTGCCAAAAGAAAATTGTCCAGGTCCACTAGGAACATAAAAAAATACATTTGTGTAAAGCATCCTACAAGGGAGATGGTTGGATTCTGGCTTTGAATGTCTGCCAACATTTTAGGGACTGTGGTGGTTGTGAAGCAGATGTCAGTGAAGGATAGATTGGCAATGAAGAAGTACATGGGACTATAAAGGTGAGTATCACTGATGATCGCCAGAATGATAAGTGAGTTTCCTACCATAGTGACCAGATACATGCATAGAAACAGTGTGAAGAGGAGCAGCTGCTGCTCAGATCCCACTGTGAGTCCCAGGAGGATGAATCCAGAGATAGCAGTTCGGTTTCCTTGGTGCATGGTTCTGCTGTATCTAAAAAGGGAAAATTCATCTTCATCTTTAAATGGCAACATGACACAAAAGCCCATCAGTACATCACACTAGAATGTAGAAGAGACTCAGGCCTTGGAAACAGAAAACGCAGAGATGCATTCTTTCTCTATTAATAAAACAGCAGTAAAACAAGAGCCTAGTACATAGTGAGAGACCAGTAAATATTAGTAAGTAGGGAAATGGGGAAAATGGGCAGTCTATATTTATAGCTCATTCTTTATGTCTTTACTACCTGAGCATGCTGGAGCTTTTTCATCAGTTTCTATTTTTCATGGGTACAATGAGAATTGTACTGACACATGCAAAGTAGTCAGATGTGTTTGAGCCACAACTACACAAATTACAGCCATTATCATTCACTAATCTGAAAAACTCATGGAGCCTAAAATAAAAAGAAAGCTCCAAAGAAGAACTAATCTAAACCCCACTCTTCATATTTCAACAAGTTGAAGTGATCATCTACATGAAGTACCACAGGAAAGCTATGCATGAATACCCATTCAAGCAAGCAGCAAAGAGGTAAAATTTAGTGTCCTGAGCGAATTTACTGAAACCATTTGAACAGAAAGATGCCAAAATAAAGAATGGTTTGGGTAATACTTTAAGTGTTAGTAATTATTCTAGCTTCTAGTTTGTCAATATTCTAAGTGCCTTACATGATGCATTTTTTTCAAATATTTACTGCAACCTTGTAAAATACATAGGACTACTGAAATGCAAATTTATAGATGAAAACTTGGCACATCCAGAGTAATGTTGATCAAATTAATAGAAAAACCAGTGCAGTGGAGTCAGTTCTGAGCTTAGCAAGCATGATTTTAGAAATGTCTTACTTGACTCCCAGGCTATAACATCTCTGTATTGCTTTACACCTTTGTGAATTCATCAGAGGATCCAATAATTAATATTGATTCTATGTCACCCATATTAATATACCTGAAAACTTATTCATCCAGTCATATACTGTCATAATAAAGTTGGACTTTGAGTTGTGACCTAGAATTTAATTGTCCTGTACCTGGGAGCAAATAGATATGCACACTGCAAGATTTTTTTTTTTTTGTCTTCCAATTTGGACCTCTTCTAGACTGTCCTATGTGATGTTCACAGATCCATTTTATTAATTTACTACAAGAAGGCCTGTCATGTCTTCATACCATCTTCCCAGCCTAACAGAATTAAAACTGCTATTATGTAAATTTCTATAATTTTACTGGTTTCCTGTTAAGATTGTGCCTTCCATGATCAAACAAAAAAAGAGGTTGCTAACACTAATGAATAGTTGGAGCAGGATTACAGGAAGGATGCTGCATTTATTTAATAACACAATTTTTTTCTAAGTACCATAGCAGTCCTCATTTGCATACTAACAAATGTGCTAATTGTAAATCAAGCAGGATAGGGTCTGGTGGGGCCTCTGCTAGGCAACACTCTGCTGTTTCATACGTACAAAATGTACTGAAAATAATAAAGTGGCATATTATTATGTACATGTAATCTAGGCTTTTCATTAATGCAGATTGAATTAACCAAGTTTGACAGTGCACGTTTCTGATTTGACTTTCAAGATATCATGTTAGCTTGCTCCATTTAACTGAATGTTCCCATCTACCCTCTCCAAGCTGATGTTACCCTTCACAACCAAGCATGTTTGTTTCTTCCATCTGTCACTGTTCATATTCAAGTCACTAAGTTGGCACAATGTGTTTGCAATGAATGTAGGAAGCAAGTGTTTATGTTTGGGGGTTGGGGGTACTCACCTTGTGTTTTTATAGCTGTTTTCAAAGCTCCTACATACAGAAGTGGCTTTACTTTATTCACTAAGAAGTCAGCAAATTTTTACAGCTATAACATCAACATTTTTCTCCTCCTCAAAGTAAAAACAGTATGAAACAGAAAGAGAAAAGAGAAGAAAAAGGTTGGAAGGATAAAAACCTCAACCAGTGTTGTCTCATTCTGCATTCTGGGCTCGGGGCACAATCCTCAAGGCATCTTATTAAAAAACCACTTGTATGTCCATCCTCTGTGGACCAAGTCTTCCCCACTGGGAATTATTGGCATTATCTAATTTCATGATATATGAAGACTATATGCAACCAGAATAGATAAAAAAACACATTATATACCTGTGAGATTTTTATCTATTAATAAAACTAAAATACTAGCTTTGGAAGGAAATAATTTAGCCTCCTTCCACCTAATAATAAAACAATAAAAGTAAAATGGTGCATTTTTTATACTATTCTAAGCCCAGTGTGTATGTTTATTTTCATAACAAAACTATGATATGGGAAAATTATGATATCTTTTCCACAAACAAATAAACTGAAATCAGAATTTGAGTGAGTTAACTAAAGCCCTATATGTAGGTGTAGTAGACACATATCACAAAGAAATTCTCTCCGTAGATGCCCTGTAAGCATTGAACGATACTATTTCATAATGGTCATGAATGGAGGAGCTATAGAATAAGGGACATACAGAGAAAAAATTCCTTCCTACAACTCTTCCCTCAAAATGTGGACAAATTTCCTCAGCACCTGCTCAAATCTACTATGAAACCTCAGCCACTAAACATAGAGGCAGCTGTTTCTAACCCTGCAGACTACAGACATTCATACGAGTCTGTTTTCCCATCATGTTTCCATTTAATATCACTGGATAACCTTCTAGCTATGTTCAGGATCCTATATCCGTTTGTCTTCCATGGAGATTTAAATCATCAACAGATGTTTCAAAACTGTTTCCAAACACTTGAATTTCAAAACTGTTCTAATCTTTGCAAAGTACAAGCAGACAGAGGAAGCAAACCCCATCTATTTGAGATGCTTAGCTACTAAACTAAATTATTCCTATCATTAAACACAAATGGTTTGTATTAGCTCTATTTCTGTCTCCATTTCATCACCTCAGCCCACTCCAATCTGCCTTCTGCCCGACATAATTCCACTGAAATAGTTCTCGAAGGTCACAATGACACTTGTGCTGCTAAATCCAGTTTTCTTGGCAACTTCACAGCATTTACCTCATATGGTCACCCTTCCTAACATACACTCGTTCCTTGTCTCTGGGAAACTCTCACGAGTCTGGGTTTCCTTCTACCTCGATGACGATTCTTCTGTGTTGCCTTTTATGGTGCCATCGTGGATATTAAAATATTTATGGTGATGTTACAGAGTTCTCCTTGCTTGCTCCAAATAAAATTATCTATTCATTTTTGGGGTTTCATTTACTATCTGAAGAGAAAAATTTCTGATTTCTTTGGAAACTTAGTTGTGTCATGTGATGTTTTTCTGGATGCTGTCTGATGAAAGGATGTCTTGCTCATGCACACACATGAGAAGATGCTTTGCTGAGGCAGACATGTGAGTGGATGTTTTGCTTAGGCAGACATTTGAGAGGACATGTGACTTTTGGAAAGAATATAAGTAGAAGCCAACAGACAGTGAAGTATATACTCTTACAATGCAACACTTTGTTTCTCTTCACTGATCTCTGTTTGTCCTGACATTGCAGAGAGAAATGCACCAGATAACCTCTACTGTTATTCCAGCTGCTTCTTGCACTGCCAGAAACTCTGACCCATTAGGTGGAGTCTTGCAATATCTTCTGGATTGAACCACTGCTAGTGATTTGCATTCATTGTTTGTGGATTGAAATGGAGTGCCACTACTGATTCATGTTTGATGTGACTTGACTGCTGATATCATGGCAAAGAACTTTAGAATCACCCCAAATAACTACTTCTAAACAGGTCCACATCCCCCTTGTCCAAATAACCATCTTTCTGCCCTACCTTTGGTCATTGAACAAGAAGAGAGATTGAAGCACTGAAGAACACTAATTAAAGTAGAAGTTGAAAAATCTAAGCCTACAACTATATTCAAGATGATAGTTCTCTACACTAGGAATAATATCTGGTAATAATATAACTTGGAATTATATGAATGCCTTTGTATATACCATATAATTTATGACATCTGTACACACATGTGCATGTGTATTCATGAACACCTGTACATACACAATACTCACACACAGAAATATACACACACATACACATACATATACACATATACACATACACACACACACACACACACACACACACACACACACACACACATACCCACACCACAGAAAAAGAAAATGTGCACAAATAATTGCTTTATCCTTTCAGGGATTCCCTTCTTTGCCCTGAGCTCTCCTGAAATCTGACACCCTATATCAAATGACTGACAAGCCTGTCTCAGATCTGCACAGCTTTTTAAGGTACTAGAGAAATGGCTACATAGAAAGACTGACAATCAAAAGTCATGGCTGCCACTTGCAGAACTGTCAACACAATTCCCTAGGCCACTAGAAAAATAGAGTCTTTCCATGTCCCTTTTGTGCAGCCTTTTCAGTTTGGCAAATCACATCACAAGTTTCATTGGATTTGCCATTTCTTCAGGAGCCTTGGACATTCCTAGAGGAGATCTGTAAGTCTTTAGACAATTTGTATTCAGTGGTGCAATGTTCGAAGCTTTTTTTTTTTTCTATAGAGGAATATTTGGAAACAAAGGACACTGACACTGACCTTTTCTTTGAGTGGCTACCTTTGCATACGTCATAGCAAATGCACTTAGGAATTGCTCATTCGTGAGGGCTGTTCAGAGGCAGGGTAAGAGAAGTGTCCTGGGAATTGACAAGCAGCAAAGCAGCGCACGGAAGAACAGGGACATTCAGAAATGATGAATGGGGTCATTTTTGCTTTGAAAAGATTGGTGTTTCCTCATTTGCAGGATTGATCTATACACATTTATGTTCTTGGGTGAATGTGTGTTTGTTCGCTCTGACACAGGACATCATAAACATGCTCACCATTTTAATCCCATTCTATTCTATTCAGAGCTACCTGAGTGACCTTTGTAAAGTCCTCTCTTGGGAGGGTTAGTTTTATCCTTTGTAAAATGAAGTGGTTATACTAAACGATATCTATACTCAAATTCTACACTGACATTTGGAAATCCTATGATTTCTAATTAGATACACTTATTCATGGTGTGGTAGAAATGTGATTGGATATGGGTAGTAGAAACAGTACAATTTTCTTTTGAACTAACACAGTAGCTTTTATGTATACATTCTGATGCATAATTTATGAAGTTTCCCAATTTCAAGCTTTGAGAGAATTTGTGACATATATATATATATATATATATATATATATATATATATATATATATATATATATATATATGTTTTGCCTAATCGGTTCACTTATGTTATGTGCGGGGCGTTAGGAAGCTCATTATAAATGAGTGTGTTTGCAAAAGGAGGTCACCTGGGGATAGTAGTATGGCTAGGTTACTGTTTGAAAGGGGAAAATTGGGAAATGGAAAGGTATAGAAAAAGGTTAAAACTGCTTTAAATATCTTCCTTAGTAAGTTTGTGAAAAACATATAAATGGTTATGAGCTTGTCCATGAAACTGGAGGTGATCCAGCTTGGGAAAAGTCATCAAGTTCTGTATTTATTCATTATATCATTAATGGGAGATGGAAGTAGGGTTGAAGTGCTTCTTCAATACTGGGAAGAAAAGATTGTATGAGGCAAGCATCCCATAGGGCTTGTTTCTTTTCTAAATCCCAGCAACTTTGAAAAAAAGACCCAAGAAGCCTCCTTTCTCACAAGTATCCATAACATAAAAGAAACGTCAAGAGGAAAGAAAAAGACAAGGCTCAGGGCTCCGGCCTCAGGCACTGTGCACTCTCTTAGGCTCTTTCAGGACCCTCCAAGCTATCTGGGGACCTCAAGAGAGCAGGGGAACACAGCCTCTGTTCTAGCCCAATCTCTTGGAACCTGAGACACCAGCCTGGAGATTGATAGTGGCCCAGGGCAGAATAGCCCCTCCCTTCCGGTCTGGTCTGGGCCGCCCAGCACCAGCTCAGGTCCCTGGCCACAGGTGCTGTGCACTCACTAGGCTCTTTAGGGACTCCCCAAGCTATCTTGAGACCTGAGGTAAGCAGGGGAACACAGCCTCTGTTCCGGCCCAATCGTGGAACTTGAGACATCAGCCAGGAGATTGATAAAGGCCCAGGGCAGAACAGTGGGTCCTTTCTGGTCTGCACCAACGCCAGGTCTCCTCCTCGGGCAGAGAAGGCAGGAGGCAAGCGTAAGAACAGAAGCAACAGAATCCAAGGGTACTTGGCATCACCAGATCCAAACTCACCCACCACATCAAGTCCTAGATACAACAGCACACCAGAAAAGCAGGACATGGATATAAAGTCACTCGTCATGATGATGATGGAGGACTATAAGAAGGAAATACAGGAAAACACAGATAAACAACTAGAAGAATTTAAAGAGGAAAAACTTAGAGAGTTACAGGAAAACACAGATAAACAACTAGAAGCATTTAAAGAGGAAATACTTAGAGAGTTACAGGAAAACAATACCAAACAGGTGATGGAATGGAACAAAACCATCCAGGACCTAAAAATGGAAGTAGAAACAATTAAGAAAAACCAAAAGGAGATAACCCTGGAGAGAGAAACCATAGGAAAAAGATCAGGAAACATAGATATGAGCATCAGCAACAGAATACAAGAGATAGAAGAGAGAATCTCAGGCACAGAAGATTCTATAGGGAGCATAGACAAGACAATCAAAGAAAATGCTAAATGCAAAAAGATCCTAACACAAAATATCCAGAAATCCAGGACACAATGAGAAGACCAAACTTAAGGATAATAGGAGTAGATGAGAAGGAAGA